>OZ022335.1:45290245-45804277 GCA_963989225.1 Dromius quadrimaculatus
GAGAATTGATCCTTAGAGAGCTTGTATACGAAATTTGAACAGAATCAGAGAGAAAGTCCTTTTTTGCTTGAAAAAACACCAAGACTATAGTCTTGGTGTTTTGAAATGAATAATAAAAATATAAAAAAATGTGTTTCACATGTCATCGTCTTAATTCAACCCTCTAGAATCCAAATCTACAATCCAAAATTGAATAAATGCTCTAGTTCTTGCATAATTCGCATTTTAAATGTCATTTTTAGGCAAATTCCATATCATATTTATTGCTATATTTGACCCTCTAATTGGGCGTTTCAAGGGATGAAAAAGGCGAAAAATAGTGACTATTTGGCATATTTATCTATACCAGAGATCTCTGGATATTCTATTGCAATGATATTTGATACTTTCAAGTAATTAGAATGGTGAAAAAAAAATTATTTAGAAAATAATTTTTTGTTAGCATCTATTGACAGATGCTGCCGCTTGCGGAGAATTTATGAACTTTACTCTTGACGTTTGACTTTAAACAAGAATAAAATACAAACATAAAATTTATTGTAATAATATATTTAAATTTCAACAATTCAATTCATATTTACTTCAAAAATTGAATACACAGGACTTGAAATTATTTTACAAACTAATTAAAAAAGTATAATTAACCCTGAAAACAATTCAAATTGTATTTACATCAAAAATAAAAATACAAGTTATTATTGAATTTAATTTATTTTGCAAACTATTCAACAATACATTTAATTTCCTAACTACACCTGAAAACAATAAAAATAGGTTTTAGAAATAAATACAACAGTAAATTTTGGGGAAATGATTTTATTTTGGAAATTAGGAAAGGGTACAAAGGTTCGAAGATTAATTGTTGAATACTCGATGCTGTTGTGATGTTTGAAGTCTTCTTCACGATGCTGTTGCGTTGTTGTAAGCCTTGTTCGCCCCCAGGCAATGACTAAGGGGAAAGAGGCGAACTCTTCTCCAGGAATTCTCCTTTTGGGCCTAGGGAAACCCCAGCAAAACCTAGACCAGAGAAGTGGCTTCTTCGCGTGCTGCAACTAAAACAACAAAATAATTATCACAAGTCGGAAAATTTAAAAAGGAATTGAACTCACTTGAACTTTGCAAGCGGCGGACTTAAATTAATCAGCTGACTTGAAGTTGAAGTTGAATCTGGGGACAGGAACAGCTGTTACTGATGTACTGATCTTCTGCAACTATTGGAGGACTTCTTTGACGGCTGCTGGGCTCTGGTTCTGTTACTGGGCTCTGATTTTGCTGTTGGGCTCGGATTCTTGTGCTGGGCTCTGTTTCTGATTCCACTGCTGGGCTCTGAAGTCTGGTTGTTACTGCAGCTGCAAGTTGCCATCTCCTGGACTCTAAATTTAAATTATAAATTCGAATATTAGACAAATTATTTCAGCAGTAATTAAAAATAGTTATAAAATGAGTAATATTATATTACCTAGCTGATGTTGCGGTGATGTTATGAAGATCCACGGCCGGCGACCTGAAACAGAAACTTGAAACAAATTTTGGTGAATCATATTCAACAAAACAAATATTGAGAGTTGATTTTGGCTGCTGGGCTCATCCTCAGCTCCTCCCACGATGTCCATTCCCTCGTTGTCCACCTCATCAGCTGGGCTCATCCTCAGCAAATGATCTGAAAAAATACAAATTAATTAGGAATCTGCGAAAAAACAATACAAGATAGCTGAAAGAAAAATTGATTAGAACCTGAAAAGCAAAGTTTATTAGTCAACTTACGTCCTGTTGTTAATTTGTTGGAGGTGGTAATGATGAATTGAAGAAGCTGAAAGGGAATTTTTTATTAAATACATTCATTCAATATCCGTTCAACATTCAAACGTTTTTGTGTGTGTGTGTGTTTGGCGCCTTTTCAACGGAGGTATTTATTCGGAGAGTGATTAACGCGAATGATTGTTGCTTTTTAATATCGCGAGATAATTTAAAAGTGTTCGGTTATATTATGCTACTGATTGACTCTACTTTACTACCCCAATGAGTGCCTGAGCGCTCAGACACCCAAGCACCGGTGTGCTCGTCGTTTGCAAACAAAAAAAATACGTTGTTTGAATACGTGGCCAATGCATATTCCGAGGCCCGCGATACCGCCTAATTACGCGATATGGTAACCTTAAGTATCGGTCTCAGCTAATGTCGTTTCTTGAACTTAATCAAGGACCCCCGCCAGCTACCATATTTTCCCGACTTCCGATAGGTACATATCGAGAGTATGCCATTACTCCCTAATTAGATCGCTCGTTCGCCCTAGAACTCATTGCAACCCCACGCGGTGGTGTTCATCAGGGGGGGTGCCTCTCGTAGCGGTACCTACGTGTGCACCGATTCCCACGTTGGACCTTTCATTACAGGCCTTTGCAAAAAAACCAAGACATTTTATTTATTTATTACATAATAAAAGCAAAGACTAACATCGCAAATACGTGCCCCTAACGGACACGCAATGCGGAACAAATTCACCCCAATTTACATATTTAAATAAACAAAATTTTGATCTCTACGTTAATAAGCAATATTTAAAACCCCAAATATAACACTTGAACACTTTTAAAGTACTTTAAATCAACGATTTGTTCACGAGTCACGCGACGTACATCCGAACAGTACGAATTTTAAAGCAACAATGCCATATCGCATATACAAAGCACTGTACGCTGGCCTGAACACCTGCAGCCAAGCAAGTTGAAACTTCGTTACGAATTAAATCCAAATTAAACAAGAATGTTTTAATCAATAAATTTGTATACAGATGTACTTTTAAAATAAAATAGCCAATATATGACCTCCCGTTTTTAATACTTAGCAATATTATTCATTTTTTTTATAAAATAAGGGTTCAAATCGATTTGAAAATAATTTTTAAGGAGTAAAATGTTTTCTAAAATGTTATAATAATTCATTCCTTAGAAATAATGAAAATTTTATTCCCATGTTATTATTTTACGGACGAAAATATATTTTTCATGGGGTGGAACACCCCTTCGAATGAAATTCATAAATAGCTTCCAAAAATTCTGAAATATCTGATTTATTCTTGAATTATAAACATTGGAAAAATTAAAATTACACCACTATACCCAATTTCAATCCTTAAATTAAGGGTAGTACTGTAGTAGCATATCGTTTCCCAAGTCCTAGAATTTTTTTCCAGTAAAATGAATACAAATAGCCAGTTAAAATATATTGCATCATTCGAGATTAAATAATTGTTTCTGTGTAAACCAGAGGTGCCCAAACTTTTTAAATTGTGCGTAGGTTTATTGAAAAATAGCATCAATTATTTATTGTGATTTACAGGCTTCAGAATTAAATATTTCAAAAACCAATTACCACAAAATTTTAATCAAGTACGACAACTAGATCAGTCATAAAAAATCTATTTTGAAGGGACGACTGATACAAATACAAATCTCAATACTTCGTGAACATGAAATAATCGATACTTGATTTTAGTTCTGCAATTAGTCCAGCCCTTATTTCATAGTTTAATAAAATTCCATTGACCTACGACAACTAGATATATATATACCTAATAAAAAAAAAATTTTGACGGTAGGATCAAATACTTGTTAATTATTAATTCGCCTGTCAATAACTCATGAACCAACAAAAAGAAAAAATATATTTTTGTTTTACAATTAGACCAGTTCTTTTTTTATATTTCAACAAAGTTTCACTGACCTACGATTACTGGATAAATGAAAAAAAAAAATATTTTGATGCCATGAACAAATATTATTTATTAGTAATTTGCCTGTCAATAACTCATGAACGCCTCAAGTATCATCATTTAATTTAATTCTAGAATTAGTCCAGTTTTTCTCCTATATTCTTACTGAATTTCATTGAGCTACGACAACTAGATCAGTAATAAAAAATTTATTTTGAAGGGAGGACCTAAACAAATTATAAAGTCACTAATTCATGAACATAAAATGTTAGACATTTGATTTTATTTCTGTAAATACTAATTAGTCCAGTCCTTATTTCATATTTCAATACAGTTCCAGTGACCTACGACAACTAGATAAATAATTAAAAATTATTTTGACGCCAAGATCAAATACCTGTTTGTTGTCAATTCGTCGGTCAATAACTCATGAACGCGGCAAAAATAATAATTTATTTTTATTCTACAATTAGTTTGATATTTTTACAATATTCCTGGGAAAATTCAATGAAGTACGACAGCTAGATCAGTCATAAAAAAATCTATTTTGAAGGGACGACCGATACAAATACAAAATTCAATAATTCATGAACATGGAATGATTTACACTTGATTTTTAATTAATAATTAGTTTAGTCCTTTTTCTTATATTTCAACAAAGTTTCATTGACCTACAATCACTAGATAGATAATAAAAAAAATATTCTGACGCCAAGATCAAATACCTTCCATTTGCCAATAACTCATGAACGCTACAAGAATAATAATTTATTTCTATTCTGCAACTAGCTTCATCCCTTTCCTTTATTTTTAGAAAAATTCATTGCCTACGATAACTAGATCAGTCATTAAAAAATTATTTATACAAATTATAATTTCAATAATTCGTGAACATAAAATGTTAGACATTTGATTTCAATTCTAAAATTAGTGCAGTCCTCCTTTTATATTTCAACACAATTCCATTGACCTACGATAACTAGATAACTAATAAAAAAATTATTTTGACGGCAGAATCAAATATGTATCTGTTTACAATCAATTCGCCGGTCAATAACTCATGAACGCAGTAAGAATAATAATTAATTTTTATTCTGCAATTAGTTTTATCCTTTTTCTATATTACTAAAATAGTTCATTGACCTACGACAACTAGATCAGTCATAAAAAAAATTGTTTTGAAGGGAGGACCAATACAAATACAAATTTCAATAACTCGTGAACCTACGACAAATGACATCCGAATTTTATTCTACAAGTAGACCAATTCTTCTTTCATATTTTAACAAAGTTCCATTGACATACTACCACTAGATAAATAATTAAAAAATTATTTTGACGCCAAGATCAAATACCAATTAATTAACAATTCGCCTGTCAATAACTCATGAACTCAGCAAAAATAATAATTTATTTCAATTCTGCAATTAGTCCAGTCCTTTTTCCATATTTCAACACAGTTTCATTGACCTACGACAACTAGATAAATAATTAAAAATTAATTTTGACACCAAGATCATATACTTGTTTATTATCTATTCACCGATCAGTGATAAAAAAATAATTTGAAGGGATGATCCAAATAAATTATGAAGACTACTAGATAAATAATAAAAAAATACAAGTCGTAAATTAATTATTCGTATTCAATATGTTTGAGGGTTATACAAATAAATCAATTTGAGGGTTTTTGCGTCTAGTTGCGGTTAAAGGCCCAACATTTAACGTGCATGATGGATGAGAGTTGCGGTTCCTGTCCCCTGTTTGGGGCGACCAGTGGCCGCAGCCCCAAAGGACCCATCCTTATATTTTGATAATTGAAATCCTATGTTACGCAACGTAAGCAAGATTTAGATTTTTATTTAAATCATTTGCATTCAGTATTTTGCAGCACCCTTGAACGCATTATGGGTCACTACCCCCTGACACTTGAGCCGCATCCTTGAGCCGGACGTCGGAAAGCAATAATGATTCAGGCCCTGGAGGGATTTAGTTAAGTTGGGTATTAACGTAAGTGAATGTGTTGTGAAGATGCTGGCGAGATTGAGCCCTTAAATTGCATCTCCCGAGTATCGCTTACACTTCCGGCTGAATTCATCGATTTAACAAAAAAAAATTATATAAAAGAAGTGTTCCTTTATTTCCTCTCATGAAATACAACGTCATTTCGTTTTTTGTCAATATAAAAGAGTTTCCATATCGCATACGTTTTGTATTGTATAGTAAGAGAAAAGTTATTACATGTGCCCCTTTGTAGGATGCGCTGTTTGACCGCGCGCCACTGAACTTTTATTATATTTCTGCAGAAAAATGCTTTGTGCACGAAAAGAGTCGCTTTGAATATATACAGGGTGCATTCAAAACCAACTCTGCTTTGTGAGAGAGGTGATAACATTTCATTTTAATTACAAAAGGTTCAGTCCATTAGGGTAATTAAGTCTATCAATACATTAGGTGATCACAATTTAACCCTCACATAAAATAAATACAAAAAAAAATATTAAAATCAACGACAAAAGTACAAAATGAACATCTAAGCTATATTTCAGTTAAACCAAATATTAGTTTTGCATATAATTCTCAATATTACAGTCGACTGGAGCTTTCATCAGTTTTCATTAGCTTGAATCCCGCGCGATCAGCCGGCAACTTTGCAAATTCAACGTTTACAAGAGATTTATCACAATAAACACAAAAAAAATTGTTTAATACCTTTGACATTAGTCAAATGGTATTAAATATAATTTGATTGGTCAATGCTAAATACGTCACCACAAATGGACAAATCTGATTGGTTTGCCTATACGTCACAAACTCCTAAAAACAAATGGAAGCACAATGTAAACGTAGTGCAATATTTGAGTAAATTCGCTCTTCCAAAACGCCAGTTTCATGTTTATTGAAAGACAGAGCAAAGCAGACGCTTTATTGGAGATTCTGCAACTGTTGGAATACATTTCAGACGAAATAACGAGTCAAAATACACAACTAACCTAACCTTTACTAACAGTACACATAAATTTCATTTAAATAATAATAAAAACGATTTGGCAGCCCAATTATTATAAATACACAATAAATTATTGTTCAATAAGCAAAAATACAACAATAAACCACACACAATTCATTAAAAATAACTTAACTTCACAAAACTTTTTTACGTCAAAATTAATTAATAATTTATTAAAATTATTAACAAATAAATGAATTTCTTATTTGTTTGTGTGCATATATCAAATAAATAACAAAATTTTCTCTTCAAATTGCATTTTAATTTGACTTCATTTACCGTCTTATTGAATTTCACGCTATTTAAGTATTTTCAAAAGACTCGTTCACCTAATTATAATTCTACATCAAGCAAATTTCGTTTATGTTCATTAAAAAGGAAAGATTATTTTAGGAACACAAAATTCATATAACTAATAAAATCTTAACCTTAAATTTTTTTAATAAAATTCAGCCAATCAGAAGCTTCCTAGTAACAACATTACAGATTAAAACCAGTAAGGCAATATAAATTTACTACATATAGCTTTACACACACAGCCATCTTTGTGACGTCACATCCGCTTCTGCTGTGCTGTAAGTTGTTTAGTTTTTGCGAGGCAAGATTGCCGATCTCATTTATAAAAGCCCAAGGGCCTTATTTTGCATAATACTCATTTTAAAATAACTATATTTAACTTAACCTCAAAAAAGTGAAAAACAAATGAGATCGCTTTGAAGCTAAATTTACTAAATTTGTCTGTTCTGTATATTAATATCACGCCTGCAGGGCCCTGATTACAAGTACCTCAATTATTTTTGAAGGTTATGATTACCGACTGAGCTGCCGATCTTAAAAATACAAAATATTATTCAAATAAAAACCAGTTAATTATTTGAAATGAATCGTGTTCTTATAAATCAATACATATTTGAATATACAGCGAGATTTGTGCTGCCATCTTGTGACAGTTCCAAAACGGGCTAGACGCTGCCATCTAGTGACAAGCTAATTAACTATCAAATGAATTCAATTTTGATTATCGGTTGAATTTTTAATGAATTAATACAGGATCTAGCTTCAAATCCATTTCGAGGAATCAACATTTTATCAATTGGAAAAGAAAAAATTTTGACGTCCTCTCGCGTGTTGAAAATAGTAATTCATATGTTCCAATAGATTAGATAGAACCCATTAAATCAATAATATGCTCCATAAATCAAGCTAAAACGCCAAAAAGTCAATATTTTCGAATGACAGGTCTTAAATGTGCCATCTTACGGCACATCAACTAACTACAAAACAAATATAATTCATGTCTAATATTTTGATTCAATCATTGCACAATAGATTATATTGAACCTTTAAAATCAATGATATGCTCTATAAATCAAGCTAAAACCTCAAGAAGTCGATATTTTTGAATGACAGTTCTAAAATGGGCTAAGGCTGCCATCTTACGGCACGCCAATCAACTACAAAATAAATTTAATTTCTAATGTCGAATTTTACTATTTAATTAGTACACAATAAATCACAATGGACCTATAAAATAAAAAAATATATTTTATAACTCAAGCTAAAACCCTAAAAGTCGATATTTTTAAATGACAGTTCTATAATGTGCCAAGTACTGCCATCTTACAGCACGTCAATCAACTACAAAAAAATTAAATTCATATTGTCAGATATTTCTATTCAATTGATACACAATTGACTATATTGAACCTATAAAATCAAAAATATATGACATAAATCGAGCTAAAACCCTAAAAGTCGATATTTTCAGATAACAGTTTTGAAATATGTTATGTGCTGCCATCTCACGGCACGTCAATCAACTACAAAATAAATTAATTCCGTAATGTCAAATATTTTTATTTAATTAATACACAATCTTGTTTCAAATTAATTTTAATTGATTTTATAATACTTCCGCGACATAATCAATTTTTTAAATGATATTTGTGATGTTAACTTGCCTATTTAAAATCGTAATTCATTTGTTTAAACAGGTATTGTTTAGCGTAACGTTTACAAGCATCCAGGATCAATAAATTCATATTTATCATTAAATATATTACAAATCCAATGCTAATTGATATTAAAATCGTTTGTTCGAATTGTTATCAATCGATTGTGATATACATTTAATTAAATGTCTGTATTGTGTTTAATAGCAATTTTAATTAATATAAATCGTGGAACTTGTGTGCAATTTAATAAAAAGTGCATCCTGCCCGGAGGGATAATTAATTACAGATGAATTATGGTGAGTCAATAATATATAATTGAATAAAGTGACAAAACCCAATTATTTAATAAATAAATCATGAAACGTGCTAGGTGCTGCCATCTTACAACATAACGTTGAACTACCAATAAAACCAAATATTGAAAATCAATTATATTTGTGTTTTAAATACTAAAACCTGTCTTTTATTAATTTTTAATTAAGTATTGAGCTTTCTACAATATTAAAAACGTTTTATTAATATTTGATATTTCTATTCCGCCTATTAAAAATCGTAATTCATTTGTTATTGTTTACTGTTTACTAAGCGTCAGTTGCTCTCGGTGTTGTTTAACGTAACGTTAAACAAGCATCCAGGATCAATAAATCCATATTTATCATTGAATACTGGATCGAATGTTATCACAAATCGTTAGTTCGAATTATTTCCAATCGATTGTGTTTAATAGCAATCACCATTTGCTCTTAAATATATTTGAATGAATATAAATCGTGGAATTGAAGTGCAATTTATCAAAAAGTGCATCATATCCGGAGGGATAATTAATTACAGATGAATTATGATGAGTAAATAATATTATAATTAAATAAAGTGGCAAAACTCAATTATTTTAAAAATAAATCATGAAACGTGTTAGGTGCTGCCATCTTACAGCATAATGCTGAACTACCAATAAAACCAATTATTAAAAATCAATTTTATTTGTGTTTTAAATACTAAAACCTGTCTTTTATTAATTTTTAACTGTGTTTCGAGCTTCCCGCAATATTAAGAACGTTTTATTGATTTTTGATATTCTTATTCCGCCTATTAAAAATCGTAATTCATTTGTTATTGTTTACTGTTTACTAAGCGTCAGTTGCTCTTTTTATTAGCATTTTTTGTTAAATAAAGTGATATTAAGTGTTAAATTGTTTGAAATTAATGAATAAAAACAAAATTTGAACGATTGTGACCGGATTGTGACAGTTATTTCAAGTGGAAGTGTTCAAAAACTGTTTTATTCGATGATTGACTTTTGGTGTCAAATATTCATACTCATGCCCGGAGGGATGATTAATTACAGATGAATTATGGTGAGTTAATAATATTATAATTAAATAAAGTGGCAAAATTCAATTATTTTAAAAATAAATCATGAAACGTGTTAGGTGCTGCCATCTTACAGCATAATGCTGAACTACCAATAAAACCAATTATTGAAAATCCAGTTTATTCGTGTTTTAAATACTAAAACCTGTCTTTTATTTATTTTTAACTGTGTTTCGAGCTTTCTGCAATATTAAGAACGTTTTATTAATATTTGATATTCTTATTTCGCCTATTAAAAATCGTAATTCATTTGTTATTGTTTACTGTTTACTAAGCGTCAGTTGCTCTTTTTATTAACATTTTTCGTTGATTTTACGTTAAATAAAGTGATAATAAATGATGAACTGTATTAAATTAATAAATAAAAACAAAATTTGAACGATTGTGACCGGATTGTGACAGTTATTTCAAGTGGAAGTGTTCAAAAAATGTTTTATTCGATGATTGACTTTTGGTGTTAAATATTCATACTTAAATGATTGAAAATCATTTAAATATCCATAAGCAAATGATTGGAGATCAGCCAAAAGGAATATATTAGTGCAGTGATGAATAATCGTAAGTTGTTCCAATATATTATTAATTTATTAAGACAGTGGTTCAGCTATTGGCCGTAAGATGGCAGCACCTAACACGTTTGAAACGTTTTGTATGTTTATTGCCTGTATTTGACATTTAGTGCTAATATTAATAATTGTTTGATTGAAAATTGAATTAAAAAGAGTTTTTTGATCCAGTAATGAATAATTAAAGAATATTTCAACCAATTTGTATATTATAAAATTATATTTTTATAATTAAACTGTGAATTTTAAATATTTAAGTCATTTTTAAAGAAATAATAAAATATTACACTTAGTACAGTATATTTATAATAAATTAAGTTACTAGTACAAAGTTTATAGAATAAATCTGTACAGGGTGTGCATAAATTGCGGATGATATATGATTTATACAAACAATTCTCAAAACGCATAAAATGATGAGAAAAATATTTAACATAGAAAATTGTTTGCAGTTTTCATTCCGGAACTGTTTAAATTTTTTATAGATTTTGCAAACGAACTGAAAAACAAATTTTAATAATTAAAAACTGTAAAATCAATAAATTGTAAGAATACTGTACAAAAAAACAGTTCCGTCTGTAAACTCAATCATATTTTGTACAAAATTAAAATACCAATTAGAGAAAGAAATAAAATGAAGTAAAATTTTGAAATAAAAATATCGATAAATAAATAAATTGATTGATAAAAGACAGTCGAGCGGTGTTACGATTGCGCCTCAGCGAGATTCTGTGCTTCTTTTGTTTGGCGCTTATCGCATTCCTCCATATATCTTATTACTTTATCCGTGTCTTTTATTTGACAAATTGATGCTTCAGTCTGCAAATTAAACAAATTAATAATAGAACAAAAATAAATTGTTAACTCACCGAAGCGGTCAAATTCATAAAACTGAAAAACTTCTTCAAAATCTCCACCATATCTGCAAAAGTGTTCCCCTGTAAAAAGTGCCGCACCTTTTCTTCATACTCCGGATTTTCCATTACTAAAAATCCGACGAGCATTGCAATATATGAAGCTAGGAACGTGTATTCCATATGAATTCCGGCCTTCTGTAACACTAAAATAATTTTTTATAATTATTTGATTGTTAATATTTATTATTAATTACATTTTGTGACTGTTTCTTCAATGAATTCATCGTGCGATTTTGGTTGAGATTTGGCTTCTGAGTCTTTCTCGCCGTCCAAAATAGCGTCCGTCCTCTTTTCAGCTATTCGGGCAAGTTCTTGACAGTGGTAAAATTCTTTCATAAGTACTTCTAACGCACTTTTATCACCTGAAATTTGAAAAAATTGTTATTTGTTCTTACAAATCAGTAAAAATACTTACAAGGGAAAATACTTTCGAAATTAGCAGGTGCTTTCGCATTAATAAATAACTTTTTATTATCATCGTCTTGGATTAAATTGATTAGCAGCATTAATACCTGAAAACAGAAAATTTATTATAATTTGCATTTTACAATGGCCATAAGTGCTGACAATCGAAAAAAATTATTCATTTCAAGTTTCTATTGAACTTTAAATTAATACTAAATTGAACATAATTTGAATAATTTGTAAAAAAAACAATTGACAATCGTGCACTTTATTTTATTATTATTTATTTTCATTACGATCGACTGAACTGGAAGTGCACTTTACTTGAAACATTTTTCTAATTTTTGCATAAATCCAAAACAGCTAAACGTAGAATGTGGGAATTTAGTATTTGAGATCACTATACTTTTCAGATGTTAATATTTTTTTTTTAATTCCGATCGACTGAACCAAAAGCGCACTTTACTTAAGGCATTTTTTGAATTTTTTGCTTAAATTCAACACGGTTAAACGTAGAATGTTGCAATTAAATATTTGAAGCAGTTGTACTACCCAAATGTTCATACCCTATTTTCATTACGATCAGCTGAACCGGAATTGCACTTTACTTGAAGCATTTTCTGGATTTTTTCCCATAAATACAAACGGTTAAACGTAGTGCAATTAAATATTTTAGACAACTGTGCCATCCAAATGCTCATATCCTGTTTTCATTACGATCGACTGAACCAGAAGTGTACTTTAAATAAAACATTTTTTGATTTTTCTGCATAAATCCCAAAGAGTTCAACGCAAAAGGTTGCAGTCATATATTTAAGACAACTGTACCATCCAAATGCTCGTATTCTATTTTCATGACGATCGACTGAACCGGAAGTGCACTTTACTTTGAACATTTTTTGATTTGTTTGCATAAATTCTAAACAGTTAAACGTAGAATGTTGTAATTTAATAATTGAAACAACTGTACTACCTAAATACTCATATCTTATTTTCATTGCGATCGACTGAACCGGAAGTGCAAGACTTTTCGAATTTTTCGCATAAATCCAAAACAGTCAAACATAAAATGTTGGAATTCATTATTTGAGATCACTATACTCTCCAGATATTTATATCCTATTTTCATCACGATCGACTGAACCAGAAGAGCACTTTACTTAAAACATTTATTGAATTTCTTGCATAAATCTAAAACGGTTAGCCGTAGAATATTGCAATTAAATATTTGAGACAACTGTACTACTTAAATACTCATATTTTATTTTCGTTGCGATCGGCTGAACCAAAAGTGCAATTTTTCGCATAAATTCAAAACAGTTGAATGTATAATATTGTAACTCAGTATTTGAGATGTATATACTCTCCAAATATTTATATTTTATTATCATTGCGGTCGACTGAATCGGAAGTGCACTTTACTTGAAATTTTTTTTCAATTTTTCGCATAAATTCAAAACAGTCAAACGTAGAATGTTGGAATTGAGTAATTAAGAGTATAATATCATCCAAATATTGATATTCTATTTTCATTGCGATCGACTGAGCCGGAAAGGCAGTTTACATTACAGATTTTTCGGTTTTTTCGAATAAATCCTAAGCAGCTAAACGTAGAATGTTGGAATTCAGTATTTGAAATCACTATACTCTCTAGATGCTTATATTTCATTTTTATTGCGATCGACTGAACTGAAACTGCACTTTACTTGAAACATTTTTTGCTTTTTTTGCATAAATCCCAAACGGTTGAATGTAGAATGTTGCAATTGAATATTTGAAGCAACTGTACTACCCAAATGCTCATTCCCAATTTTCATTACGATCGTCTGAATCGGAAGTGCACTTTATTTGACAGACTTCGAATTTTTCGCATAAATCCAAAATAGTTGAACATAAAATATTAAAACTTAATATTTAAGTCTAGTATATCATCCGGATGTTCATTTCGTATTTTCATTGCGATCGACTGAACCAGAATCGTACTTTACTTGAAACAGTTTTTGATTTTTTCGCCTAAATCCAAAACAGTTCAACATAAAATATTGGAACTCAGTATTTGAGTCTAGTATATCATCCAGATGTTCATGTCGTATTTTCATTGCGATCGGTTGAACCGGAAATGTACTTTACTTGAAACATTATTTGATTTTTTCGCGTAAATCCAAAACAGTTGAATGTATAATATTGGAATTTAGTATTTGAGATTGATATACTTTCCAGATATTCATATTTTATTATCATTGCGATGGACTGAATTAAAAGTGCATTTTATTTGAAACATATTTCTAATTTTTCGCATAAATCCAAAACAGCCGAGTGTAGAATGTTGGAATTCAGTAATTAAGATTATAATATCATCCAGATATTCATATCCTATTTTCATCGCGATCGACTGAACTGGAAGTACACATTACTTGAAACATTTTTTGAATTTTTTGCATAAATCCAAAACTGTTCAACATAGAATGTTGCAATTAAATATTTGAGACAACTGTACCATCCAAATGCTCATATCTTATTTTTATCGCGATCGGCTGAATCGGAAGTACACTTTACTTGACAGACTTTTCGAACTTTTCGCATTAATTCAAAACAGTTGCACATAGAATATTGAAGTTTGGTATTTTAGACAAGTGTACTATCCAGATATTCATATCCCATTTTCATTACGATCGAATGAACCGGAAGTGCACTTCACTTGAAACATTTTTTGAATTTTTCGAATAAATTCAAAACGGTCAAACGTAAAATGTTGAAATTTAGTAATTAAGACTATAATATCATCCAGATATTCATATTCTATTCTCATCGCGATCGACTGAACCGAAATTTCACTTTACTTGAAACATTTTTTGAATTTTTTTGCATAAATCCAAAACAGTTGAACATAAAATATTGGAAATCAGTATTTGAGTCTAGTATACCATCCAGATGCTCATGTCTTATTTTCATTGCGATCGACTGAACCGGAAATGTACTTGACTTAAAATATTATTTGAATTTTTTGCATAAATTCAAAACAGTTGAATTTTCATAACAATCGACTGAACCTGAAGCGCACTTCAGTTTAATTTTTTTGAAGCGGAGCTTCTATCGCGACGTGATGATTTGTCGCATGAGCAATAAATGACGAAAACCGACAGATTTTCGAACGACACCAGTTCTTCTCCCCACCAAATAGCCTCGATTCTTGGATGACGTAATTAAATTTTCCCTAAAGGCTGTAGTTCAATTTCTGCTCTCCTGATACTATTTTTCGATTATCAAGCGATTATCTTCAGAATCAGAGGTTTTAGGGACAAATGTTTCAAATAAAACTTACATAACTTTTTACGCTCTACAAGATTTATTTGAAAGAATTTTTTTGTAGGGATTATAGTTATTGAGAAACGGTATGCTACTACCCTTACTTTAAGGGTAGGTAAAAAATTTAATTCATCTTTTTGATAGCCCTTTTAAAACTGCATACGGTGATATAATAAAAAAAAAATGCTTTTTTGATTTCTGTTCTCCTGATACTATTTTAGTGAATAAATACTTACGAGAACTCCTAATTCAAACTTCTTTTGTTCCGGTATATAATGTGGAATTTGCAGCAGTAAATGTAAGCTAGCTTCAATAATTCCGGGCTTTTTACCAATTAAAGAGCTTCCGTTTGCTGCAATCAATTAATTTAGTACCAAATAAAGTCTGTAATTAGTTTTACTTACATTTTTTGTTGAAATGATGTGTCAAATTGATTAATACTTTAAGTGTGACAAGTAAAGCTTCTCTAACAACAAATCCTGTTGAATCTTTGTCACTCATATCAGTTGAGGGATATAATGGAATTTCCGAGTCGCAAAGTCGGTATAATTTGACTAATGTGTCCAAAATTATACCGTCGTTATATTGCAGTAAATATGTTTGATTTTGCTCGTTGTTTTGGGTGACGTTTTCCAGCACACGCATACACCTATCAACTTTTCTTAATTTATCTAATAATTCGTCCGTCCAAACGACAACATAATCAGAAACTTGGCGACAGCATTCGCAAATAGTTTCCATAATATGCTGCAAGCCTCCCAATTCTCTTAATTCTTCTTTAAACCATTCGCCCGCCCGTTTGGACGTTAAAGATAATAAAGTTTCCATTGCTAATTGCCCAACCGTAATATTATCTAAATTAAGATGCATTGCGTGTCCTTGGCTTTGAATATCGGCGCACAATTCTTTAACTTTCATTTTGTTTTTGTGCAATTGCACTGAAGTCAGCCCCGATTTATCAAGTGCTTTTTGGTAACTAACATCTGATTCCAACAAATTGAGCATCAATTCAAGGCAGTCCCGATCCAAATCCATATTTAAACGATCTTGACTTAAAACAAACATGACGGTGGCTGTGCAAAGCCCCAAACTTTGATCTTTTGTGGCATCGTGCAGCGCTTTAAAAAATTTAGCGACGATTCCGTGGGCGCGCACGTGCATTCTAAACGCCGGAGCCATACATTTTGTTGCTAATGTAATAGCGGATAAACAACGAGTCCCAGTTGGGTTATTATCTTGCAGGGCGTCCAAAATATACTCAACATCGTCATTAAATTCTTGAAACTCGCCGATTTCTTGAATTTGGTGCGCCTTTTTCACGTTCCGAACAACCGTGTAATACTGAAATTGAAAATAAAATTATATTTGGAAGTAATTGGGCTGAAAACTTACATCTTTGTCGGCTTTAGCACATTTTACGCTTGTTACTGAGTCAGCACCGTCTGCGTCATACTCGCTTGATGCAGACCGAGTTATTCGGGTTAAGGGAGCCTCTTCGAAACCGAATTCATCATATTGGGATGAATCTCCTGCAGAGGCTTTCTTGTCCGCATTTCCGTCGCCAGCTCCCTTCTAAATTAACAACAAAAATAATAAGTCAAAAAAAGTCTCTTCTAGTACTAGATACAATTTCAACTGTTTTGAACCACTGGTTTAAAAGATATTTAATTGTTGATTTCAAAAGAACAACAAAATTTAAATGTATCCAGGATCTATTGATCAATAAATCAATAACAAAACTATTTGGAAAATTGTTGCTTTCGTCACTTGAACTCCTGACTCTCTTCTACTACTAGTTACAATTTCAACTGTTTTGGGCCACTGGTTTAAACAATAGTGAATTTTTTGTCTTCGAAGAACAACCAAATTTTAATGTTTTCTGAATTTATTGATTTATAGATCAATAACAAAAATAGTTGGAAAATTGTTGCTTTCGTCACTTGAACTTCTGGCTCTTTTCCACTACTAGGTACAATTTCAACTGTTTTGGGCCACTGGTTTAAAAAGTAATGAATTCTTTCTGTTCGGAGAACAACCAAATTTTGATGTTTTCTGGATTTATTGATTAATAAATCATTAACAAAAATAGTTGGAGAATTGTTGCTTTCGTCACTTGAACTCCTGACTCTCTTTTACTACTAGGTACAATTTCAACTGTTTTGGGCCACTGGTTCAAAAGAATGTGAACTTTTTGTCTTCAAAAAACAACAAAATTTTTGGGTTTTCTGGATTCATTGGTTAATAAATCCTTAACAAAAATAATTGGAAAATTGTTTCTTTCGTCACTTGAACTCCTGACTGTCTTCTACTACTAGGTACAATTTCAACTGTTTAAGGCCACTGGTTTAAAAGATAGTGAATTTTTTGTCTTCGAAGAACAACAAAATTTAAGTGTTTTCTGGATTCATTGATCAATACATCATTAACAAAAATAGTTGGAAAATTGTTGCTTTCGTCACTTGAACTCCTGGCTCTCTTCTACTACTAGGTACAATTTCAATTGTTTTGAGCCACTTGTTTAAAATATATTGAATATTTTGTTTCAAAAAAACAACAAAACTTTAATTTTTCCAGAATCTATTGATCAATAAATCAATAACAAAAACAGTTGGAAAATTGTTGCTTCCGTTCCTTGAACTCCTGACTCTCTTCTACTACCAGGTACAATTTCAACTGTTTTGGGCCTCTGGTTTAAAATATATTGATTTTTTTGTCTTCAAAGAACAACCAAATTTTAGTGTTTTCAGGATTTATTAATCGATAAATCAATAACAAAAATAGTTGGAAAATTGTTGCTATCGTCATTTGTACTCCTGACTCTCTATTACTACTAGGTACAATTTCAACTGTTTTGGTCCACTGGTTTAATAAATAATGAATTTTTTGTCTTCGAAGAACAACAAAATTTTAATGTTTCCAGGATTTACTGATCAATAAATCAATAACAAAAATAGTTGGAAAATTGTTGCTTTCGTCACTAGAACTCCTGACTCTTTTGTACTACTTGGTACAATTTCGACTGTTTTGAACCACTGGTCTAAAAGATATTTAATTGTTGATTTCAAAAGAACAATAAAATTTAAATGTTTCCAAGATCTATTGATCAATAAATCAATAACAAATTTATTTGGGCAATTGTTGCTTTTGTCATTTGAACTCCTGACTCTATTTTAATACTAGGTACAATTTCAACTGTTTTGGACCACTGGTTTAAAAGATATTGAATATTTTGTTTCAAAAAAACAATTAAATTTTAGTATTTTCAGGATCTATTAATTAATAGATCATCAACAAAAATAGTTGCTTTCGCCACTTGAACTTCTGACTCTCGTCTGCTACTAGGTACAATTTCAACTGTTTTAGGCCACTGGTTTAAAAGAAAATGAATTTTTCTGTTTGGAAGACAGCCAAATTTTAATGTTTCCAGAATCTATTGATCAATAAATCAATAACAAACACAGTTGGAAAATTGTTGCTTTCGTCACTTGAATTCCTGACTCTCTTCTACTACTAGGTACAATTTCAACTGTTTTAAGACACTTGTTTAAAAGATAATGAATTTTTTGTTTTCCAAGAACTACTAAATTTTAGTGTTTTTTGGATTTATTGATTGATAAATCAATAACAAAAATAGTTAGAAAATTGTTGCTTTCGTAACTTGAACTACTGACTCTTTTCTACTACTAGGTACAATTTCAACTGTTTTGAGCCACTGGTTTAAAACATAATACATTTTTTCTGTTCGGAGAACAACAAAATTTTAGTGTTGTCAGGATTCATTGATTAGTGGATCATTAACAAAAATAGTTAGACAATTGTTGCTTTCGTCACTTAAACTCCTGACTCATTTCTACTACTAGGTACAATTTCAACTGTTTTGGGCCACTGGTTTAAAAGATAATGAATTTTTTCTGTTTGGAGAACAACCAAATTGTAGTGTTTTCTGAAATAATTGATCAATAAATCATTAACAAAAATAGTTGGAAAATTGTTGCTTTCGCCACTTGAACTCCTAACTCTCTTCCACTACTAGGTATAATTTCAACTGTTTTGGGCCACTGGTTTACAAGATATTGAATTTTTTGTTTCAAAAGAACTACGAAATATTAATATTCCCAGTATCTATTGATTAATATATCAATAACTGAAATGGTTGGAAAATTGTTGCTTTCGTCACTTGAACTCCTGACTCTCTTCTAATACTAGGTACAATTTCAACTGTTTTGGGCCACTGGTATAAAAGATAGAGAATTTTTTGTCTCAAAACAACAACAAAATTTTAATGTTTCTAGGATATATTGATTAATAAATCAATAACAAAAACAGTTTGAAAATTGTTGCTTTCGTCACTTGAACTCCTGACTCTCTTCTACTACTAGGTTCAATTTCAACTGTTTTGGGCCACTGGTTTAAAAGATAGTGAATTTTTTGTTCCAAAAGAACAACCAAATTTCAGTATTTTCTGGATTCATTGATCAATAAATCATTAACAAGAATAGTTGGAAAATTGTTTCTTTTGTCACTTGAACTCCTGACTCTCTTCTACTACTACATACAATTTCAACTGTTTGGGGCCACTGGTTTAAAAGATAGTGAATTTTTTGTGTTCGAAGAACAATCAAATTTTAGTGTTTTTAGGATCTATTGATTAATAGATCATTAACAAACAATTAGGCAGTCATTGCTTCAATCATTTATGCAATTTTGAACTATAATTGTATACAGGAAAACAATGACGTCATTCTGTTTCAAGTATATTATTTCTACGTCCTCCTCCAGTCAGCACTTACAGCATATTTCATTATAAGGTGTTGACTTTGATCTAACTTCTAAACGGTACATACTTCAACACTGAAATTCATAACACACATAGGCCTTAACAAACACTCTAAAATAAAATCACTCGCATCTTGATACATTGTAATATAGGGTGTTGACTTTGACCTAACTTCCAAACGGTACATACAACAAACCTGAAATTTATAACACACATAAGCCTTGATAAACACTCTGAAATAAAATTACTCGCATCCTGATAAATCGCAATATAAGGTGTTGACTTTGACTTAACTTTTAAACGGTACATACAACCATATTGAAATTCATAACACACATAGGCCTTAACAAACACTCTAAAATAAAATCACTCGCATCCCGGTACATTGTAATATAAGGTGTTGACTTTGACCTAACTTCTAAACGGTACATACATTAACGCTGAAATTTATAAAACACATATGCCTTGACAAACACTTTAAAATAAAATCAGACGCATATCGATACATTGCAATATAGGGTGTTGACTTTGACCTAACTTCTAAACGGTGAATAATTCAACGCTGAAATTTATAACACACATAGGCCTTGATAAACACTCTAATATAGAATCACTCGCATCTCGATACATTGCAATATAGGGTGTTGACTTTGGCCTAACTTCTAAACGGTACATACTAAAATGCTGAAATTTATAATACGTACAAAATTTTATTCAAGACAGCTAATAAAAAAAATATAAATGTGACTTACTTCTTTATCATCGCACCATTTGTGTTTGTACAACACGCGTCTCTTTTTAGTCCCTTCAGGCACCATGGACCTGCTTTTAAAGATGCTCCCCTTTTTCTTGGAAATAACCAATTTAACAGCCGGCGCATCAACCGGCTTCTCTAAAATCTTGTCCATGATTTCATCCTTGTGCTTTTCCAGCGCATTGAGATCAACCGGAAGCGGAGTGGACGCCGGTTGACTTGATTCACTATCACTGTCGCTGAACGACTCAACAGACGCTTCCGATTTCTTTGGTTCCGGTGCACTACATTCAACATTTGTACTTTCAACAGTTTCGATTAAATCAGGCTCTTTTTCAATTGTTTCAATTGATGAAAATTCTTGCGAGGCGTAACCGCTCGTACTATCAGTTTGTAACTCTTCGGAATTGACTTCAACGGATATTGCAACGCGAGGCGGGGAGGAAGGGCCTAAAAGATTGTCGTAAACTGCTTTTCTTTCTAACTCAAATTTTTCGGGGGGGATGTATTCTGGTGATAAAAGAGACGCAAATGAATCGGTTGGGGTTTCGGCTGTTGCGGGGCTGCTCCCCGAATCTTGCTGCATGCTTCGCCGGGTGGATCTTGTCACCCTACGTGGGGATGTTGCGCTTGCAGCCGGCGTCGGGGTGCTTTCCGATTCATCCGAATCGCTCAACAACCGCGATTTGCCTCTGCATATTCGCAAAACAATCGGCGGTTTGCTTTCATCCCTTTTGGGGATGGTTTCAGTTGGACTTGGAGACCGTTTCGAATGGAAAAACTTTTTAGCATTACAGGATTTATGTCTTTTGTTGCTAGATGCATCACTAAAATGTTTTTTATCGCGCACTTCTTCTAACGGTTGTACATCGCGACTTTTAAAGAACTTTTTGGGCTTGACTGTTTGAATGTTTGTTTTGTTTTTGTCGGATAAACCTTGCTCGAACGAAAACGGATCCTTTTTGACGCTCTCTTCATTTTTAGTTAAGCGCGGCTTCTTCGAAGCGATTTCGCTGTATTGTCCACCTCCGAAACCTTAAAAATAAAAAATTTGATGTTAATCGTTTTGGATTTACTCAAAATAAATTTCTACTGAAGTGCACTTCCGGTTCAATCTATTGTTATGAAAATAGAAATTCAGATGCTACAGCAGACTGAAATACCAAATTTCAATATTCTACACCTGATCGTTTCGAATTTATGCGAAAAATTCCAAAAGACTGTCAAGTAAAGTGCACTTCCGGCTCAGTGGATCTCACTAAAAATAGGATATGAGCATCTAAACAATACAATCGTCCTAAATACTGAATTCCAACAATCTACGTTCAATCGTTTAGGATTTATGCGGAAAATTCAAAAAATGTTTCGAATAAAGTGCACTTTCGGTTCAGCCGATCGCAATCATAATGCAAGGTGTACAACTAGATATTATAAAAGTGCCTAATACAAAATTTGAATATTCTACGACTGATTGTTTAGAATTTATGCGGAAAATACAAAAAGTCTGTCAAATAAAGTGCACTTCCGGTTCAGCCGATCGCAATCACAATGTACAATAATATATTATAGAAGTGCTTAATACGAGATTTCAATATGCTACGTCTAATTATTCCAGATTTAAGCAAAAAATTCGAAAAAGTTTCAAGTAAAGTGCACTTCCGGTACAGACTATTGCAACCATAATGCGAGGTGCACAACTAGACCTTATACCAGTCTTAAATACAAAATTTCAACATTATATGTTCAACCAGTTTTGAGATTTGCACGGACATACGTACCGACATCAAACCGAAAATAGTCAAAATGGATATTTCCATCAAAATCTCGATAGATGAATTTTACTTTATACAAGGAAATAAAAATTATTAATTTTAGATAAAGTTATTACGTGACAGCACGCTGCGCGTTGCCTGTTTTGAAAGGTTCGTTGATGCAAACAGCATACAACTGATTTAGTTTTCAGTTTGTATTGTAGTGCTACACATCTTTCCTATCTGTGAATGTTTATTTTGTGTTTCTGTGATATTATTTTGGACTAAAATTTATTTTCAAGTTCAGAACAAACATTAATCGATAAATAGGCCTTCATAGGTGAGTTTTTCTTCAAATATAATTTTTTTTAGCGGTAAGCATCGTAAGAAACAATAAATGTGTAAAGTATTTCTTTAGAACAACGAAAAATTGCTCAAAACTGTTTTGCTTAACACAATTACATAATTATTAGATTCTGTTTAATATTAAGGAAGTATTTAATTCCCAATGACTTGAAATATTTATATCACTTCCAAACAAATAATAAACTAATTATTATTGAACCAGAGGCCATACAGAAACAAGAAATGACGAAAATCGACAGATTTTAGAACGACACTGATTTTCCAGCACCCCTCAAAACAAATTAATAATCTATGACTAAATCAAAAGCAGTCGAAATTTCAAATTTTGCACATGTACTCAAAATAGATGTAAAAATAATATTATATACATATAATTATTGGTGCACGAGCTGTAGGCTTGTAAATCGGACGAAATAAATTAATATTTTATGGGAAAACCAATGATTCCAGAAATTTCTAATAATAAACACGTAATTAAAATGAATATAATGACTAAAACCGACAGATTTTCGAACGACACCGACTGGAAAATGTTCCTTGTAATGGTAAAATACGTACGAACTTCACTTGTTTCAGGGAGCCCGTGGCTTCTTTATTTGTTTCTTATGATTATTTTTACAAATATATATATATATATATATATATATATATATATATATATATATATATATATATATATATATATATATATATATATATATATATATATATATATATATATATATATATATATATATATATATATATATATATATATATATATATAATTTCCGCTGTAATTTTTAGATAATTTAAATAATGGATGAAATATATATATATATAATATATATATATATATATATATATATATATATATATATATATATATATATATATATATATATATATATATATATATATATATATATATATATATATAATATATATATATATATATATATATATATATAATATATATATATATATATATATATATATATATATATATATATATATATATATATATATATATATATATATATATATATATATATATATATATATATATATATATATATTATATATATATATATATTTCATCCATTATTTAAATTATCTAAAAATTACAGCGGAAATTTTACGTTGTCCAGACAACGTGGAATTTCCACCAATAAACTTCAGACAGCATAAATAGATAAAACCTGTTTTGTTTGTGCTGTAAATTAGAAACGTCAAAGTCAAGCTCTGTTTTTGATTGTACTACAATTCATTTAAGTTAAAACAGTCCAAGGGTTCTATGGGACTATGATTTAAGTCTTCTGAATGGCCAATTCACTTACAGTAAATACAAGGTATAAATGGAAATGAATTCAAGAAATAAATACAAATTTATATTTATTAGTGGCCGCCCAATGGTCGAAATTCGACCGTGAATCATTAATCCCTGTTCAGACGTGGACTCACAAAAGACAACCTTCGGAATTATGTTTTTTCGTCAGTCATTTTCCCATTCGGTGCATATTTCTCGCATTTTCATCGGTAAATTACAAATTAGAATTGAATACCCTGTATATAATTCGAGCTTTCTGCACTCCTTCTCCATATAAACTTCAAGTATGTTAAATCTCACGTTCTTTCATGCGCACGGTACAAATTAAAATAGGACAGCCTGTATATAAATTCTTTTTCATACGAACTTTAAGTATGCCAAGTCTCACATTCCTTCGTGCATGCAGTATGCTTAAAAAGGGGTACAAAGCTTGCTCTTCACGTATTAATATATAGATTAAAATGGGACACGTGTATATAATTTCAGCTTTCTGCACTCCTTCTCCATATAAACTTTAAGTATGCAAAATATCACATTCCTTCGTGCATGCAATATGCTTCCAAAGGGAGCCTCAAGTTTTCTTTTTACGTATTAATATCAGAGTGTAAAAAAATCATGGTTTTTTTGTACTAATTAAATTAAAAATTGACATGAAAAATGTGTCAAATGTTTCAGAGATTTCATGTTTGAAAAATTTATACAATTTTTTGATTATTTCCAATTCCAAGTTAGAATTTTCCATGCCATAATTCGATTTATTTTCTGATATAATTTTTTATTTTTGATTTTAATCATGATTTTAATCATGATTTAAATCAAATGATTTTAATCATCTACACCCTGATTAATATATAGACTAGTGGTTGCCCAGTGGTAGAAATTCGACCCTCTTGCTATTCGACGCTCTGAACGAATCTGAAATGAAAAATAGTTGTTTCCAGCCTCTCGGATGGAGGAAAAATCCTTAAACTTTTAATTTAATTTAGACATTTTTTCATTCGGTGCATATTTCTCAGTAAATTCAAATGTATATACTTCTAGATCTCTGCACTTCTTCTCCATATAAGCTTTAAGTATGTTAATGAAGGAAAAAACTTTTCAGAACTCATGTTTTAATAAATATGTTTTATTTAGATAAGTTCTGTACATAAAAATGATTAGAAACACAACGTTTTTCAAGTGTAAAGAAATATGAAAATAAATTTATTTTATTATATATTTATTATAATTAAATAAATTTATTTTCATATTTCTTTACGCTTGAAAAAAGGCAGCACTTTGCTGTCGAAACGTTGTGTTTCTTATCATTTTTATGTACAAAACTTATCCAAATAAAACATATTTATTTTTTCAAGTATGTTAAATCTCACATTCCTTCGTGAGCGTGGTACAAAGTTTTCTTTTCAAGTAAAATTAAAATAGGACACTTTATATATAATTTCAGCTTTCTGTACTCCTCAATATGAGCTTCAAGTATGCCAAATTTTACATTCCTTCGTGCGCATGTAAAATTAAAATAGGACATCCTGTAAATAATTTTAGCATTCTGCACTCTTTCTCCATATGAACTTTAAGTATGCCAAATCTTTCACAAAAATTTAATCGGGATATTCTGTATATAATTTTGGCTTCTTCATTTAAAATTCAAGTATACTAAATCTCACATTCCTTCGCTTGGGCAGTACAAAGTTTCTTCACCACGCAAAATTAAGAATAATTTTAGCTATCTGCATTCCTCCATTTAAACTTTAAGTATGTCAAATCTCATATTCCTTAGTGCGCGCGTTACGATGTTTCCTTTATACGTGAAATCAAAACGTGGCAGCCTGTATATAATTTAAGCTTCCTGCATTCCTTCTTCATTTAAACTTCAAGTATGCAAAATTTTACATTCCTTCGTGCGCGCATTACAAACTCCAAATGGGACAGCCTGTATATAATTTCAGGTTTCTGCACTCCTTCGCCATATAAACTTCAAGTATGTAAAATCTCACATTCCTTTGTGTACGCCGTACAAAGTTTTCTCTTCACGTTAAATTAAATAGGTCACCTGTATATAATTAGAGCTTTCTGCACCTCTCTATATTAACTTCAAGTATGCCAAATCTAACATTACCTCGTGCGCGCGGTACAAAATTTTCTCTTCATGCAAAATAAAAATGCAACGCCGTGTATATAATTTCTGCTTTAAGCATTTCTCCTTTATATAAACTCTAAATATGTCAAATCTTAAATATAATTTCAGCTTTCTGCACTCCTTCTCCATATACTTAAAACTCAAGTATGCCAAGTTTCTCATGCCTTCGTGCGCGCGGTACAGTTTTCTCTCAACATAAAACCAAAATCGGACGCACTTGATATAATTTCAGTTTTCTGCAGTCCTTTCCCATATAAAATTTAAGTATACCTAATTTCACATTCCTTTGTGCGTGCAGTACAAAGTTTTCTTCGCACGTAAAATTGCAAATTCGTTTGTGCACGCAAAACGGGTACAAAGTTTTCTTTCCACGTATTAAAAAATATTAAAAATTGGACCCCTTGTACCAAATTCTCACTTTCTGCACTTCTTCTCCATATAAATTTTGAATATACCAAATTTCACATTTATTTGTGCATGCAATATTTTTAAAAAGGCGATTTTAACGTATTAATATATAGATTAAAATATAAAATGAGATACCCTGCACATAATTTCGCTTTCTGCACTCCTTCTCCATATGAACTTTAAGTATGCCAAATCTCACATTCCTTCGTGCACATAATAGCTTAAAAAGGGGGTCGAAAGTTTTCTCTTCAATCAGAAGGCTTAAATCGTTGTATCATAAGAACGCTTGGACCGTTTTTAACTGAAATGAACTATCATTTTAAAAAACGACCTTTCGATATACGTTTTAGGAAAAATATTTATCTGAATTCCAATTAAATAATTAAGTATTCAAACTCGAAAATTTAATGAATTACGGTCGAATTTCGACCACTGGACGATCACTAGTTAAAAATTCACGTCATAAATTGAAGAAAAAATCAAATAAAAAATTAGAATTGAAGCCTTGATGAAAATAGCGGCGTTTCTATTTTCGTACGATTTTTTAGAACTTGAGGAATGATTTAATGTTGTCATCGTAGAAGACTGTCTTCTAGAAGGGTGTCCATTTTTGACATTTATAAGTAATCAAATAATAACAGCAGAACAAAATTTAACTATTTTAATTAATAATGAATCAGAAAAATGAATTGAATTTGATTTGAAGCATCGTCCATACTTAAATTTGTAAATCATATTATTTTGTCTGGGCGGGGCTTTTCGTACTGTTTGTTTCGTATTATGTCGCCCCGCCTGGTCTGTATATAAGGGAAAGCAAACGACCTGACAGGGAGCTGTGAACAATAAAACAGTGAAATAGTGAGTGGTCAGTGTAATAAATAAATAAATATTTGAGAATAAATATCTGCGGGCCAGCATTTTGACTATTTTCGGCTTGACGTCGGTACGTGTGAGTGTATGTATGTACTCGCAAATCTCAAAGCCCGTCACACATATAATGTTGAAATTTTGTATTTAAGATTAGTTTAAGATCTAGTTGTGCACCTCGCATTATGATTGCGATCGGCTGAGCCGAAAGTGAATTTTCGGCATAAAATCAAAACGATTGAACGTAGAATATTAAAATTCAGTATTTAAGACGATTGTACCATCTAGATGCTCATATCCTATTTTCATTGAGATCGACTGAACCGGAAGTGCACTTCACTTGACAGTCTTTTGGAATTTTTCGCATAAATTCGAAACGATCAGGTGTAGAATATTGAAATTTGGTATTTCAGTCTGCTGTAGCATCTGAATGATTGTCTACTATTTTCATAACAATAGACTGAACCGGAAATGCACTTCAGTTGGAATTTATTTTTTAATTTTGCGCATAAATTCAGATCTGTTGGTAATCGTAGAATTTTGGAAATCAGTATTAAAACAACGCTTCTAAAACAGTTAAAAGGTTTTGAAATCTGTCACTAACTGAATTGTTTTACGCAGTTACATCCCAAATCCTGAAGGAGGAATAAAATAAGCCATAATTAATGGAGTAAAAATGGTAGTAATTCAATTAAATTAGATTGCAAATGAAAGTGAATACCTAAAAACAGAAATAAATCCATTTTAGAAGCGTTTTAAGGCAATAAAATATTCCAAATGCTTACCATTTGAGCTTCGTATGGAAGTAAAGGAAGTTATTCCCCATTTTCCGACTGTGCCAGCCGACCTTGCTGCCGATGGTCGATTACTATTTTCTTTATATAATTTATCAAACTGAATACTGGCATGAGGATATCCTTTTCTGTATGATTTACCATACCCCCTAGACATCATGTATTTTGTGTTGTTACCTACAATTAATTGGACGATTTAAAATCATTAAACATAATTAAAATGCAATACTAACCTGAAATTTATATTAAATAATCATAAATCATAAAAATTCGGTGAAAGCATGACTTATATCAAAATATTTAATAATGATCGCCATTTTCAGGTAACATATCAATAACGTATTATTTTTCACTCACTGAATTCATCACTCGACAGTACATAAAATTAAACCATTTTTGTACACCTACATGCTTAATTAAATAAGTTTTTAGTATTTGAATTTGAAACTAGCAGAGTTTGATAGCAAAAGTACTACAAACACAAGTCTTGCAACGATAAATAACAAACGTCAGTTTAGTGACCGTTCAGACAACATGAAGCAACATGGCGTCCGGAACAAATGCGTTCAGTCAACAAATTTAAAATATATTTTATTTGTATAATTAATCACAAAACAATTTTTTGCGTAAACAGTCAACATTTTTTACATAATCAGCTCCACTTTTGTCGGGCATTCTTTTATAAACTTTCCGGTCTCCAATTGGTTGGGCTGCCCGAAAATTATTCGACATTGATCCGTTTCTTGCGTTTTTTAATGTGTGAAACTCGTTAATCTAAATCAAAACACTGTAAACAATGAAAATTAAAAACAAATTACAGACCTGTTTTGGCGATATTAAAATAGGATCCGGAAAAAGAATCCAAGTGACAGATTCCGAACATGGGGGCGTGGTTAACGACCCTGTATAAATATAAAAAAGGTCCACATCTCGCGGCATTAAAGTTATCAGCTCCAAAGAACCAACCGAAGTTGAAGAATTAACTTTAGTAATTGTTTTTAGTTTATCCAAAATAATATTTAACGGTTTATATTCCTTTTCTCTCAACTACAAAACAAATTCAATAACATCAATTAATTAAATTGAGGTTATGTACCTCAAAGAAAATGGCTAAAACAACCAAACCATCCCGCTTTTTTGTGGCTTCTGCACGTTTATATTTTTTATTACGATGAACCATGTGTAATTCTAAAGGATATTGGATGTTATTCAAAATGTGCTCACTGCCGCGGTTGTTTTTTGTGCCCCAATGAAAATGTAATTCATTGAAAATATAATCTCCAGGTAACATTGCTCCAAAAATATAAGGCGGAAGCACATTTGTTTCTTCGTTTTGCGTTAATGACAATGAAACTATAATCAAAATTAGTGACAGTGGAAAATTTGAGAATAAAAAAATACCTGAGTGTCCATTGTTAATCAATTTAGAAGCATTTGACAGCATATTATGGTACCGTATCATTTCCAAACTAGGCAAAGCAATTGGAATAGTGTTCAAACTGTAAATTTCAATTGGTGATTGGTGATGGCCGCCGCAATCGTGCGATATTTTACTCCATTGCTTTTGTTCTTTGGCTGTATATCCATACTCAATTGCTGATACAAACTTCAATGAAAGATTCAAAATAATTATTGTGTAAAAAAATTCCATGCACGGAATTATATATTAATAAATAAGTGTCAAATTTGCATAGCAACGCTTTCAAATTTATTTACCCCCATTTTCAAGATTTGTTCGATAGATGGCGCTACTATTAAAGCCACATTTACAATGCTATTCGTTATTAAAATTAAATATAGATGTCAGTACTGCCAATTACATTTTTTAAGTTAGTTTAAATCAAACGATTTATTGATACAATTGTTGCCAACAAACTAAAAATAACTGTTTTTGATCTGCTGCTTCCATTTTGACTATTTTATTAAAATTAAAATCTTGGCTGGATCGGTATTCCCTCTCGTCATTTCAATCGCATTTTTCTCAATATTTTTATTATGTTAGGATATGAAATGAATATATGGTTGAATTAAAAAAAATATATATTATCGAATGGGCCTAAAAAATATATAGCATATCGTTTAAAAAAATACAGCTTTGTGCTGTAGCTTGAGAACCACTGGTTTAAAAAAATATCTTTTGCCATAATTGGATGCCGCCCTCAGTCCTGCGTAAGATTGTCTTGAAGTATTTTTTTGTATCTTCACTAATATAGAAGATACAGCGCCGTGAATATATATATATATATAAATATATATATATATATATACATATATATATATATATATATATATATATATATATATATATATATATATATATATATATATATATATATATATATATATATATATATATATATATATATATATATATATATATATATATATATATATATATATATATATATACAGGGTGTAACAGAAATAAGTACATTAATTTTAACCAGTGATAGAACCCGTCAAGCCTAACAATTTTTCTCAATAACTTTTTCTCGAATTCTCATCTTTTTTCAGCATTTTTTAACCCCTATAATTTAACGAGTCGTTCAGGTGCATAATTATCGGATCCAGTAGTAGTTACAACCCTGGTTACAACGAAACAATTGATTTCGACATATGTGGACTATCAATTCCAGATCAATTCCTTCAAATAAATTTTGGAGAAAATCGTCTAATTATTATTGTCACAAGAGTTAAAACCTGTGAAAATGTCAAGCTCATCTATCTGCGATTTCGCAGGCAGTGTAGGATTAGTTCGGCGAATTTATTTGGAACGATTTCAGAAATGTCATTTTTCACTGAAAATTGAATTATTGTGGTTATGCTCATGTATTTAATGTCAAAATATTGTGCACTTATACATAATGATGAGAATACTATGAGATATTGAGAACTTGTCGTTCACCTGAAACGTAAAACACCAGATGAAATGAATAAAATACATTAATTTATAAATGAAGCAGCTGTGAATTAGTTTTTTCTCATATTATTACAAACTTCACAGTCAGGTCGTTTCAATGAAGTATGCCTCATAAATTGATCTGTTGGACAAATAGAATATTGTATCTCATATTTTAAAAAATATTTAAAATCAATTACCAAATTCAGTGTGATACATTTGTAGGTTAGGTTTTCTGTTTTTCAAGAATAAGCTCTCACAATTATTGCGGGAATATTTCCAGTTGAGTTATTCATTAAATTGATTATTTTAAAATTGCATTCCATTTCATATTCCACCGTTCACTTTAAATAAATCGTTGAATGATTTTCTCTTTATGTTTGAGAGCCAACACTAATGAAATAAGCTGAGAGCTGCCACTACTTTTTAAGTTGATCGTAGATGGCAGCACAATCTGACCCATATTCTAACTGTGTTACAGGCTGTATTCAGACTATTCAGATCAGCTGATCCAAATGCAATGAACTCGTGCTGACAATCTAATGTTCAAGAAATGTACCAACTATTTGAAAATATACGTGAAATTTCTAAATAGAAATAAAACTTCACAACAATAACATATAAATACGACCAATATAACAAATTGTTGGTTTCAGAGATGAATTTGATCTTTCTTGCAGCATATACAAAAATAGAATAATCGAGGTGAGCGAATATCAGTGTATTATTGAAATACTGTTATTCTTTCAGTTTCAAATGAATGATTGATAAGACTATGATAGTTTGAAGTTTCAAAATAATCATTTAAATCGACAGCTGTCATTCTTCCAACAAATGACGGACATTCAGTTCTAACCATAGGCGCACTATGAAATTTTTGACCAAACTTTGATGAATTTTCACTCGATATCCAGGAGACTTACAGAAAAAAGTTACCAAGAAAAATTGATAGGCTTGAAGAGATCTATTGCAGGTTAAAATTAATGTACTTATTTCTGTTACACCCTGTATATATATATATATATATATATATATATATATATATATATATATATATATATATATATATATATATATATATATATATATATATATATATATATATTAAAAACACGGGCATAACTGTTCGCTCCGCAGCTTCTCGTGTAATCCTAGTTATTATTGACTGACCAAGTCAATGTTCAATAGTCGGTTACTAGATGTTCGGTGGCTGCCAGGCATCAACTGTTAGACAATTGAATGTTGGCCCATTGTTGGATTAGGTATATAAGAGCGTGAGTGGTATATACACAAACAACCAAAACAGAAAACAAACAAAGTGGTGGAGCCAAGAAACAAAAGAAGAAATCAAATTAAAGAAAGAAAAAGGGAAAATATACCTTTGTAATAAAACACCAAAAAATTATGGAAAATACAAAGAACAAAGAAAAAGAATGTATATAATATATGATCGCTTAAAAACACGGGCATAACTGTTCGCTCCGCAGCTTTTCGTGGTTGGATCCCTGGCCCACTCTTTGAAAACACAAGACCGTCCAGGCATTTAAAAGGCCTAATTTGTGCACCGATTCCTTGTTGAATCCTCCACAGAAGGGCCTTGCCTCGCCTAACCGAGAGAACTTTGCAAAAAAAAAAACTGGAATAATTTGACCTCATTTAAAATGAATGTCATTTCTAGATTTCGATTTACATTACCCTGTCTGCTGAGCTCCGGAATTTTCTTTTAAATTATGTCAAGGTTTCGGTCTTTATTTCATATATATATCAAAGGGCCAACATTCAATTGTCTAACAGTTGATGCCTGGCAACCACCGAACATCTAGTAACCGACAAATGAACATCGACTTGGTTAATACTAACTAGGATTACAGTTATAGTGAATTCAAATAAATAATTATGTGAGTTACTCACTTAAAATATTTCACATTTTTGACTATTTCGGTTTGACATCGATATGTATATAAATACTCGCAAATCTCAAAGCCTGCCAAACGTATAATGTTGAAATTTTGTATTAAAAACTGGTATAGGGTCTAGTTGCGCACCTCGCATTATGGTTGCAATCGTCAGAGCCGGAAGTGTACTTTACTTAAAACTTTTCTTGAATTTTTCGCTTGAATTCAAAACAGTTGAACGTGAAATGTTGGAGTTTAGTATTTAAGACGTTTGTACTATTTAGATGCTCCTATTCAATTTTCATTGAAATCGGCTGAACCGCAATTGCACTTTACTTAACAGTCTTTTAGGATTTTGTGACAAATTGGTGTCAGAAGTGGGATCCAATCTATTAGTAAAAGTTAAAGACAGCGATTTTATACGTCATATTATTTCAAGATCATCCAAGGGTTTAAATAGTTTCAAAAACAATCCATTGTATCAAATGAATAAATAATTTCAAGGTCATCCAAGAGTTTTCTTCATTTGTTACTATTTTTCCCATATTTATAATTTTTTAGATGATTTTTGCACAGTTTCATCCATTTTGGACGTTTGACAGTTTGACCTTAACTTTTTATTGATGAAACGCAGCACAAGATATTTACTTTTTTCTCTCGCACATCCATGTACTTCTTAAGGGCGCGAGAGAGAAAACCGACGATTTTTGGAGTTTTATTGAGAAAGTTTCGTCGTCGAACGACTAGTATTATATTATTAGTAACCGTCACTCCCAACAATTCAATGTTGTAAATTTTAACAATAGTTTACTTATTTATTTAATTACAATAAAATTTGTGATAAATTGGTGTCAGAAGTGGGATCCAATCAATCAGTAAACATGATAGGCAGCGATTTTTTACGTTATATGTTTCCAAAAGTATCCAAGGGTTCAAATAGTAGAAACAACCTCGAAGGGTAAACTAAACTCCTCAATATTGGACTGTAATCCATTGCATCAAATAAATAATTAATTTCAAGGTCATCAAAGGGTTTCCCTCATTTGTTACTAGTTTTTCCGATATTTGTACTTTTTTAAGTGATTTTTGCACAGTTTCATCCATTTTAGACAGTTTTTAATGATGCAAGCCGATCTCTAGATTAAAATACATTGATTGTCTTTTTTCTCTCTCATATCCATGTACTTTTTATGAGCGCGGGAGAAACCCGACGATTTTTGGAGTTTTATCAAGAAAGTTTCGTCCTCGAACTACCAATATCATTCTATTAGTAGCCGCAACTGTTGACAATTCAATTTTGTCCGTGAATATTAACAAATGTTTAATTATTTATTTGATCACAATAAAATTTGTGACAAATTGGTGTCAGAAGTGGGATCCAATCAATCAGTAAAAGTTATAAGCAGCGATTATATACGTCATATGATTTCAAGGTCATTTAAGGGTTTAAATATTTTTAAAAATAAGCCTGTGGGACTCGAAGGGTGAACTAAACTCTTCAATATTGGCCTGAAATCCACTGTATTAAATAAATAATTGATTTTAAGGTCATTCAAGGGCTTCCCTCACTTGTTACTATTTTTCCCATATTTGTAATTTTTTAGGTGATTTTTGCACAAAGTTTTATCTATTTTGGATTAATGGAAGCGCAGCACGAGATCTCTAGATTAAAATACATTGATTGTTTTTTTCTCTCTCACATTCATGTACTTTTTATGAGCGCGAGAGAGAAAATCGACGATTTTTTAGAATTTTATCGAGAAAGTTTCGTCGTCGAATGATCAGTATTATAGTATTAGTAACCGTCACTCTCAACAATTCAATTTTATTCGAGAATTTCAACAATAGTTCAGTTATTTATTTAATCACAATAAACATTGTGACAAATTGGTGTCAGAAGTGGGATCCAATCAATTAGTAAAAAAATTATAGTTAGCGATTTTGTTATTATAAATTGAAAGATTCTACTGTGGTTTGTAATATTATTTCATCACAATAAAATTTGTGACAAATTGGTGTCAGAAGTGGGATCCAATAAATCAGAATAATTTATATCTAACAATTTTGTTATTGTGCGATGAATTGCACATCACAATAAAATTTGTGACAAATTAGTGTCAGAAGTGGGATTCTGAAAAATTAAGTGAAATTAATTTTGGATCCGGGACGGTTCGAATGAACAATGAAATCAGTATTTAGGAATATTGTAGCATAATAATTATGAATTACTGTTTCCATAGCAACCGCACTTTACTTGACAGATTTTTAGAATTTTTTGAATAAATCCAAAACGATTAGCCGTAGAAAGATGAGATTTTGTACAATATATCCAATCTAAACTTTGGAGGAATTATAGACGTTACAATTTAGTCAGTAATAGAACTCGATGGGAGCAACAATAGGAAAAAGTTTTATCACTGGTTAAAATTAATTTCTAATGAAAGGAATATTGAATAAAACAAATAAAATATTTGCAAATATGTTTTATTTTATATTTATTTGGAGTACACATTATGGAAAACTTTTTTTTATTAATTTTATAATAAAAATAAAATTTGTAAAGCTGAACAATAGGGAAAAAATACGTCGCGTGAATTAAAAGTGCGAAACGGAACAAAAATTAAAACCAAGTGATGTGACTAGTGTAAATTAAACAACAAAACATAAAAAATATAGATCATAATTCATTTGTTCTTTACATTTTAAAGCTAAGCATCAATTTTTTCAACTTCAGGGATAAAATTTGCATAAAATATACCTCAAAAACATTAACAATTATTATTAGGTATAAAAATTGTTTAAGCTTTCAGGCGCAAAGTTTCAATTTTACTTTTGACAAGCTCACGCATTGCCGCATCCGGAATTATAATAATTTTTCCGTTATCTTGTGACCCAAAAAAGCCTAAAACTTTTTTCTTGGTTTCTCCGGCTTGGATTTGGACGCCTTTATCGACCACTTTAGCTGGGCCCGAAATTTCTGTCCATGTGTACGACCATTCCACCTTAAAAAAATCAATTGTTTCATTGAAAATTCAATCAAGTTATTATTGTTTTTTACCTGCCACCCTCCAAATATGTCATTATGAACAACATACGCAATTCGTTTGTCAGTTAGTAAAAGAATATCCTTATTTTCAATAATCCACATGTGAAATGCGTAAACATCTGTGTTTGCATATTTTCCTTTTTCTAATTCGCGTAAAAGTTTATACCCTTCCGCTTCTTGTTTAATATATGGTCGAACAAGACCATCAGCTCGCATGTAGCGTGGCGCCCTCAAACGGTGCACATCGTCACCCATTTCGGCCGCCCTTTTAACCGCATCCAAAGAACCACTCGCAAAATCAACAACTCCAGCTGTAGGTCTAGTAATAAGCCCAACAGCGCCTTTCCCCAACCCTTTAAAAAACCCTTCAACCCCCTGTTCCTTAGCTCCGGATATAGGTTTAGTAAAAACACCGGTAACGCCATCTACAACTCCCATAACAAGACCTTTCCCGCCTCGAGCGATACCTTCTTGTAAATTGGCTGGCTTTTTGTTGATTTGATTGCGGCGTTTACGTTGGTAATCTTTATCGAATGTCAAAGCGGCGATTCCTTTACCCATCGCGCCGGTGATTCGCGAAACGGCGCCGGCTGCGCCGCCTACAGTATGGCCGAAAAGACTGCGCACGCCAAGCACCAAACCTTCCGCAAACTCGCCTGGGCCTTGAATTGCACCCTAAAAATATTTATTTATAAAAAAATTAATCAATAATTGATGTTTTTACCTGAAACGGTTCATAAAACAAATCTTCAACCCCTTTGGATATTCCGAGGACTAACCCGTAAGGGTTCCCAATTACATCCAAACCCAGAACTAGGACGTAAAGTTGTTTTACTGCTTGGCCAACGTAATGAGACGTCGCTTCGCTTGTCAACTGTTTTTGGGTCAAAAATGAATATTCTCGCTCAAAATACGCCAACCTGACAAAAAACAATTTATTTATATATATCCCTCTTAACAAATTACGAGCTGCGTCTAGCCGGGCAGCCGAATGGTTGCTTACAAACACGGGCATAACTGTTTGCTCCGCAGCTTCTTGTGGTGTTGATCCCCTGGCCCGCTCTTTGAAAATACGAGTTATGCATTATATATATATATATATATATATATATATATATATATATATATATATATATATATATAATATATATAATTTTTTATATATATATATCATGCATAACTCGTATTTTCAAAGAGCGGGCCAGGGGACCAACACCACGAAAAGCTGCGGAGCAAACAGTTATGCCCGTGTTTGTAAGCAACCATTTGGCTGCCCGGCTAGACGCAGCTCGTAATTTGTTAAGAGATATATAAATGAATTTTTTTAAGAATAAAGGAAAGGGATGAAGCTAGTTGCAGAATAGAAATAAATTATTATTCATGTTACGTTCATGAGTTATTGACATATGAAAGGTATTTGATCTTGGCGTCAAAATAATTTTTTTATTATTTATCTAGTGACCGTAGATCAATGAAACTTTGTTAAAATATAAAAAAAGGACTGAACTATTTGTTAATTGAAAATAAAGTGTAAATCATTCCATGTTCATGAATTATTGAATTTTATATTTGTATCGGTCGTCCCTTCAAAATAGATTTTTTTTATGACTGATCTAGCTGTCGTACCTCATTGAATTTTTTCAGGAATATTGTAAAAAGATAAAATTAATTGTAGAATAAAAATGAACTATCATTTTTGCTGCGTTCATGAGTTATTGACCGACGAATTGACAACAAACAGGTATTTGATCTTGGCATCAAAATAATTTTTAATTATTTATCTAGTTGTCGTAAGTCAATGAAACTCTATTGAAATATGAAATAAAGACTGGACTAATCAGTAATCACAGAAATAAAATCAAATGTCTAACATTTTATGTTCATGAATTATTGACTTTATAATTTGTTTGGGTCCTCCCTTCAAAATAAATTTCTTATTACTGATCTAGTTGTCGTAGCTCAATCAAATTCAGTACGAATATAAAAAAAGAACTGAATTAATTGCAAAATTAAAATAAATGTTGATTCTTGATGCGTTCATGAGTTATTGACATTATTAATAAATAACATTTGTTCCTGGCGTCAAAATAATTTTTTTATTATTTATCCAGTAGTCGTAGGTCAATGAAACTTTGTTGAAATATAAAAGAAGGACTGGTTTAATTGTAGAATAATAATATATATTTCTTTTTTGCTGCGTTCATGAGTTATTGACAGGCGAATTAATAATAAACAAGTATTTAATCCTGCCGTCAAAATAATTTTTTTATGACTGATCTAGTTGTCGTACTTTATTTTATTTCCCCAGAAATATTGAAAAGGAATTAAACTAATTGTAAAATAAAAATAAACTATTACTCTTGCTGCGTTCATGAGTTATTGACCTGCAAATTGATGATAAACAGGTATTTGATCTTGGCGTCAAAATAATTTTTTAATTATTTATCTAGTGGTCGTAGGTCAATGAAACTTTATTGAAATATAGAAAAAGGACTGGACTAATTGCAGTATTAAAATAAATTATCATTCTTGCTGCGTTCATGAGTTATTAACAGGTGAATTGTTAATTAATTGGTATTTGATCTTGGCGTCAAAATAAATTTTTAATTATTTATCTAGTGGTCATAGGTCAATTGAACTTTGTTAAAATATGAAAGAAGGATTGGACTAATTGTAGAATGAAAATCGGATGTCATTTATTATAGGTTCACGAATTATTGAAATTTGTATTTGTATTGGTCCTCTCTTCAAAGCAATTTTTTTTATGACTGATCTAGTTGTCTTAGGTCAATGAACTGTTCTAATAATATAAAAAAGGATGAAACTAATTGCAGAATAAAGCTTAATTATTATTCGTGTTGCGTTCATGAGTTATTGACCGCCGAATTGATAATAAACAAGTATTTTATTTTGCCGTCAAAATAATTTTTTTATTACTGATCTAGTTGCCTTAGCTCAATGAAATTGAGTAGGAATATAGAAGAAAAACTGGATTAAATTCAGAATTAAAATAAATTATCATTCATACTGCGTTCATGAGTTATTGACCGGCGAATTAATAATGGACAGATATTTGATCCTGCCATCAAAATAATTTCCTATTTATCTAGTAATCGTAGGTCAATGAAATTGTATTGAAACATAAAAGAAGGACTGGACTAATTGAAGAATTTTATGTTCATGAATTATTGAATTTATAATTTGTACCGGTCTTTACTTAAAAATAATTTTTTTATCATTGATCTAGTTATCGTAGGTCAATGAAATTCAGTAGGAATATAGAAGAAAAACTGGACTAATTACAGAATTCAAATGAGTTATTATTCTTACTCTGTTCATGAGTTATTGGCAGGCAAATTATTAATAAATAGCATTTGTTCCTGGCGTCAAAATATTTTTTTCATTATTTATCCAGTAGTCGTAGGTCAATGAAACTTTGTTGAAATATAAAAGAAAGACTGGTTTAATTGTAGAATAAAAATTTTTTTTTTGCTTCGTTCATGAATTATTGACAGGCGAATTAATAATAAACAAGTATTTCATCCTGCCGTCAAAATAATTTTTTTTATTATATATCTAGTTGTCGTAGGTCAATGGAATTTTATTAAACTACGAAATAAGGACTGGACTTATTGCAGGATTAAAATCAAATGTCGATTATTTCATGTTCACGAAGTATTGAAATTTGTATTTGTATTGCTCTTCTCTTCAGAATATTTTTTTTATGACTGATCTAGTTGTCGTACTTTATTAAATTTTCCCAAAAATATCGAAAAGGAATTAAACTAATTGTAAAATAAAAATAAACAATTATTCTTGCTGCATTCATGAATTATTTGATCTTGACGTCAAAATAATTTTTTCATTATCTATCTAGTTGTTGTTAGTCAATGGAACTTTATCAAAATATGAAATAAGGACTAGACTAATTGCAGAATTAAAACCAAATATCTAACATTTCCTGTTCATGAATTATTGATTCTGCCGTCAAAATAATTTTTTTATTATTTATCTAATAGTCGGAGGTCAATGAAACTTTGTTGAAATATGGAAGGACTGTACTAATTGCAGAATAAAAATCAAATGTCATTTGTTTTACAATCAGGATTTATTGAAATTTGTATTTTTATGACTCATCTAGTTGTCGTAGGTCAATGAATTTTATTGAGAATATGGGAAAGGGATGAAAATAAATTATTATTCATGCTGCGTTCATGAGTTATTGACAGGTGAATTTTTAATAAACAGGTATTTGATCCTGCCGTCAAAATAATTTTTAATTATTCATCTAGTAATCGTAGGTCAATAAAACTCTATTGAAATATGAAATAAAGACTGGACTAATTGGTAATCACAGAAATAAAATCAAATGTCTAACATTTTATGTTCATGAATTATTGACTTTATAATTTGTTTGGGTCCTCACTTCAAAATAATTTTTTATGACTGATCTAGTTGTCGCAGGTCAATGAACTTTCGTAGGAATATAAAAGAGGAACTAGACTAATTGCAGAATAAAAATAAATTATAATTCATGTTGCGTTCATGAGTTATTGATTCGATAATAAACAGGTATTTGATCCTGCCGACAAAATATTTTTTTATTATTTGTCTAGTAATCGTAGGTCAATGAAATTTAGTTGAAATATAGAAGAAGAATTGAACTAATTATAAAATAAAAATCAAATGTCAATCATTTGATGTTCACGAATTATTGAAATTTGTATTAGTATCACGAGAAGCTGCGGAGTAAACAGTTATGCCCGTGTTTGTAAGCAACCGTTCGGCTGCTCGGCTAGACGCAGTTCGTAATTTGTTAAGAGGGATATAATATATATAAAAGACGCTGATGACAGATAAAAACAAAAACTTTGGATAGGTTCATTTGTTTTCTATTTCATGGCAGTGTTGATTAAAAAAAAATATCAATGAACGTGTCTGTAATTTTATTGGTTCCTAGCAAAGTAAAATTGAAAATATTAGTATCAAAAAATGCAGAATTCTTTCTTCTACAATAAACTAGTTAACTTTTTTGATGTAAAATAAGTAGGAAAGCCAATAATTGAACATTTCATTCCGGTTTAATCAGAAATTATCCTTAACTTCTTTAAAGTCTGCCCTATAAAATACTGTTTTCATGTTATGATAATTAGAACTCGTTCGTAAGATACAGCGTTTTTAAGGTGTGCCGGTTTTAAGACAAAAAATTCAAAAATAAAAGATACAATAAAAAATAGGGTATTCCAATTAAAATGGTAGTGTTTATTCCATTTCATAATTTGGAAAAGTAGGACGTGTATCGACGGCTGCTTTACTTTGTGTCTTTCCACTAGTGGAAAGGTAGTTAATTAAATCGAATTCACGGCAGTGGAACTCAAATCAAGACAGAAATTCGACCTCAACTTGCAAAGTTGTAATAACAGCAAACGGAAAATACATTATAACAAATTTTGAAAGGGAAATAATAGAAGAAAAATCAAAAAAGTTATAAATGAACAAGAAAAGGAATAAATAAGACGAGCAGGCAATGTGAAAAATCAACGAATAAATGAACAAATGTAAATAAAAAGTATAAAAAAATCAGTATTTCCCGTAACGTCACCGGCATATAGTCTGACGATTCCGTCTTCTCCGTCGTTCAGGAAGGGGGTGTCTCCTGAGCTATATGAACGAATGCCGAAATAAAAATATTAATTACCTGAAAACGACGTCTTGCATGTCAGTTAGGGTGACTCCCAACCCTTGCAGCAACACATTTAAAAATTCAGGGGTGGAACTTTGTACAGCATTTCCATTTGCTGCATTAGCGGAGCCACTTTGCGGCGCAGCCGCCAATGAAAAACTTATATGAATTTTTAACGGTGAAAAATGCAACAAATCGTAGAAGTTTTTCTGTTCTAGTTGAGATTGGGTGGACACGTGCGACATTAGGGGTTCGTCTACTAACTTCATATCTTTTATAAACAGTTCTTTCTGGAAATATAATAAAAATAGAATGAAATAATTTGATGAATATTGACTTACCTCGTCATTTTCGGATGGATTTTTGGCTTCAAAGACAGCCATCAAGGCATTAACAAACCCTAAATCAACCTTAATATGAAACTCTTGTATCAGAACCTTAAAATATTTATATTGTTTGACGGAACTGTGCGTCATTATCCTTTGCACGATACTCAACTCCACAAAAGGTTTCAAAACGCAAGAAGCAGCGACACTTTTCGGGGGCGGAACTGGCGCTAAAATAACCGGAAATATGCAATCATACATTTGATTATCGATTTGGACGCGGTTTATTTTTGCGTGAAGTTGCATTTGATTTGGGGATGTTTTTTGTTGGAGCCATAAACCGGTTTGGAAGGCGCGCCGGAGGTGGCGCTTATTAGGGCGGAGCATCATTTCGTTCTTGAAATCGATGACTGTTTTTGGGTCGATTGTTACAGGGCCTAAATCATCCCCGCTTTGTAAATAATGTTGGTAAGCTGCCTCGATTAGGGCACATTCGCGGAATGTTAGTTGTTTGTAGCGCTTAGAATTTAATTTGCATATTTCCCAAATAATTCCGGAACTGAAACAATTTTATTAGTAAATTTTTTTGGGTAAATTTGTTGACTTACCTAGCAATTCCAATGTACATAATTTCTTGCCCAATTAAATTATTTATTAAAGACAAACCTACTCCATGAATAGAAACCGTAATTTCTTTATCGACTAATTCTAAATCCCCCGCGCTTTGCGCGTCTCTCGCAATTGCCGTGTCTTCAGTAAATAACAGCACTCGCTGCATGCCATCCAGAAACGAAACCCAATAAATACTTGAATTTTTATCCATTGTAAATTCTCCAAGCCCGTCTTTCCGCAAATCATCCTCAATTTCTTTTTTTTTACCAGTTTCCCAAACCACATTTCGGGGCCCTGTCGGGTTTTCCCAAGTGTGTAAAATTTGGTGCTTTGGTAATAAGTTTTTAACATTAACAGACTCTTTTTCCCAGAATTTTATTGCTTGATCTGTGTGGTTTATTATCAAAACGGGCGCTAAACCAGGCTGGTATTGAGTAAAAGTTACAATAATGCCGCCTTCTGTCACTTGTACATCCACATTTACACCGCCAAACTAAAAATTTATAATTATTTTTGTTGCTGTTGTTTAAAAAAATAAAAACTCACCTTGTTTGGTAATTTCAGTAATATTGTATGCACTTCCGTTATCAAAAATGGCGCCGATAGTTCAGTAGTGCCACCTATACGAATTTTTAGTAATTTATCGTCGCGTTCAGTTCGGGGCCACAAAGGCGTACAAGAATTTGATTCCACAACTATCCATGGATCGGCGGGACGCTCCAATTCTTGACACTCAATTATAAATGGGGCTTGATTCATCAAAACGAAAAATGGCGTAAAGGTGACTTGTTTTGTTAGGCCGTTGTAAGTTAATTGATTGTGTACGCCAATCTACAAAACATTTTTTTATTATTGTTAATTATTATTTGTCGGACGTGATTGACAGCCTACGGTTACTAGATGTTCGGTGGTTGCCAGGCATCAACTGTTAAACAATTGAATGTCGGCCCATTGTTGGATTAGGTATGTAAGAGCATGAGTGGTATATACAAAAACAACCAAAACAGAAAACAAACAAAGTGGTGGAGCCAAGAAACAAAAGAAGTCAAATTAAAGAAAGAAAAATGGAAAATATACCTTTGTAATAAAACGCCAGAAAATTATGAAAAATGCAAAGAACAAAGGAAAAGAATATATATAGTATATAGTCGCTTAAAAACACGGGCATAGCTGTTCGCTCCGCAGCTTTTCGTGGTTGGATCCCTGGCCCGCTCTTTGAAAACACAAGACCGTCCAGGCACTTAAAAAAAAATATATATATATATATATATATATATATATATATATATATATATATATATATATATATATATATATATATATATATATATATATATATATATATATATATATATATATATCTCCCGCTATCAACCCTGCGTCCATGTATTGGCGTTTTACATTACATCGAACGTCCGGGTGTTATTGTGCGTCCCGTATATGGACGTCGGATGACAAACCCTTAAAACTCCAATAACTCTTGGTACAACTATCGAAACTCAATGGTTTTCAGATAAAATGTAAGATAAGTTAGCATAAAGACATTTCTACGTGTGCCTATATGAAGAAAAGTGATAGTTCAAGAGTAAGAGTCCAAAATGAAAAATTTGGATGGACGTTCGAAGACTTCATTATGAAAGTTATCCAGAGAGCTTAGTTTGACATAATTCCGCTAGGTTCGCTATTAAAATTAAGTGTATATTAAAACTGTATATTCAACTTTCATTGCTTCAACAACCCGAACTCCGAAGAAGTGGCAACAATGTTTTCAACTTGCAATACCAGATTATAATTTTATGCAGCGAAACTCCTATAATTGAAATATCGTAAGGAATCAAATTTATGAATTTAATTCAGGTGTAAATGATAAACGAATGAATCAAGTTTCAAGATAGAACAAAACATAATTTTTTCAAACCCAATATCAATATATCATGCTTATTATTATAAATACATGATTTGTTTTCAGCGCATTTGTTTTCGTAGTTGTGTGAGTCACTTATGAAAAAGTAAATATTTGAAATGTATATTATAGAATCATGTACTTTGGAAATTTGAAAATATGATCAAGTAAATAAATATAATACCTATTGATAGTAAATAATCACATTTAGAGGAAAGAGATTTCAAATATTAATGGTTTAAAATGAATAGATCGCGTTTGTCAAGATTTTCATTTTGTAAAACTATACAATGTAAATTCATAAACAATCTGCTGTGGCCACACAGTACTTCCTCGACCATAAATTAGATGGCTAGTTTCTTAGCTATATCATGAATTCAGAGTATCCTATCCATTAAATGCATATTTCAAAGTGACAGCTGTCGTTGTCAAACTGACAGCTGTCGTTGTCAAAGTGACAGCTGTCGTCAAAGTGATAGATGACGGTCACATGAAACATGAAATCACTATTTCATTTTACTCTAGCCATATGTTCTATGTCCAGTTGCTTTAGTTGATCCCAAAATTGGTATTATCTGGTTAAAATGCAAAAAAACAATCAACAATCGAGAAATTGATTTACTTTGGATTTCTTTCAGGCTTATCTTTTTGTCTTGTTCATAGAACTGGACATATGGTTATTTCTATTGCTTAGTTTGTATTTGATTCAATCCTTCATACATTTTATTTCAGATATAATTTCGAAGATGATCCACATATAGTTTACTTTTTATTTCTCCGGCCTATATATAATATGAAAAGTATTGTAATCGTGTTTCTTTTGACAGTTCGAGATTTTGATGAATCCTCACGTTTTGGACCCTGCTGAACCAAAAAAACTAAATTTAAAGAATAGTCGGTTGATCTGTCTGTCGGTCTATCTGAAAACACGATAGCTTTAGAATGCGTGAGAATTTCTGACTGGAAGCTCAAAACTGATACCAAACTAGACATCATTAGAATAACTTTTGGAAAATAATTGACAATCATTTAAATACTATTTTTGACACTTTTACTGGGATTATTTCCGCAGGAGTTACAATTCGATACCAAACACGATAAAACCAAATGACTTATTTTGGAACAACAATTGACGAACGTTTGTATGGGATATCCAAATATATATGAAAATAATTCTAATTTCACATCTTGATTCTAATTATTTCTTTGCTTCAGAAAAATATAACGAATTTTCTAATGAAGCAAATTTTAATATTAACAAATGAGCTACTATCAATTTTGAAGAATGTTTTGGGTAAGTGCTACGCCAAATTATTTAGGGATCAATTTGATGTTTTTTTCACATTCCATGATAAATGCCACTCTCCATAAAATAAACGCATCAATAAAGTTTTAGTACCACTGGTTGAAAAAAGCTCATTCACGAACTGAAACCTGGCTTTTTATTAAAAAGATTGAATATAAAATTTTAGTCAGAAATTCTTACGCATTCTAAAATTATCGTGTTTTCAGACAAATCGAAAACGTAAGGATTTATTAAAATCTTGAACTGTCAAAAAAACCACAATTACAATACTTTCCATATTATATACAGGCCGGGGAAATAAAAAGTACTGTAAGTGGATCATCTTCGAAATAATATCTGAAATAAAATGTTTGAAGGAATAAATCAATTACAAACTGAGTAGTTAAAATTACCCTATGTCTAGTTCCATGAACAAGACAAAAACATGAATATATTATACTTGTCGTTGGAATATATTGGTAATATTTATATAAATACTTAGTATATAATAATAATATATTCTGCAACAAGTTTGTAATGTGAGACGAAGGCGATGACTACGGTTCGCGAGTGTGAAATGTGCTATTCCAAATTCTTTGTAGACTATACTTTCTCTAACAAGATTTTTGAAACTCAGCAATATCTCAGAAGATATTTTCAGAATTATAAAAAGTCAAACGCAAAGCTAGAAATGAATACCTGAATTGTCAGGAAGTAATCATGATAACCAAATTGACAGTTTATGATTCGTCGAAAATAATGATTAAATGATTCAAAACGGCAAACGGAATTATTCTAAACGACATATTGAAATGTCATCTGTCCCAACATAATTTTTGCTCAACTGTACAAAGTACAAGGAAGTATTGTGATACCGATAAAATTCAAATATCCAGATTCTGATGGATATATCCGTTTTGAGCATTTCTGACTCAATTTTGACTATTTTTGGCTTGATGTCGCTACGAATGTATGTGCGTAACTCGCAAATCTCAAAACCCTGCTGAAATTCCGTATTCAAGATTGGTATAGGGTCTTGCGCATTATGGTTGCAATCATCTGTACCGGAAGTGTCCTTTTCTTGGAGTTTCCGCATAAATCTGGAATGATTAGCCGTAGGATACTGATATTCAATATTTGAAATTGCTGTACGATCGGAATAGATATCTTTTAGCTTAGCCGGAAGTGCACTTTATACAACAGAATTTTCGAATTTTCCTAATAAATTCAAACAATTAATTGTAGAATACTGGAATTTTGTATTAAGCACTTCTGTAATATTTAGTTATGCACCTCGCATCATGATTGGAATCATCTGTACCGGGAATGCACTTTACTCCATTTTTTTTAATTTTCCGCATAAATATGGAACAATTGAACATAAAATGTTAAAATTCAGTATTCAAGACGATAGTACCATCTAAGTACTCATATCCTATTTTCAATGACATCGACTGAGCCGGAAGTGCACTTCACTTGAGAGTCTGATAGGCTGTAGAGTATAGAGTATTGAAATTTGGTATTTCAGTCTGATGTAGCACCTGAATGATTGCCTACTATTTTCATAACAATAGACTGAACCGGAAGTGCACTTTTTCAATTTTGCGCATAAATTCAGAACTGTCAGCCGTAGAATCTTGGAAATCAGTATTTCTCAATATTGTAGCATAAGGATGATGATCTATTGTTTCCATAGCAACCGACTATGCTAAAAGCGCACTTTAATTGACACATTTTTTAATTCTCTTGGATAAATCCAAAACAATTGGCCGTGGTACGATGAGATTTTGTGTTTGATTATTTATCCAATGATATACAAGTAAGTCACGTGATGTCCACGTCAGATTTTTTATTATAGAATAAACAAACTCCAAAACAGTATTAGAGAAAAGAATTGTCACATATAAAAAAGAATCTCTCATAATTACACAGTTGGGTTCAAAAATTTGTTCAGTCCAGTATTTCAGTCCAAGGTTTACTTTAAACGTAGCTCAATTTCCATAGTGATGATTGTTAGAACAATTGTTACTGAGATAATTAAGCTCCGTAACCGAGGACTGAAATATCGGCTCTAAGGGTCGGTATTTCAGTCTTAGGTTTATCTTAAGCAAAGCTTAATCACCTTAGTAATAATTGTTTTAACAATCATCACTCCGAAAACTAAGCTACGTTTAAGATAAACCGAAGACTGAAATACTTGTCCTAATAGCCAGTTGCACCACCGTCACTTAACTTTGAGGGAGGAATAATAACCATAGTAACAATTGTCAATACAATAGTTGCCATAGATATTAAACTCTACTTAAAGTTAAGTGACGGTGGTGCAACTGGGCATAAGAGTCATATGATATAGATGTATTTTAGTTTCATTGAAGCACTGATTCTACGGAGTAGTTGCCAAAAAATACACAGTCTAGAATGAAGAAGATTATTGAATCTTCTTTTACTTTTTACAAAAAAAAATAAAAATTATAAGTGATTTTAAATCATTCATTGCTGTGCAATTTTGGGTTGTTATTGATTAGTTGAATTTTACTCATCGTAGACGTGAATTCTAGTATTTTTTGAGCCAAGCATAAAAGATACGAAAAGTATTATCTGAATTTAAGTAGTTTTCATAATTTTTAAGGTAATAGAAAATTATTTTCAAATTCATATGAATTTAGTCAGCTTATATATCAAAGAACTTCCTGATAGCATAACTTGATTCTCTTATTTATCGATAACCTGCACATTCAGTTCATACCGCTTCTGTCTATCTTCAACTGAACTGGCAGTCATGATATATGATATCCAAGACTAGAAACAGGCAACACTGTCGGACGTCACATGTAATGCAATTAGTGCATGAAATGAAACTTGCAGTATATAGGAGGACGTTGGATAACTTCTCTGTAAAAGGGAGCTGAACAGATATTAAAATGAAAGTTGTGATTGGAATGAGCTAGTGTATAAAAGTGATAGCTGGATTCTACGTCACGAAAAACCGTATATACACGAACAAAAATTTCAATATACGCAGTAGATCTGGTGGACGCCCGATGCTTTGATTATGAAAGGACGCACGATAGATAGCGTGATGTATATATATATATATATATATATATATATATATATATATATATATATATATATATATATATATATATATATATATATATATATATATATATATATATATATATATATATATATATATATATATATATATATATATATATATATATATATATATATATATATATATATATATATATATATATATATATATATATATATATATATATATATATATATATATATATATATATATATATATATATATATATATATACCTGCGATAGCCCTGGGCTTTAGATATTTTCTGTTGTTTTACCTTATGGTTAATCAATCTAACTGACTTTCTCTCGAAAATATTGTTACAAATTTTATTTATAATTATTTATTTACACAGGTTACAGTGCCAATATTTACTTTAAACACTTGTAAGATCACAATATCGCGCACAGTTACTAATACAGAATCACTGACTTACTGACTTCCTCTCCTAGCTCACGCTCTTCTATATCTAAACCCGATAATGGGCCAACATTCAATTGTCTAACAGTTGTTGTCTGGCAACCACCGAACATCTAGTAACCGTAGGCTGTCAATCACGTCCGACAATTGAACATCGACTTGGTCAATACTAACTAGGATTACAGTTACAGCGAATTCAAATAAATAATTATGTTTAATTATATTTCGATATTTTCTATTGTTTCATCTAAGGGTTGATCAATTTAATTGACTTTTTCTTGAAAATATAATAACTGACTACAGCACCCGAAATAAAGCGGGCTACACCCGCGATTATTTTTAAAAATAAATGAAAAAACATTAAAAAAATTGACGGTAGCACTGGGACAACCGGTAGTTCTGTGGTATATATATACTTGTTGCTGTTTTATTCTAGAGTTAAGCAATAAAATTGAATTTTGTCCACTTTACACGGTTATAAATATACATGTAATTTTACAAAATCTACTTATTCAATGATATTTGATGGTGTAAAGCAGCAGAAATTTATAGAATATATTAGATGTCGTTGTCATGCTATCAAATATTCCGAGAATATTTGATCGTGTAAAATGCAGCTATTGCCTACTTTACACGATCATATTTTTACATACAATTTTACATGTATTTCTTGTCATATTCAACAATTATTTATGTAAAATTGTATGTAAAAATATGATCGTGTAAAGTGGGCAATAGCTGCATTTTACACGATCAAATATTCTCAGAATTATTAATAGCATGACAGTTACAGCTGATTTATTTGTGGTGGCAATACTTCAGACTTGGAGCAACGAGCAACTTCATTTGTTTTTTGTTTTGTATAAATTTATTAGACTCTTGATAAAGATTTGATTTCTTTCCATACAACATAATTAATTTAAATGTATTTTCTTGATTTCACATCTTTTAAAATAGTTTCTCACAAAAACAAGAAAGCTGCTTGAACAATAATAAGAATGAAGTTAAATACTGAACGTGATTCACACAAGGCAGCAACTACGAACTTTAAAATCTCTAAATATCACCAAAATTTGATGAAAATGGCCTTAAATAATTTGAATATCTTCTATTGCAAATATTTTTACAACTTCATATTGAACAAAGTCATTCTGTAAATTTCTGTCGCTTTACACAATCAAATATCATTGAAAATGAATATTTATAACCGTGTAAAGCGGGAACAAGAAAAACATGTAAAAATATGATCGTGTAAAGTGTCTCCCTTAGGAATGAAATTTGCAACTACTTTTATTGGTCTAGGTTCAGCGGTTTGGTTTTTTTGTTGTATTTTGAAAAATAAGTATTATGTAGATAGTCGAATGAACGATGCGCGAACAAATAGCTATCCGATTGCACGCCACCTATTGTACATTAATAGTACTGTAAATGTAAGAAAGTTTCACGCAAGTACAAATTGTACAAAATTTCAAATCAATTGGATGAACGATACGCGAACGAACAAAAACGATTTGTGCGTCACTTATTGTATATTGATGATAAGTCAGAAATCTTTAAGCAAATGCAATTTAAGCAAATATACAATCGGATAAATGATGCGCGAACAAACGCACCTCTCCCACCCTTTTACTTGCTTTTGAGGCCCTTCAGCGATTGGTTGAAACTAGGGAGGTAACAAACAAAGTAAAATCCATCACAACAAGGCTATAAAAACGGGTGGCGGACGCAAGTTTTACATTGCAGTGACGGCTAAAGGCCAAGCGACATTCGAGAATAACGTAGAAACTTTCTGGATGTTTGGTTTTTTCCAGAATAAAATCAATTAATTTGTAATTCAACATTAATTACGTGGGAAAAATTAAAAATTTCGTGTAGACCAGTGGCACTATAAATGTACTTTTCTTGAAGAACCCCATAATTTTGCGAAATTTGAAAATTTCTATTTACCCTTTTTTTAATACCCTGTAAATGGGCAAACTGAGGAATAGTGAAATAGTGAATATCCAGTGAATGATCAGTGTAATAAATAAATAAGTTGTTGAAAATAAATATTTGTGGCTCTGTTGTTGAAGTTTAATAGCACAACTGATATGTGTCAAGGACGTGGTGACGTCGTCTTAACAAATGGAAATTTGTCGAAAGATTTTAATAAACAGTATGGAAGACAGCGAGTGAGTTAGGAAACAGAAGGAGAAATTGGAGCGCGTAAAAATAATATTGGTTGGTTGGTTACGGAAGCGCGCAAAAGTAAATGAGTGGAAATGAATATATGTTAAGATTTGAGGGTGGCGTACCTGATAAATCATATTATTGGCCTTGCAAACGACAGTTCCGGAAGAGCCAGCGACATCTAGCGAGAATTTGTCGGACCATTCTCCAGTTTCAATTCGGACTGAGGCTTTTTTCTTGCCAAAAAAGTTTTTAGCATTAAATGAAAATAAAATTGGTTGCTTGTAATCTTCTGGATGATGCAGCACATTAATATTAGCCTCAGAGTTCTGAAATATTATTAATATTTTTTAAATAATTCCTAAAAATATTTACACACAAAAAAATTGAAGCAAAATAATTAGATCATGCCACTAAAAACATATTTGCCACAATTGTACCTTAGCTGGACTGCCCGCGAAATTACTTTTCTCTTTGCTAGATTTCTGTGAGTAAATATTTCAGTAAATATATAATAGATTACAAGTATTTATTACTCACCCTGTAACTGAGCATTAGGCCCGTTTTATTTAACATCCAAAATGGGCAATATAGGGAGGAAATAATTGAGCCGTTTTTATTTACGCAATGCATTCCGAGATCCAAGGACATTTTTACTGCACTATCGTGGGACTCGAAACTCCAGACGGAAAATTCAGGAGGCGGGGGGATTAAATCGTGCTTGCAGGACCATTCTTTTTCCAAATAGTTTATTAACTAAAAAATTTTTATTAATACTTGTAAGGAAATAATATTTAGACTTACTCGTATAACAATACTGGATGTCCCAGGAATTATAGTAGGCATATGTAATTGTTCCCCTGGTTGCACAATAAATTCATCAACACTTCCTTCCGACACACAAACAACCGGAACAGGTAAACAGTTTTTAAAAATGACAGCTGGTTTTAAATGAATATTGTAGCAAGTGCTGACCATTGTGTGTTTGGTCGTATTTTCGAAAAATATTTGCTCAATATCGCCGCAAACCTAAAATAACTTCAAGTTGAAACAAAATTTTTTTTCTTTTTTTTTCTTCTTTTTTTTTGCATAAACTTGGTTACCTATAATTTGTGACATTTACTTTATAAAAAAAAAAGTTTTTTTTTTTTTTTTTTTTTTTTTTTTTTTTAATCAAATACTTTGTAATATATACTTTATAAAAGAAAAACTTTTTTTTTTGTTTTTACTTACTTGTAATACAAAAGGACGCACAGCAGTTTTAGTTTCCGAGGGGCAAGATAAAGTCCTGCTCATGCAAAGGTTATGCTGCAAGTCCTTCCAAATAAAAGGCGCAACGGAAACGCAATGCCCTTTAACACTAAAGAATAATTCGTTGGTTAAAGTGTAAACTGCGTGCAACGGCACATTACAAAACGAATCAGGCGGAATTTCTTTTATTATTTCCAATTCATTTCCACGATTGGTCATGTAATAAATATTTACAGGATGGTGGAAATGATTGTGAACCTAAAAATTTGAAAATTACAAATTGGAAACAATTTTTGAAACATTTTACCTGTAACATGCTTCTTAATGTTATTATAGTTTCGGCAGCTTCAACTTTAATATCCGAAACTAATCCCCACGCGTCTTTATTTTCCCCGCGGTAATTCAAAGGAAAATATCTTTTATCCGCCCGCTCAACCGGAATTTTCAACGTACAATTCATATTTCTAACCTAAAACACTCAAATCAAACAATAATCACACTAATAATGATTAATTACCGTCACAATAATATATTTTTCTTCAATTGAAAACATATTACTGTAAGATGATTGACTTTTAGCGATTGTTATATTTTTTTCTTCAGCTGAACATAACTCCAATTGCACTTCCGTTCCACTTTCCAGCAATATTTCCCTAAAATTAAATATTTATTACAATTACCCCAAATTTTTCTTCAATACGAACCCATAATTGTCTTCCTTTTTATTCCCATACAATTGAAAAATACTGTTTTGTAATAAAATGTTTACTTTGAGCCCCGTATCGTTGATAACTCGATACGGCGCCATATCCGGTTCTTTGGCAGGGATGCCAACTTTATACGCATCTTGAAAAGCTTTCCCTAAATTGGCCAATACTTCCAATAAAGTTTTTGTGATAACAAGCTCCAAATTCACGTTTGAAAATATGTTTATGCATAAAGATGGTTGGGTGAATGATATTTCTTCAATTGATTCGATTTCTGATTGGGGACTGGCTACAAATTGGTCTTCTTGGTCGTTTTTACTCATCTACAAATTTTCAAATAACAAAATTTACTTTAAAAAAATTATTTTTACCTCGACTTTTAGTTCCCACGGCGAGTAAACAACCTTATTCCCCTTAAACTCCTGTACGGGTTCAATTAAAGGTTCCCAAAGTGCTAATCTACTATTAAAATACGCCATTTGTACTGTAAGAGAGCCATCAATATGCAACTACAAAAAAATACAATTAATAATAATTTATAAAAATTAGAGAAAAATACTTTTGAGCTCCAGTCATGAACAACTGCTTGAAAACTGGTTTCCAGTAACAATAAAGGTAAAGTTTTGTTCCCTACACCGGCTTCTACACTCAATGAAATGGAAGTTATGGCAACGTTGCATATTTCTTTTAAAATAACACGTCTTTCTTCCACGACTGCTGCAGCGTCGCCTACTGTTTCCACTGCTTCTTGGGCCTCTTCTGCAATATTAACATTTTAAAACAATAAAATAGTTCAGCCGATCGCAATGAAAATGGGATATAAATATCTGGATGATAAAATAGTCTTGAATACTAAATTGTAACATTCTACGTTTGACTATTTTGGATTTATTCCGGTTCAGCCGATCGCAATGAAAATGGGATATGATTATCTGGATAGCGCAGTTGTCTTAAATACTAAATTCCAGTACTTTAGGTTCAACTGTTTTTGATTTATGCGAAAAATTAAAAAAACATTTCAAGTAAAGTGTATGTCCGGTTCAGTCGATCGCAATGAAAATACGATATGAATATCTGGATGATACAGTTGTCTCAAATACTGGATTCCAATATTTTTCGTTTGACCGTTCTGATTTTAAGCGAAAAATTGAAAAAATGTTTCAAGTAAAGGATACTTCCAGTTCAGTCGATCGTTATGAACATGAAATATGAATATCTGTATAATGCTGTTGTCTCAAATACTAAAGTCTAATATTATAAGTGCAACCGTTCAAGATTTAAGCGAAAAATTCAAAAAATGTTTCAAGTAAAATGCACTCCCGCTTCAGTCGATCGAAATGAAAATGCGACAGGAACAGCTGGATGGTATAGTAGGCTCAAATACTGAGTTTCAATATTCTATATTCAACTGTTTTGAATTTGTGAGAAAAATTCAAAAAATGTTTCAAGTAAAGTGCACTTTTGGTCCAGTCGATCGTTATGAAAATAGGATATGAATATCTGAGTAGTATAGTTGTTTCAAATACTGAATTACAATATTCTACGTTTGACAGTTTTAGTTTTATACGAAAAATACATAAAATGTTTCAAGTAAAGAGCCCTTGCGGTTCAGTCGATCGCAATGAAAATAGGATATAAATATCTAGATGGTACTGTTGTCTCAAATATTGAATGTCAATATTCTATGTTTGATTGTTTTGGATTTATGCGACAAATTCAAGAAATGTTTCAAGTAAAGTGCACTTTCAGTCCAGTCGATCGTCATGAAAATAAAATATAAATATCTGGATAGTACAATTGTCTCAAATACAAAATTTAAATATTTTTAGTTCGGCCGTTTTGGATTTATGCGAAAAATTCAAGAAATGTTTCAAGTGAAGTGCATTTTCAGTCCAGTCGATCGCAATGAAAATAGAATATGAATATCTGGATGATATTGTTGTCTCAAATATTAAATGTCAACACTCTAGGTTCAATTGTTTCGGATTTATGCGAAACATTCAAGAAACATTTTCAGTAAAGTGCACTTCCGGTTCAGGCAATCGCGATGAAAATAGGATGTAAATATTTGGATGGTATAGTTGTTCAAAATACTGAATTTCAATATTTTATGTTCAACTGTTTTGGATTTATACGGAAAATTCGAAAAACGTTTCAAGTAAAGTACACTTCCGGTCCAGTCGATCGTTATGAAAAAAAGATATGAATATCTGGATGATACAATTGTCTCAAATACTGAATTTCAACATTCTAAGTTTAATCATTTTGGATTTATGCAAAAAATTGGAAAAAAGTTTCAAGTAAAGTGCACTTCCGGTCCAACCGATCGCAATGATAATGAAATATAAATATCTGGATGATATTAAAGTCTTGATTACTGAATTCCAATATTCTATGTTCAACTGTTTAAAATTTATGATAAAAATTCAAAAATTGTTTCAAGTAAAGTGCACTTCCGGTTCAGTCGGTCGCAATGAAAATAGGATATGAATATTCGGATGGTACTGTTGTCCCAAATATTAAATGTCAACATTCTACGTTCAATTGTTTCGGATTAATGCGAAAAATTCAAGAAACATTTCAAATAAAGTGCACTTCCGGTCCAGTCGATCGTTATGACAATAAGGTATAGATATCTAGATGATACAGTTGTTTCAAATGCTAAATGCCAACTTTTTCCTTTCAATTGTTTCGGATTTATGGGACAAATTCAGAAAACGTTTCAAGTAAAGTGCACTTTCGGTTCAGGCGATCGTCATGAAAACAAAATATGAATATTTGGATGATACAGCTGTCTCAAATACTAAATTCCAAAATTTTACGTTTGGACGTTTTGGTTTTATGCGAAAAATTCAAAAAATACTTCAAGTAAAATGCACTTTCGGTCCAGTCGATCGTTATGAAAATAAGATGAGTATCTGGATGGTACTGTTGTCCCAAATATTAAATGTCAACATTCTACGTTCAATTGTTTCTGATTAATGCGACAAATTCAAGAAACATTTCAAGTAAAGTGCACTCCATATTCAGTCGATCGCGATGAAAATAAAATATGAGTATCTGGATGAGAGTATAGTCTTAATTACTAAATTCCAAAATTCTACGTGCATCTGTTTTAAATTTATGCAAAAAATTCAAAAAACGTTTTAAGCAAAGTGCACTTCAGGGCCAGCCGATCGTTATGAAAATGAAATATGAATATCTGTATAATACAGTTGTCTCAAATGTTGAATTCCAATATTCTACGTTCAACTGTTTCGGATTTATGCAAAAAAATCAAAAAAAGTTTCGAGTAAAGTGCACTTCCGGTCCAGCCGATTGTTATGAGAATAAGATATGAATATCTGGATGATACAGTTGCTTCAGATACTAAATTTCAATATTCTACAGTTGACAGTTTTAGATTTATGGGAGAAATTCAAAAAATGTTTCAAGTAAAGTGCATTGCCGGTCCAGTCGATCGTTATAAAAATAGTATATAAACATCTGAATAGTATAGTTGCATCAAATACTAAATTTTAATATTCTACGTTCAACTGTTTTGAATTTATGGCAAAAATTCAAAAAAAGTTTTAAGTAAAGTGCACTTCTAGTCCAGTCGATCGTTATGAAAATGAGATATGAATTTTTGGATGGTACAGTTGTCTCATATATTAAAAGTCAACATTCTACGTTCAATTGTTTTGGATTTATGCAAAAAATTCCAGAAATGTTTCAAGTAAAGTGCACTTTTGATCCAGTCGATCGTTATCAAAATAAAATATGAACATCTGGATGGTATAATAGACTCAAATACTGAGTTCCAATATTTTACGTTTGACTGTTTTGGTTTTAAGCGAAAAACTCGATATTTCAAGCAAAAGTGGACTATTGGTTCAGTCGATCGCAATGAAAATATAATATAAAATTCTTGATAATACACTTGTCTTGAGTACTGAATTAAGACATTCTACGTTTTCAGATTTATGCAAAAATTTCAAAAAATATTGCACTCTCGGTTCAGTCGATCGCAGTGAAAATAATATATAAATAGTTGCAGATTGTAGTACTCTCAAATACTGAATTCCAGTATTTTATATTTAAAAGATGTTTCAAATAAAATGCACTTTCGGTTCAGCCGATCGCAATGAAAATATAATTACCTGTTTTGAGGAACCAAAAATCCGAATCTTTAAAAGGTTTGGCGTCCCACAAATGAGCAAAATACATGGTTGCAACCCCTTCGCCTGCTGTTCTGACATCCGTTGCGTTCATTGTTGTTTGAATTGTACTCAATAACTCAATAATAGCTAAAAATCACATAACAATCAAAAAACATTAAATTACAATCAGGAAAAAATAATACCAGGTGATACAGAAATGCGAATTTCGGATAAACTAACTTCCAAATGTAGGCCTTGATTCAATGGGGTCGTTCCAACAACAACAATATTACAGGGCCGTAATAGATGACATTTAGTGTCATTTCGTTTTTGAGGATTGAAACAGCAAACGTATAGTTGTAAATTGTTGATTGAGCCGCGGATGTTTTTGTTTTCGCCGGCCAGGCGAACATTAAGAAGCACTTCAGTCTAAAAAAATATTTATTTAAATTTGGTTAGTTGGAAGGGTTGAAAAATTACGTTTAAAATTAAAGCGCGAGTATCGATGTTGTCCATTTTTTCAACAAGAATAATATCCGGTTTTTCTATTTTTAAATTGAGGGTCATGTTCATTTCCGCTGCTTCTGCTACTAAATTTGATTTATCAATTTGCTTTGTTTCGATTTTTGGTTTGACTGGGGGTTTTTTTTGGGCGCCTTCTTCGGGGGAAAAAAAAGTAGCGATTTTGAGGAGGTAATCTATGCTCAAAATTAGGTTAAAACTGTACACACGAACATCAACTGCAAAAATAATTATTTAGTGATTAATTTGGGGGGTTTATTGGAGGTTGGTACCAAATTTGTCGTTGTCTTTTTGTTGGAACGTTAGGTCAATCATGCTGCGAGTTATTGGCTCGCTTGAGCTTGTAACTGCCGCTTGATCTTTTTTGCGCTCCATTAAGCGCGTTAATTTTCCCTCGCGGCCTTGACGAGTGTCGTCCAGCAAACAATCAAGCAACTACAATCAAATTAATTAATTATTTATTAACTGCCTGATGATCAAATTACCAAAATGGAAGTTGTAATACTATTGTCCGTCATAATTCTGCCTTTTAGTGAAAATACTAGAAGAGTAAATTGGGCTAAACCGTCTTTTGGCGCGTGGTTCATGGCAGACCAATCCAAATCTTCATCAAACTAAAAAAATAATTTAATAAAACAACCACAAGAAATTATTAAAATATTAAATAGACTTTTTTGGTTTTAATTCTGTATATTTAATTTTATTTTTGACGTTTGATACAAAAAAAAAAATATTGAAAAAAAAAAATGAATAAAAAAAGAATAAAAAATAAAAAAAATAGGAAAAAAATAAAAAAATGAAAAAAAACTGAAAAAAAATTAAAAAATAGAAAAATTGAAAGAAATTGAAAAGACATTGAAAAAATTGAAAAAAATTGAAAAAAAAATAAAAAAAAATTGAAAAAAATTATGAAAAAATAAAAAAAAATGGAAAAAAATGAAAAAAAACTGAAAAAAAATTGAAAAAATAAAAAAAAATTGAATATACAGAATTAAAACAAAAAATGTCTATTTATTATGATATAATTCTGAAAGTACGTTTAAGTATTATTAAAATATTACCGTTTTGGGTCCTCCTTTGAATAAATTAATTATCAAACTTTTCATAGTAAATTTAAATCTCAAAAACGAGTGTGGCTGTTTTTCTTGTTGGGCAAATTTGGCAAGCGCTTCCATGCTGCTTCTGAAGCTCTGCCCCCGTTTTTTGGGGTCAACTGCAAGGCTAGCCCGCACTTGCTTTTTTTCCGGTGGCTCCACACTTCCGGGTATTTTTTCGGTTAAATTTTCGGACAAAACTTGCATAATTTTTTGGTAATCAGCTTCGCTGAGCATTAATTCAATTGTTTCCATCTCTCCAGCAATATCCAAATCCGGAATATTATTATACCACGATGCACTCAAATTCCTTTTAATATTCAAGGAGCAACTTAAAGGTTTTAAAAGCAAACATTCGACTTTTTTGTCCAAATGGGAGTCCAATAAAATCCTGGACAATTTTAAATCTTTTAAACGGAGGCTTAATTCGTCTACGACTGCCGTGTGGTTTTGTTCATCAACGACTTCTAAATTATTAAAGCGATTCGTTAACATAACATTGCCTAAATCAAGCATTATTCCATCGTAGCTTGTAGAATTAGCGGGAATGATAATAACAGGAGCTTTTATGTTTATGTTCATGCTAATTCGGGTTGCGTTTTCGTAAGCGTTTTGCATATTCACGCGGGCGGTTTCTGCCGCCGCTGCTGAAGCTTCTTTGATTTTTTGTTGGGCTTGTTGAAACTTATTGAGAAAATCCTAAAAAACAAATAATTTAAATATAATTTCAATGTTATTTGTGTAATACTTACAAGTATAGAAGACGTGAACAAATTCAAAAAAGTTATTCTCAAACAGCTCATGGTTAGACCAACGGACATATCAATATCATCCGATCCTTTGATATTATAAAGCAATATTTGGGCGTCTATTGCGTTTTCTACTCCTGTTCTACATATTATCTAAAATATTCATTCAAATTTAAAATCCTAAATAAAAAGTGTTTTCATTTGAATACAATGTCCCTAATAAAGCTCTAAAATGTTCCAGAATTATCCAGAAATGTCGCAAAGCACTTTAAAACAATTCTGGACAACTTTACAATATTTTAGAACAATCCTAAAAGTTTTACAACGTTCCCAATATTCAAGAACGCTTCAAAATATTTCAGAGCGCTCTAAAATGTTTTAAAATGTTCTAGAAAGTGTAAAAACGCTACAAAATGTTAAAATGTTGAAGACGGATGTCAAAAACGCTTCAGGTTATTGGAAAGTATTCCAAAATGTTTAAGAGTGCTTCGGGATGTTTTAGAATGCTTCAAAATGTTTCAGGACGCTCTAAAATGTTTTAAAATATTCTAGAAAGTGTAAGAACGCTACAAAATATTTAAGGATGTTACAAAATGCTTAAAATGTTGAAGACGGATGTAAAAAACGCTTCAGGTTATTGTAAAGTATTCCAAAATGTTTAATAATGCTTCGGGATGTTTTAGAATGCTCCAAAATGTTTAATAAAGCTTCAGGATGTTGTACAATATTTCAGAATGTATAAGAACACCCTAAAATATTTCAAAATGTTTTAGAAAGTATAAAAACGCTCCAAAATGTTTAAGAATGCTCCAGAATGTTTAGGAATGCTTCAGAAAATTTTATAACGCTCCACAATGTTCAAGAACACTTCAAAATGTTTCAGGATGTTCTAAAAAGTGTAAGAAAGCTTCAAAATACTTCAGAATATTTTAGAAGGATCCAAAATGTCATAAAACGTTCCAGAATTCTCCAAATCACTTGGGAAAATGTTGCAGAACACTCTAAAATAAGTCTGGACAACTTTAGAACGCTTAAAATGTTGAAGAAAGTATTTAAATGTTTGACAACGCTTTAGAATGCTCCAGAACAATATGTCATATGCCAGAACACTCTAGAAGACTCCAAAACATATTTGAGAACGTTATAAAAAATTTTAAAACATTTTAAAAGCTCTGAAATGCTCCAGAACACTTCGAAACGTTTTTTAATATTTCAAAATATTTTTAAATGTTCTTTAAAGTTTCTAAATAATCTAAAACATTTAAGACTGCTCCAGAATGTGATAAAATATTCCAAAACACTTCATATAATTCCAACAATTTTCAAAAACGTTTCGGGATATTAAAAATGTTCTACAATAGTTCCAATAATTACTAAAACGTTTCAAAATATTTAAGAACATTCTGGAATGTTCCAAAAAGTTCCAGAATGCTCCAGACCACTCTAAGATAACTCTAGACAACTTCAACATGTTTTAGAACGTCCCAGAAAGTTTCATAACGTTCCAGAATATTCTAAAACGTTCCGGAATCCTTTAGAACACTTTGGATGGTTTTAGAACTAACCAATACACTTTAAAATATTTCAAGACGGTCCAGAAAATTTTACAACCCCTCACAATATTCAAGAACACTTCAAAATGTATTAGAATGTTCTAAAAAATGTGAAAACGTTCCAAAATGTTTAGGAATGCTCCCGAATATTATAAAAATGCTTAAAATGTTGAAGAAGGTTCTAAAATATTTGAAAATAACTCCAAAAAGTACCAACAATTTTTAAAACGTTTCAAAGTATTGAAGAACACTTCGGAATATTCTAAAACGTTTCAGAATGCTCCAGAACAATTCCTAAAATATTCTGTGACACTCTAACACTCTAAGACAACTTCAAAATTGTTTAAAAACGTTTCGGGTTGTTATAAAGTATTCCAAAATGATTAAGAACGCTTCAGAATGTTTTAGAATGCTTCAAAATGTTTTATAAAGCTTCAGGATGTAGAATATTTCAAAATGTATAAAAACGCTTCAGATATTTTAGAATGTTCCATAATGTTGTAGAACATTTGGTAAATATCTCTAAAACAACTCTTCATAATGTTTTAGGACGCCCCAAAATGTTTGAGAATGTTTCAGAATGTTACAAAATGCTTTAGAATGTTGTAGAAGGCTCCAACATGTTTTAAAACGCTTAAAATTGTTGTAGAATGTTCCAAAATAATATAGAACGTTTCATTATGTTCTAGAATATTCCAGAATGTTTTAGAAAGATCCAAAATGTTATAAAACGTTCTAGAATTCTTCAGAACACTTACTAAAATATTGCAGAATACTCTAAAACAACCGCAAACAACTTCAAAATGTTTTAGGACGCCCTAGAAAGTTTTACGATGTTCCACAATGTTCAAGAACACTTCAAAATATTTCAGAAAGCTCTAAAATGTTTTAGAAAGTTCTAAAAAGTGTAAGAACGCTCCAAAATGTTTAGGAATGCTTCAGAATGGAATAAAATGCTTAAAATGTTGAAAACGGTTCTAAAATATTTAAAAATAACTTCAAAATAGTTCCAACAATTTTTAAAACGTTTCAAAGTATTTAAGAATACTTAGGAATGTTCTAAAACATTCCAGGATGCTTCAAAACACTTTAGAAAATGTTCCAGACAACTTCAAAATGTTTTAGGATGCCTCAGGAAGTTTTACAACGCTCCAATGTGTTCAAGAACGCTTCAAAATGTTTAAGAATGTTTTAAAACGCTTCAGATTGTTGTAGAACGTTTCATGATGTGCTATAATACTCCAAAATGTTTTAGAAGGATCCAAAATGTTATAAAACGTTCTAGAATTCTTAAGAACACTTGGTAAAATATTGCAGAACACTCTAAAACAACCCCAAACAACTTCAAAATGTTTTACGACGCTCCAGAATGTTCAACAACACTTCAAAATGTTTCAGGAAGCTCTAAAATGTTTTAGAATATTCTAAAAAGTGTAAGACCGCTTCCAAATGTTATAAAACGCTTAAAATGTTGAATAAGGTTCTAAAATGTTTAAAAACGCTTCAGACTGTTGTAAAAAATTTCAAAATGTTTGAGAACGCTTCAGGATGTTTTAGAATGCTCCAGAATACTTGAGAATGCTTCAAAATGTTACAAAATGCTTTAATGTTCTAAAACATTCCAAAATGCCCCAGAATACTTCAGAAAATGTTCCATAACACTCTAAGATAACTCCAGACAAGTTCAGAATGTTTTAGGATGCCCCAGAATGCTCTAAAATGTTTTAGAAGGCTCCAAAATGTTTAACAAAGCTTCATGATGTTGTAGAAAATTTGGGAAACAGCTCCAAATAGTTCTAACAATTCCTAAAACGTTTCATAATGTTTTAGGACGTCCAAAAAGTTTTACAATGTTCCAAAATGTTTACGAACGCTTCAAAATGTTTAAGAATGCTTCAGAATGCTTTAGAATTTTATAAAAGGCTCCAAAGTGTTTTAAAACTATTCAGATTGTTGTAGAAGATTTCAAAATATTTAAGAACGTTTCACGATGTTTTAGAAAACTCCAGAATGTTTTAGAAGAATCCAAAATTAGTAAAATATTGCAGAACTCTCTAAAACAACTCCAGGAAACTTCAAAATATTTTAAGATATCCCAGAAAGGTTCACAAAGCTCCACAATGTTCACGATCACTTCGAAATGTTTCAGGATGCTCTAAAATGTTTTAGAATGTTCTAAAAAGTGTAAAATCGCTTCAAAATGTGCAGAATTCTTCAGAACACTCTAAAATAACTCCAGACAACTTCAAAATGTTTTAGAACGCCCCAGAAAGTTTTACGACGCTCCACAATGTTTAAGAGTACTTCAAAATGTTTCAGGACGCTCTGAAATGTTTTAAAAAATGTACGAACGCTCAAAAATGCTCTAGAATGTTTTAGAATGTTATAAAATATTCTAGAATGCTTCAAAACACTATAAGATAACTTCAGACAACTTCAAAATGTTTTAGGATACCCCAGAAAGTTTTACGACGCTCCACAATTTTTATAAACACCTCAAAATATTTCAGGACGCTTCAAAATGTTTTGGAATGTTCTAAAAAGTGTAAAAACGCTTCAAAATGTTTAAGAATGCTCCAGAATGTTATAAAATGTTCCAGAATGTTTCAGAACACTCTAAAATAACTCCAGACAACTTTAAAATGTTTTAGGACGCCCTAGAAAATTTAACGACGCTCCACAATGTTCAAGAGTACTTCAAAATGTTTCAGGACGCTCTAAAATGTTTGAAAAAGTGTACGAACGCTCAAAAATGCTCCAGAATGCTTCAAAACATTCTAAGAAAACTTCAAACAACTTCAAAATGTTTTAGGACGCCCCAGAAAGTTTTACAACGCTCCACAATGTTCAGGAACACTTCTAAATGTTTAAGGATGCTCTAAAATGTATTAGAATGTTCTAAAAAGTGTAAAAACGCTTCAAAATGTTTGATAATGCTCCAAAATGCTTTACAATGTTTCAGAATGCTCCAGAACATTCTAAGATAAATCCAGACAACTTCAAAATGTTTTAGGATGCCCCAGAAAGTTTTACGACGCTCCACAATGTTCAAGAACACTTCAAAATGTTTCAGGACGCTCTAAAATGTTTTAGAATGTTCTAAAAAGTGTAAAAGAGCTTCAAAATATTTAGGAATGCTTTAGAATGCTATAAAATGTTCCAGAATGCTTCAGAACACTCTAAGATAACTCCAGACAACTTCAAAATGTTTTAGGACGCCTCAAAAAGTTTCACAACACTCCAAAATGTTTGAGATCGCTTCAAAATGTTCAAGAATACTTTAAAATGTTTTAGAATAATCAAAAATATTGTAAAACATTCCAGAACTCTCCAGAATGTTTTAGGACACTTCAGAAATACACCAAAATGTTCAAGAATGCTTAAAAATGTTTTAGGGCGCTCTAAAATGTTCTAAAAAGTTTCAGAACGCTTCAAAATATTTCAGAACACTTTGAAATGTTCTAAAAAGTATAAAAACATTCCAAAATGTTCAAGAATGCTTCCTACGGCTGATGAAATATAAATCAATTTACTGAGTGCATTATAAGTGTCTGCCACACCCGTAACGATTAAATACGTAATTGATATTCACTTAGAATGTTTGTAAAGTATTCCAAAATATTTAAGAACGCTCCAAAATGTTGTAGAACACTTGGGAAACAATTCTAAAACAACACAATTTATAAAACGTTTCAGAACACTTTAAGGCAGCGCCAGGCAACTTCAAAATGTTTTAGGACGCCTCAGAAAGTTTTACAAAGTTCCAGGAAGTTTTAGAAAACTCTAAAATGTTTTAGAAGGTCCCTAAATGTTTATTAAAGCTCCAGAATTTTGTAGAATATTCCAAAATATATAAGAACACTCTAAGACAATTCCAGACAACTTAAAAATGTTTTAAAATGCTTCCAGTTACAACAATTGATTAAAAATATGGGAAATGGTTCGATATTTAATATTTACCTTACTATGAATAGATTGAGGGTTAGGATCCAAGACAATAATGTCAGTCAAAGTGGCAGTGATTTGTGTGTACGATTTTTTCATAATAATATCAGCTTTAATCCCTCTTACGGCAAAATTAGCCAACTGCCGGGCATCATTAGCCATCAGCACATCCAATTCGCCTAAATTCGCCGCCAATTTGAATAAAATAGTCTCAACAACCATTCTGGTAGTTTTTTTTCGCGCCGCTTGCTTTGTAGGCAATTTTTTCGAAACATTTTCTTCTATCACCGACAAATTTCTTCTTAATTTTACAGCAATAATCTTTTCCTTTTCCGGAGACTTTTTTTTGATATTTTCAAGACTTGTTTGGAAAGAGTCCGCGAATTTTAGAATTTCTTGCAGACCTTCTTGATGCAATTGAAGTTGGAGGTTAGAGAATGTTAATTGGAGACGTTGCTCGCAAGAACCGTACTTTGAATGGAATTCAGGCGAGTTTGTGTTGACCTACAATTGGGACTTTAATAAAAATTGATCAATTTTGTTTTAAATTAGTTACTTGAGAAAATTGGACTATAAAAAGATATTGGTCGTGCCCTTTCGGCTGCGGGGTGTTAATAATCTGCAACTGCCCTAAGGGCCTAAATTGGGTCAATCCAATACTGCCCAATCGGACGACAACGTCCATATTGAAAGTTTGTTGGACCATTTCTAGTTCAAACATGTTACAACTGAATTGAACAACTTTTTTTTGGTCGTTTTTTTCTTTGCTTGAAACAGTTACAATTAATTCTGCAAAAGAAATTAATGAGTTTTTAAGTATTTTTCGGGACAAAAAGTACCTTTCATATCAAATTTGACTTCCAGGTTGGTTAATTGCGTGAAATTAGTGTCCTCCAGCTGTTTGGGTTTTATTGGTCGTTTGTCCAATGATTTGGATATGCCTCCGGCCAAAGAATAAATAGAAGATGATCTCTGTGAATATAATATTTATTAATCTCTAACCGAAAGTCTTCATCAGAAAAAATGAAAAAAAAATGAAAAATGATGAAAAAAAATTTAAAATAGATTAAAAACAAAAAAAAAAATTAAAAAAAATGAAAAAAAATTAAAAAAAAATTAAAAAAAAATTGAAAAAAAATTAGAAAAACGAAAAAAAAATTGAAAAAACTTAAAAAAATTAAGAAAATGAAAAAAAAAATTTAAAAATGTAAAAAAATATACAGAATTAAAACCAAAAAAGTCTAATTATTATAATATTTATAAATTTCATGAGGCTTCGCCTCTTGTTAACTTACGCTAAGACTGCGTCCGAATTCTTCGATTGGATTTTCGTCTTCATTAGAAAACGGAATACTTGAAACTAAATCCAATAATCCAACAACTCGATCATCGCTAACATTTAAAGCAATTGAAGGTAATTCACCCGTCACTTTAATTTTTGGTAATCGAGGATCATCTGACACTAAACATTTACTAATACCAACTATGCAATTTACAGGTTGTACAATATGCATTGGAGATTTGGTTTTTTCTAGGATGCAAGTCCTCCATTGCTCGTTTTCGTTTGCCATAAGCACTTGTAAATCGGATAATTCCAGCATGAAATTATCGTAGCTTTGTGTCATCATTTCCTTCAATATTTCGTTTTCTTTTGTGCCTTCTTTAAACATTTTTCGGACATTCAGGGCGGAAGTTGTGCGAGGAACTGATTTAATCTTCATGTTACCCAAATTTATTACAAGTACAGCCTTTGAACTGAAAAATTAATTAAAAATAATAATGATTAATTAATAAAATTGTTACTTACGCGGAATAAAGTCCACCATGAGGAATAATGATATAAGGGGCAGAAAGTCTTATATCCAAATCCATAATAGAACTTTTATCTATAGCATGTTGCATTCCAGTTGCCGATCTTTCTTTTAAATCAGCTAGCTTACTTCCAGCAGCTGCCTGCAACCTAAAATCCAATAAATATTATTTAAATAAAATCTAGGAACGGCATTTCATCCCTTAAATATTTTTTTTTTAAAGATTTGTCCTGACATATTGAAAAATACTGGCTTAAAGACGCTGTATACAAAATTTGATCAAAATCGGACGGATATGCCAATATTGGCCCAAAAAATATTAGGGTCCACCCTCCCCAATTGCAACTTGAAAAAAATTATAAGCATTTTGCTTGTAGAATCTAAATACGAAAAGAGAATTTGGTTATCACCAACAGTTTTTGATTAATTAATTATTTAAACTTTAAGGGCTGCATTTCACCCCGTAAATATTTTAGAACGCTTCACGTTGTTCTAGAATACTCCAGAATGCTTTAAAAGGATTAAAAATGTTATAAAACATTGGTAAAATATTGCAGAGCACTCTGAAACAGCTCCAGGCAACTTCAAAATATTTTAGGACGCCCCAGAAAGGTTTACGAGGCTCCACAATGTTCCAGAACACTTCAAAATGTTTCAGGACGCTCTAAAATGTTTTTGAATGTTTTAAAAAGTGTAAAAACGCTCCAAAATGTTCAAAAATGCTTTAGAATGTTATAGAATGTTCCAGAATGCTTCAAAATACTCTAAAGTAACTCCAGACAACTTCAAAATGTTTTACGCTGCTCCATAATGTTTCAAAACACTTCAAAATATTTCAGGACGCACTAAAATGTTTTAAAAAGTGTACGAACGCTTAAAAATGTTCAAAAATGCTCTAGAATGTTATAGAATGTTCCAGAATGCTTCAAAACACTATAAGATAACTTCAGACAACTTCAAAATGTTTTAGGACGCCCTAGAAAGTTTTACGCTGCTCCATAATGTTTGAGAACACTTCAAAATGTTTCAGGACGCTCTAAAATGTTTTAGAATGTTCTAAAAAGTATAAGAACGCTTCAAAATGTTTCAGAATGCTCCAGAATGTTATAAAATGTTTCAGAATGCTTCAAAACACTCTAAGATAACTCCAGACAACTTCAAAATGTTTTAGGACGCCCCACAAAGTTTCACAACACCTCAAAATGTTTGAGAACGCTCTAAAATGTTTTAAAAAGTGTACGAACGCTCAAAAATGTTCAAAAATCCTCCCGAATGTTATGAAGTGTTACAGAATACTTCAAAATACTCTAAAGTAACTCCAGACAACTTCAAAATGTTTTACGCTGCTCCATAATGTTCCAAAACACTTCAAAATGTTTCAGGACACTTTAAAATGTTTTAAAAAGTGTACGAACGCTCAAAAATGTTCAAAAATGCTACAGAATGTTTCAGAATGCTTAAAAACACTATGAGATAACTTCAGACAACTTCAAAATGTTTTAGGACGCCCTAGAAAGTTTTACGCTGCTTCATAATGTTTGAGAACACTTCAAAATGTTTCAGGACGCTCTAAAATGTTTTGAAAAGTGTAAGAGCGCTCCAAAATGTTTCAGAATGCTTCAAAACACTCTAAGATAACTCCAGACAACTTCAAAATGTTTTAGGACGCCCCACAAAGTTTCACAACACTTCAAAATGTTTGAGAACGCTCTAAAATGTTTAAAAAAGTGTACGAACGCTCAAAAATGTTCAAAAATGCAACAGAATGTTTCAGAATGCTTCAAAACACTATGAGATAACTTCAGACAACTTCAAAATGTTGTAGGACGCCCTAGAAAGTTTTACGCTGCTTCATAATGTTTGAGAACACTTCAAAATGTTTCAGGATGCTCTCAAATATTTTAGAATGTTTTGAAAAGTGTAAGAGCGCTCCAAAATGTTTCAGAATGCTTCAAAACACTCTAAGATAACTCCAGACAACTTCAAAATGTTTTAGGACGCTCCACAAAGTTTCACAACACTTCAAAATATTTGAGAACGCTTTAAAATGTTTAAGAATACTTAAAAATGTTTTAGAATAATCCAAAATTTTCTAAAACATTCCAGGACTTTCCGAATGTTTAAGGATACCTAAGAAACACATTACAATATTCAAGAACGCTTCAAAATGTTTTTAGGCGCTTTAAAATGTTCTAAAAAGTGCAGAACGCTTCAAAATGTTTCAGGACACTAAAAATATTCTAAAAAGTGTAAGAATGTTCCAAAATATTTTAAGACACCTCAGAAAGGTTAACGACGTTCCACAATGTTCAAGAACACTTTAAAATGTTTCAGAATGTTCTAAAATATTTTAGGATGTTCTAAAAAGTGTAAAAACGCTTCAAAATGTTTAAGAATGCTCCAGAATGTTATAAAATGTTCCACAATGCTTCAGAACAGTCTAAGATAACTCCAAACAACTTCGAAATGTTTTAGGACGCCTTGAAAAGATTTACGACGCTCCACAATGTTCAAGAACACTTCAAAATGTTTCAGGACGCTCTAAAATGTTTTAAAAAGTGTACGAAGGCTCAAAAATGTTCAAAAAAGCTCCAGAATATTATAAAATGTTCTAAAATGCTTCAAAACACTCTAAGATGTTCAAAATGTTTTAGGACGCCCCAGAAAGTTTTACGCTGCTCCATAATGTTCCAGAACACTTCAAAATGTTTCAGGATACTCTCAAATATTTTAGAATGTTTTGAAAAGTGTAAGAGCGCTTCAAAATGTAATAAAACATTCCAGAATGCTCCAGAACACTCTAAGATAACTCCAGACAACTTCAAAATGTTTTAAGACGCCTCAGAAAGTTTCACAACGCTCCAAACTGTTTGAGAACACTTTAAAATGTTTAAGAATGTTTTAGAAGGATCCAAAATGTACTAAAACATTTCAGAATTCTCCAGAACACTTGCTAAAATTTTGCAGAGCACCCTAAAATCCTTAAACAACTCTGGACAATTTTAAAAAATACCAATGCGCTTTAGAATATTTTAGGACTCTTCACAATGTTCAAGAACATTTCAAAATGTTTTAGGGCACTCTAAAATGTTCTAAAAAGTTTCAGAACGCTTCAAAATATTTCAGGACACTCTAAAATGTTCTAAAAAGTATAAGTACATTCCAAAATGTTTAAGAATGCTTCCTACGGCTGATAAAATATTAATCAATTTATCGAGTGTACTATAAGTGTCTGTCACACCCGTAACGAGTAAAATACGTGATTGATATTTACTTAGAATGTTTGTAAAGTATTCCAAAATGTTTAAGAACGCTTTAGGATGTTTTAGAATATTCCGAAATGTAGAAGAACGTTCCAAAATGTCGTAAAACACTTGGGAAACAATTTTAAAACAACTCGAAATAACTTCAATAATTTATAAAACGTTTGAAAACACTTTTAACACAACTAATTATTTAATTTCACCCCTTAAATATTTTTTTTGAACGATTTGCTTTTATATATCAAGGGATACTGGCTTGAAGACGCTGTATATTAATTTTGAATGAAATCGGAATGATAGGCCAATATTGGCCCAAAAAAAATTGGGGTTATACACCCTCCCTAGATACATAATAAAATTTAAAAAAAAAATGGATGACACCTGTTATTGAATTTAAGAAGAGGCTGTAGTTTACGCGTAATTAAATTTATTAATTTTTATACACCCTTATTACTATATTTAAGGGATGAAAAGTATATTTTCATATATATTTCAATCCATTTGAACCAAATAAAAATTTTAATAAAAAAATGCCCAACAGTATTTCAACAATAAATTATTTAATGATTAAAGGTAGCATTTCATCCCTTAATTATTTTTTCTTAAATGTATCACCCGTGTTCGTATTACAACTCAACCCTGTAGGTTCTGAATCTGTCATTTAAATTTAATTTAGGACTGAAGTTCACGCGGAATTAATATTTTTAAGTTTGCCTGATTTATTAATCTTTATACACCCTTATAACTATATTTAAGGGATGGAAAGTATATTTTCGTATATATTTCGATCCATTTAATCCAAATGAAATTTAAATAAAAAAATTCCCAACAGTACTTCAACAATAAATTATTTAAATATTAGGGGCAGCATTTCATCCCTAAATTTTTTTTTTTTTAAATGTGTCACCCATGTTCGTATCATAACTCAACCCTGTAGATTCCGAATCTGTCATTTAAATTTTAATTGGGACTGTAGTTCACGCGTAATTAATTTTTTTTACATTCTTATACACCCTTATTAATATATTTAAGGGATGAAAAGTATATTGTCGTATATTTAAATGTGTCACCCGTGTTCGTATTATAATTTGACCCTGGAGATTCCGAATCTGTCATTTAAATTTAATTTAGGACTGTAATTCACACGTAATTAATTTTTTAAAGTTGGTCTAATTTATTAATTTTTATACATTCTTATTAAAATGTTTATTTTATTTTAAATACGTTCCAAATGATAAAATAAATGTCCTGAATTCATTAATAATCTTTCCAAAAGAATTATTTGCATGATTTTTATACGAAAATTAATTTGTACTTTAATGATTTTCAAAGAAATGATTTGTAAACAAAATCAGTATTTCAATTAGGTTAAAATAATTCCGTTTTTTGGAAGTGACATTAAAAACTTAAATATACAAAATTACGTTTGCTACAAATTTACTTAACGCATAATGTTCAAGTTATTTGTGAAAAACTGATTTTTAAAGGTTATTTTGTGTCTTTCCACTTTTCGGTTACTGAGTAGCCATCATCAGAACCGCAAAACTAAACATAAAATTAAATACTCTCATCAATTGAAAAAAATTAAATAAATTAGAATTAATTTATTTTTTTAAATAAATAGTCGCCAATAAATAAGTGGTTATCACAGTACTTTCCCGATTATAAATTTTATAGTCAGTTTCATTGCTCCTTCATTAATTAAGTCGAAGTGGCATATTTTACAATGGCCATAAGTGCTTTAAATTGATATCAAACTAGACATCATTTGAATAATAATTGTTTTTTGGGTTTAATAGGGTCTAAATTGTTTAATCTAAAGATTTCTTACTCGTCAAATCCAATGGCTTCGGGAACTTTAAAGATTTCTTGTATTTTAATGATTGTTTGAGCATCAAAAATAACTTTAAGCGGATTTGATTTGACATGTAATCTTTGATCACACGATTTATCAATCGGATTAGTTTCAAATAAAACATCCAATAAAGTTCCTCCTTCGCTAAAATCTTCTGAACTGACCAATTGGGGGATTACGTCGCCTTGTTGGACCCCAAATATCGTAAATTGGTCGATTTTTACTGCAGCCCTAAAAGCAAATATTTAATTTTGGAGTAAACTAATTTAGAAAAATTTATTACTGGAGGGCGCTTGCAGCCGGCCTCTGTTGCAATCTGCAATTAACTCCCTTAAGTTCGACGTTTAAAACGCGGAACATGTTTAATAAATCGTCTCTTATTTCTATTTCCAAGCTGCGCAAAACAAAGGCACAATTAGTTGCGATAAAAGTTTCGGGGTACTCCGCCGGGGCGGAATTTTCCTGGTAATCAATTGCTGAATATAATTTTGATTTTTCGTCCGCGGTCATTGCTTGCTCGAATTTTTTCACTGCAAAACAAAATGTGACTAATTTTTTATTTGTTTGAGGATAATTACGTACTTATGTCAGCAGCAGTGTTGAAATCTTTATCATCCGCTGCAGCTGGCTTCCCCCACCACCCGGAAAACCAACTAGCACTCTTGCTTTTTTCTTCTGCAATTATTGACAATCTTTTTACTTCCATTTCAATTCGTTGGCGGATAATAACTAAATTAAACAAATCGAGTGTTTTTTCGCCTTCGGCTATTTTCTTGTCGACTTCAGTGGGGACCTAAATTAAATAATTATTAAATAATAATTTTTTAGGATGTTGTCAGACCTTTTTGCTTTGTAGTTTAGTTTGGTAGGCTTGTGCGTAATCTTTACATAAGGCTCTGTGTTTGCTAATGTGTTGCCAGTTCCAATTTCTGCGCCTTCGGCGCACTTCCGTTTCCAAAACGCAAGTGTAAGCGAATTTCCACCATTCTTTACAATGCCCGCGGTAGGATGTCACAAAGGGGCGGTATTTTCTGTAAGGTATTCCACGGGACATGCGTTGCATTGAGTCAACCAGAAGCATTACATCTTGAAACTGACTTTTGGTCAATCCTAATAAGCATATTATTAGATAAAATAGTTTAAACAGTCGATTGTTTACCGATTGCAAGTTTCTCCATATCCAAATTTAGCAAAATTTTGGATGTTGAAAACGGTTCGTCATCATTTTCAGGTTTTGGGTTCATGCGCAAGCGGGCCGAAGAATTAATCGGGCCCAAAACTAACAAAAGCATTAATTAATAACAGTTTAATAAAAAAATTTGGACTTACTGTAAGTGTAGTCAACAGGTTTGAAGTCCCTCGTTGCGATATTGTTTTCAAAATATCCTTGTATGTCAGCAGAATTTAATTTTGAGTAAAGTGTGCAGTTGCAGTTCCAATAAACGGCCAAAGCGTCCAAATTAAGTACCTTATATATTTTGGAAAGCATGTCACTAACAATTGCAGCCTTCCATTGATCGTCAGTTGTTTCTACTGACAAATTACTCAAAGTGATTCCTAAAGCGAACGGCTTTTCAGGGTTCGTAACACTGTCTTCGTATCTAATGTGAATATCTTTTATTTTAACCTGCACGTTTTTGATTATTTGGGTGGTTAATTTTTCCACAAAAGTGTCATCAACTTTCTTCTTCCCTAATTACAAAACAATTAATTATTAATATAACAAAATTATTTCGATTACCTTGTTCTTCCAGCTTTTTTTGCGCCTCCTGAATGCGTTTCAAGCCGGCAACTTTAATATCCTGTTCATACTTTTCCTCTTTTACGGGGTCGTACTTTACTTCTTGATTTGGGGCCACCAGTAAATACAAACGTTCCACAGAAGCCTCCACTGGAGCTCCGTACAGATTTTTCCATGGTATTTTGAGCACTAATTTGCCCAGTTGCCCGTAAACAGTTTGAACCGGAAGATCTAAATCCTCGAGGGCGCTTTGCTTCAATACAAGATTTTGTAAGACGACATCACCTTAAAATAAACATTATTAACCAATTCAAACATATTTTAATTAATTACCTCCCCAAATTCCAATTGACAGCTGCTTCCGATCAAGATTTTCAATATAATCCCCGAGGATTTTATTTAAAACTTCTGCAACTATTGACTCGAAAACCATTTTGCCAACAATTAATAACTCCCACCCAGAAATTTGTCTATATTAGTCGATGACATCAACATTATCAAAATATCAAATAATGGAGGTTAGGTTTAAATAGGTTAAAAGCTTAATCAATAAAAAGCAATAAACTTTTTAGCATACGTATTATTAATGCAACAAATAAAATCACGAAAATCGGCAAATGTCACTTTCTCAGAACTGGTACGAAGTTAGATGATTAACAAATTATTTGACCTTTTGTAAAAAACTGTACAGGGACACTTTGTACATATTTAAAATAAATCGTCTAATTATCTTTGATGATTTAAGCGCCGGCAATACTTTGATAACAGAATATTTAGGTTATCACACAAACCATAGATTAACTCAGTCGGACTGGACACCTTGTGTTGATTTTCATTTACTTTAATTTCAAAATGTAACATCAGATGTCAGTAGTTCCAATTAACAACTATTCTGCTTTATTATTATTATTAGAATTATGACAAATATCTATTCAATCTAACATTTCAAACTTGTGTCCATCTGAATTATTTATTTAGTAAACAAAATTAAATTTATTTGCTACCAATTTTATTCGGCTGTCACCTCTAGTTGTTATATACTCAATGACTTATTTCAATTCAATTATAATTAAAACCCAAATATCTATTTGCTCCATATTTCAAACGTTTCAAACTCGAATTTGTCTAATATATTCATTGAATATTTATTAAAAAGCCGAAATTAAATATAATTATTCATCTGCTCTAACTTTTTCCGGTTGGCAACACTGACTGTCACCGGCAGTAACAATAAGATGGCTGACTTACGTGTTGAGCTTATTGTGACATTTAGCAATTTTGTGATAAAATACTGCAAATTTAAAGTGAATTTGTTGAAATTGTGAATATTTGAAGTCTAAATAATGTGTGTTCAATAATTTTTGACATTTTAAATGCGAGGAGGTGGATATAAATGACTGGGTATGCTCCAAAATTTAAAAAAAAGTATTTTAAACCAATATATGAATATAAATTGATATATTATCAAATTCTGCACATTTTTCGTAAGTAAATCCTTGAAATTATTCAACCTAACTTGAATTTAAATCGATTAATTCATTGATAGATGTTCATAACCCAACAAATATTCAAAAAGTTGATGAATTTTGTCCAATATTTGAGAATACACAGATCAATATTTGTTATTTAATTCTACATGATTTGTTTGGCATAAGAACAGTCGTTATCAAATAATTTTGTTTTTGGGCTATGATATTTAGAATTATTTCTTTTTCAGGACATTCAGAATAACAAGAAACGATTCAAGCAAGGTGACAGCAAGTTTCTGGACAACTAGATCAAAGATGGAATTGCAGAAAAAGGCGATATATGGAGTAACTAAATGGTGAGACTGTAATTTAATTTTTTCTCAATCTGCAAACAAAATTTGAACTGGTTCACTAATAATTAATGACTCTTAAGCTAGATTAATGATTTGATATGATTCTGATTGATTTTATTATGAAAATTACATAATTAAAATTAAAATTCAGATAATAACCGCCTTTTCGGCTTACAAATAATTCAATTTTATTTGTTTTCGGAGTCCTACCATACCAAAATGTTATTTAAAGAATTAAATAAAACATCTTGATGTTCAAAGCGCATTTTTTGCAGTTCATGAATGTCAATTCAAGCATTTTAGACAGTTTCAAGCTCTGATTATTTTAAACATAACTTGTGCACGTGCAAACTCAAAATAACCTTTTAGCCTTTATTGTTTAGTTATTGACTGACGGTAGGTCATAATTTGTACCCCAAAATAATAATTGGCTGGCCCAAATTGATCATAAAAACAAAATTTCAATTCATTCTGATACTAACGTCGAAAACTGCATGCCAATATTTTGTGTAACTCGCGAGATATTGGATTAATTAAAAATTTAAGGTGTAGAATTTAATTAACAGCAATTCAGAATAAATAATATACATTTGAAAATAATTATTCAAGCTATTTTTTTCCATATAAAACACGTTTGACTACTAAAACAATTGATTTTTCTATTTAAAATACGTATGTCAAAATTCGTCCGGGATTATGCAAGCTGTACGTACTACTTTATGCTAGCGTTGCGCTAGGGCAAGTGCACGAATTTCTTTGCAAAGTCCCTGCACATTTGGCACGCCATCTCTGACCACAACCGTGAACTATTTACCATTCAGTACAGGCAACTGTTGTTAACTTTACCGACCCGCTAGCTAGTGAAATTACTTGGCGCTTTGTCTCACAGATGGCTCTCGAATCAGTTTTAAAATTACAGTTCGCTTTATTATCAATCATTCACGAAATGGCGACGGTTATGTCATGTAACGAGACGAAGTTTCAAGCTTGTAGCTGAGTTTTAAGCATTAAATATGAGATAAATTGAAGTGAAATGTTATTATATTTGCTCTGAATTGTGTTTTATTGAATTTGAAGTGATAATGTGGCCATACAAAGTGATTTCAGTTTAAAAATAAGGTAAATTGTAATAAAATTTTATTCAATTTGTTCTGGGTTGTGGGCTTCAATTCGTACACTTGATTCTGTAACACAATCGATAATTTTGTCAAACTTTAATTATTAATGGACATTATTCATGTATTTCAATTGAAAAATATTGTACTTTTAATTATCGAGTGTATGTTAAAAATTTATTTATTACGTGTTATTACGTCATGGCGTTGCTTCTTCCAGCAGTTGCTGCGTGAATATTTGTAATACGTAATCATTCTGAACAACGAAAAATGCGTTAAAAAGATGTTTATTTCATGAAATAATACAAAATTAGTGTGAATATTCATATTTTAAGCTCATAAATAGTGTGTTCATGTGAGTAATAGACTGAATTTCTTTTACAGTGATCTTTATAACCTAATTTCTTCAAACAACGCTTCGTGAAGAACCCAACGTGATTTAGTTATTGAAAGTGGAACTACAAGTGAAATTACAGCCTCTTTAGAAGATATCCAGTCATCAGAATCTAATTGGCATCATAATGCGAACTCGAAGTTCTCCTCCGGATTGGAAACTTGATTTGGAGTCCTAAAAACGGTATGTACGTCTCGTTTTTATTTTGAATTCTAAACTTCTTTATTTCATTTCTCTAATATTTTGAGTAATATTTTTATTTATGCGTTCACAGATGTCTTGAAACATTCCTTCATCATGGATCGAGTCAATAACCTATTGCATCAAAATGAATGGAGAGTGTAGCAGCCCTTGCAGCCCGTCTCGAGAAGCCTTCCAATTTTGAAGCTTAAGAGTAAGTTATTTATTCCTATTTTTTCCTAGTCAACTTTTAAATGAATAATCTTATATTATTGACCTTTTCGAGAATTTTTGCACGTTAAAGATAGTCCAATTGACAAAAATATATCTGGATTTAAAGTGAAATAATGTTTTCCAACATTCAATCGAAATGTCAACGTTTCAAATAAAATATACAGAATTTTCGGGATATATTGATCAATAAATCATTAACAGAGACAGTTGAGGAATCCTCCTTTCTGTTTACTCAAGCTACCAATTCTATTCTAACAGTAACTACATTTTAAGACTGCCAGTACCACTGGTTTACCAGATAATAAACTTTTCGTCTTCGGAAACAAATAAATTTAAATATTTTTAGGATCTATTTATCAATAAATCATTAACAGAAATAGTTAGGGAATCGCTCTTTCTGTCACTCGAACTACTGATTCTATATTACCAATAAACACACTTTCAGACTTTGAGAATCACTGGTTTGAGGGATAAAAATTTTTTGTTCTGGAAGAATGAATAAATCTAAGTGTTTCTAGGATCTATTTATCAATAAATCTTTAACAAAGATAGTTGGAGAATCCCTTATTGTGTCAATTAAACTATCGACTGTTTTGTACCAGTATCCAGATTTTCAGACTTTGAGAATCACTGGTTTAAGAGATACAAAACTTTTTGTCCCGGATGAACAAATAAATTTTAGTGCTCCTAGGATCTATTGATCAATAGATCATTAACAAATATAGTTAGAGAATCCCTGTTTTTGTCACCTAAACTACCGACTGTTTTGTACCAGTAGCCAAATTTTCAGTATTTGAGAATCACTGGTTTAAGAGATAAAAAACTATTTATCCCGGAAAAATGGATAAATTCTAGTGCTCCTACTAGAATCTATTGATCAATAAGTCATTAATAGAAATGGTTAGAGAATCGCTTGTTCTGTCACTTGAACTGTCAACTCTATTGTACCAGTATCTACACTTTCAGACTTTTAGAGCCACTGGCTTAGGAGATAATTAACTTTTTGTCTTCAATAACAAATAAATTTAAATATTTTCGAGATATAGTGATCAATAAATCATTAACCGAGATAGTTGGAGAATCCTTCTTTCTGTAACTCAAACTACTAATTCTATTTTAACAGTAACTACATTTTCAGACTTCCAGTACCACTGGTTTAAGAGATAATAAACTTTTCGTCTTCGGAAATAAATAAATTTAAATATTCTTAGGATCTATTGATCAATAAATCATTAACAGACATAGTTTGAGAATTCCTGTTTCTGTCACTTAGACTACCGACACTCTTGTATCAGTATCAAAATTTCCAGACTTTGAGAATCACTAGTTTAAGAAATAAAAAACTTTTTGTCTCCCAAGAATGAATAAATTTCAGTGTTCATAAGATCTATTGATCAATAAATCATTAAAAAAAATAGTTGGAGAATCCTTCTTTCTGTAACATAAACTACCGATTATATTTTAATAATATCCACATTTTCAAATTTTTAGAACCACTGGTTCAGAAAATAATAAACTTTTCGTCTCAGGGAACAAATAAATTGAAATATTTTCAGGATCTATCGATCAATAAATCATTAATAAAGATAGTTAGAGAATCCATGTTTCTGTCACTAAAACTATCAACTGTTTTGTACCAGTATCCAAATTTTCAGGCTTTGAGAATCACTGGTTCAAGGGATAAAAAATATTTCGTCTTCGAAGAATTAATAAAATTTAGTGTTTATAGGATCTATTGGTCAATAAATCATTAGCAGAAATAATTAAAGGATCGCTTTTTCTGTCACTTCAACTGTTGACTCTATTATACCAGTATTCACACTTTCAGACTTTTAGAGCCACTGGTTTAGGAGATAATAAACTTTTAGTCTTCGGAAACAAATAAATTTAAATATTTCCGAGATCTATTGATCAATAAATCATTAACAAAGATAGTTTGAGAATCCCTGTTTTTGTCACTTAAACACTCGACTTTTTTATACCAGTATCCACATTTTCAGACTTTGAAAATCACTGGTTTAAGAGATAAAAAAGTTTTTGCCTCCCAAGAATGAATAAATTTCAGTATTCCTAGGATCTATTGATTAATAAATCATTAACAAAGATAGTTACAGAATCCCTTTTTCTGTCACTCAAACTACTGACTATTTTGTATCAGTATCCAAATTTTCAGACTTTGAGAATCACTGGTTTGAAAGATAATAAACTTTTTGTCTCCCAAGAATGAATAAATTTCAGTGTTCATAGGATTTATTGATCAATAAATCATTAACGGAGATAGTTTGAGAATCTCTTTTTCTGTCACTTGAGCTACCAATTCTTTTGTACCAGCATCCATATTTTCCGACTTTTAGAACCACTGGTTTAGGAAATAATGGGCATTATTCTTCCGAAAACAAATAAATTCTAGTATTTTTAGGCTGTATTGATCAATAAATTGTTGAAAGAGACAAATTGAAATTTGAACATTCTGACTATATTCTATAAATGACCGCACTTTGAAATATTTTAAGCCACTGGTTTCAGAAATTCAGTATCTATATTTGAATATAATTATTCCAATCTTTTTGTGCTTGTTTAGTATGATAATACATATAAATGAATATTATAACTATTAAGAAAACTATTTTCCCATACAAAAACAAGTATATTAAAATATACCTTTCGCTCGCCATCTCTGAACACATACGTGAACTATTTACCATCTAGTACAGTTCACTGTTGTTAACTTTACCGACTTGTTCAGAAAGACATAGCTACTCAAATTACTTGGCACTTTGTCTCACAGATGGCTTTTGATTTACAGTACACATCATTATCGACATTGTCGTTTCAGTTTGTACATGTAATGGCGACGAATTCTGATCGTCACATAACGAAAGCAAGTTTGTTGGTTGTAGTTAGTTATAAACATTGAAATATATTGCAATCAAGTTGAATATGAGATGAATTAAAGTGAAATGCTATTATATTTGCTCCGGATTGTGTGATTAATTGAATTTGAAGTGATAATGTGATGGTACAGAGTAATTACGTAGATTTCAGTTTACAGTCAAGTTTAGAACATTGAAACTCGTTGTGATCATGTTAAATACAAGGTAAATTTGAGTAAAATTTCATTCTATACGCTTTGAAGTGTGTGTTCAATTGGTACAAAATTTATTTTTATCCTACAAATATTTCAATAAATTATTACGTGATATTACGTCATAACGTTCTTTCATTTCACTATTTGCTTTATCAATGTTTTGTGATGCGTAATTCTTTCTGAGCAACAAAAAATACGATAAAAAGGTGTTTATTTCATTTAATAATACAAAATTAGTGTAAATATTCATATTTTAAGGTTATAAACAGTGTGATCATGTAAGTGATGGACTGAATTTCTTTTTCAGTACTCTTTGCTAATTCCTTCAACAACGTCTTCAGAAGAAGCCGACAAGAACGTCAATCATTTAGTCATCCAAAGTGGAACTACAAGCAGATTTTTCAGCAAGTATCCAATCATCAAATTCTAATTGACATCATAATGTGCAGCCCTTGGTTATGGAGTTGAGTCAATCCCCTATTGGATTAAAATGGATGAAGAGTGTAGCAGCCTTTGCATTCTGTTTCGAGAAGCCTTCCAGTCTCCAATCTTAAAAGTGAGTAATTTATTTTTATTTTTCCATAGTTTCATTACAAATTAACAATTGCTTTTATTCTTAATATCAATTTGATTTGCAATCATTTCAACTATCAGATCATAACTACATAAATGTTTATGATTATACCAACAATAATTGACAAAAATATATTTTTTGAAGAAATTTATGTACTTTCGACGTATTAAATCTTATTTTGAGTAATAAATAAAAATTTATTACTACTTTACACTTCCTTGATACGTCACACAAAGTAAAATTGCTAGTAATTTCTTGGAGACGAGCATACAACTTGTGAACGGTTTTTGCGGGCTATAATCTGAACTTCTTGTTACAAGATTTTAATTGGTGAAAAATCTAGTCAATTCAACTGAAAAAATTGTAATACTATTTAACTGATCAAATTCTTTTACGATAATTTATAGTTCCCGAAGATGACACAAGTGGTGTCGAAACTAGTAGAAATTAAAAAATAATTATTCACTGACTGCATTTCAAAAGTTTTCCTATCCATTATAAATAATAAATATCATTCATGAATTGATTTTATTCATTTATTGAATACATATTTGGGTCTGGTTGTACAATCGAAACATTTCTACAGTTTAGTTACACTAGGTTCATCTGCTATAGTAACAATTATTTCAGCAATTGTAACTATAGTAAATAAGCTTGGTTTAATTGAATTGTAGATAAGTTTAGATTGTACAATTGAGCCTTACAATGATAAAAATAAATTAATAGTTTATTTTTTCTGCAGCTCCTGAAGGACATCGAAATTGATCAACAGTTTTGGTCGGACAGCAGTAGCGGAACATTTGGACAACTTAGAAGACCTGGATGAATAATAAATGGAACAACACACCGCAATTGAGATGGCAGTTTCTTCAGCAAATACCTCAACTGGACTTCGAAACATGAGCTGCCTTATAAGTGTATTCTACAAACATTTCGTTGATTAGGAACTGACTATTCAAACATTCCTCCCCTTTCATTGTTGTTTTTCTGAAATAAATACTTTGAATATATTTAAATGATACAAATAAGTATGTTATAAGTTATATTCAAGTCATTATGTAAATTGCTGTGTTATATCTTGTGTTCCTCGCGTTTATTACTTCGGTTTTGAGTAGTTTTCAGAAATGCTGTAAATATATTGGGGTTTTGTACACAATCGCGTTGTAACGTAGAGATCAAAATGATTTTAGAATTAAATTGGGATTTAAATTCGCGCATCATAGTTTTTGGGCAGTCTGCTCTCGGGCGTATTTATCCGTTTTGAATTTCCGTTTTGCTTTTTCTTTTGGATATTAAATAATTGTCTTGATTTTTTTTTTTTAAATTTTTGATGTCCTTGTTCCGTGACTTGGGCCAACGATGGATTATTATCGGTACACGACCATATAGCTTTGGAAACACCCCCTCCCTAAACGACGGGACAGACGGAATTTTCAAACTATATGACGGTGTCGTTACGGGAAACGTACGGACGCGCGTTTTTGTCGGCGACGGTCCGGATCTTGGTGGGATCAGTGAACAAACAATATTCACACGTTATGTGTAAATATTGTTGTTCAGTGATGCCATGAAGACTCCGACTTCTCGAGATGACGCTTAGTCGGCAACCGTACTCGCGTAATTAGGCGGAAACATCCGGGTCTCGGCTGGACAGACCACGAAATAATTAGAGTCAATTTTGTTTTTGCTAAAACGAGCACAATCGGCTGCTTGTGGGTTCAAGTATTAGAATCAGTAGTATAATATATTACAGCATTTCTCCAAACAACTCTGCAATAAAAGTACTTATAATAGTACTGAAATTAATATATAATATAACACAGCAATCAATAAAATAGCTAGTTTTAATAGTAGGTTGCATAACACATTATTTTAGGGCACACGAAATAATTTTTAATTGTTTAATGAACAAATGCCCTATAATGTCTCACTATTCAAGTATTTGAGTACGTGCCCACAATTTGAACTTTCTAGAACCTCTGGTTCTCTCAGAAGTAATAAGTTTGTTAATAGTATTCGAAATATTAAATTCTCAAGTCTGTAGCTCGTACACCAATAACAATTAATACTTTCCCTTAATATATACTCACAATTTGAATGTTCTAGAACCCCTGATTCACTTGAAGTTGATAAATTTGTAACTAGTTTTTTAAATATCCAATTCCCGAGCCTGCAACTCATATCCCAATAATTACCATTAATAAAAAAGAAAGAAAGTTCAAAATGTGAGTACATACTTACAATTTGAACTTTTTAGTACTTCTGGTTCATTCAGAATCAAAAAGCTTTTTATTAGCTTTGAAAATATTCAATAACAATTAGTAGTTCATATTATTTTTGCATAAGCTTACATTCTTTTTAAGTACGTATTCATAATTTCAATGTTTCAGAGCCTCTGGCTCATTCATAAATGATAAATTTGTAACTAGCTATTGAAATATTCAATTCCCAAGCCTACAACTCGTACACCAATAACAATTAATAGCCAGCAATGAAGAAAGTAACTAGCTTTAGATTATTTTGTAATTTTTAAATTAATTAGGCCCAGTTTCATAATGCACTGTTTACACATCATTCAATTAAATTTTTTTAATGACGTTCATTGAACAGAAAACAAGTTGTAAGAATAATTTAAAATAGTATGGAATATTTAAATAATAATTTACAGTAGAGTCATTGTAGAATCACATACAAAAATATAATTAGTATTTTAATGTCAAATAAATAGATTAAAAACACAGAGTCAAAAATTTGACAATGTGATTTTAATAAGGTTTAATGCAACTAGGCCTAGTTGTAAACTATTCATGTTAATATTAGAGAAAGATTAATTTTACTGTAATATTTAGTATCTAATGTCATTTCAGAAGTAATTTCCTCAAGAATTACTCTGAAATCTCAGAAAGAAACTACTACAATTTGTTTATATAGTATATACAATATTATTAATTATATTTTTATTATTCCTATATAGTTGTATTTTTTTACAAACTTTCATTATGTATATCAATAATGTAATAATAATAGTATACCTTTATTGAATCCAGTTCCAAAATTTCCCATCAGGTGGATCTATTGATGAAAAAGAGGAATATCTGATGCATTTCTCCTTCCAACCCCTAATTTTGAACCCTTATTTATGTACTGTTATAAATATATTGTAAAATATTTAATCGTTGACACTGTCCATATATTTATTGATAATAGTATCCATTGTATGTAATTAAAGAGCAAATAAAGTTCTATAAAATAAGTTATTGTTGCATCATTTTCTCCCTGTCGAATTTGAATTTCAGGAAATTAATCCAAAATTTGTATTAGGGAAGCAGAAAAAAAAGGAGCTCTTCGAAATAATCTGAAATACCTCCTAAACTTTTGCTACCCTAATACTTTTGCGATGAGTTTTGAGTTCTTCGAAAAATACCAAAATTTGTATTAGGGCAGCAGAAAAAAAAAGAGTTCACCGACAAATTTGAAATACCTCCTAAACTTTTGATCCCCTAATACTTTTGCGATGAGTTTTGAATTCTTCGAAAAATACCAGAATTTGTATTAAGGCAGCAGAAAAAAAAGGAGGTCTCCGAAAAAATCTGAAATACCTCCTAAACTTTTGCTCCCCTAATACTTTTTGGGTGAATTTTGTGTTCTTCGAAAAATACCAGAATTTGTATTAAGGCAGCAGAAATAAAAGGAGTTCTTCGAAAAATCTGAAATACCTCCTAAACTTTTGCTACCCTAATACTTTTTGGATGAGTTTTGAGTTCTTCGAAAAAACCCAAAATTTGTATTAGGGCAGCATAATACGTAGGAGAAATTTCAGATTTTTTTTGAAAGTGTTCTTCTTGATTTACTCCTGAACTATAGCCCTTAGGGCAAATTCAATTACATCGCTGTACACAGCTTCAAAAGAGCTATCGAAAAGATAAATAAACATTTGGCCCTAAACCCTTGAGTTATCTAATTAATTTCATGAATTTGCTCTTCAAGATCCTGCTACCTTAATACAAATTTTCGATTTTTCGACGATCACAAAAATCATCTCAAAAGTATTAGGGGAGCAAAAGTTTAGGAGGTATTTCAGATTTTTCGGTGAACTCTTTTTTTTTCTGCTGCCTTAATACAAATTCTGGTATTTTTCGAAGAACTTAAAACTCATCGCAAAAGTATTAGGGGATCAAAAGTTTAGGAGGTATTTCAGATTTTTTCGGAGACCTCCATTTTTCTCTGCTACCCTAATACAAATTTTGGGTTTTTTAAACACACAAAATTCATAATGAGATGATTGCTAATTGGTCTTATTGACAGGTGCTGCCCCCTGGCGGCAACTTTTAGAACTATGTACGTGTGACGAGGAATTAGGGGTTGTATTTTAAACAGAGAAATAAAAGGCATATATTTTTTAACATAACATTATTTATTTATGCAATAATAAATACAACAACATATAAATACAGTGTAAGCCATTATTACAGTATAATATAATACAATTCGTGATTAAGTACAGTTCATAGTGCATATTTTATTGTTAACAAATTAAAAACAATATTATATAGATAAATAAACAAATACAAACAGAATTAACACTTTAAGGGATGAAAACCCAGTTGTAATGTTATTAAAATTAATTTCTGGGAAACGGCTGCTGATTTTTATTTTATGTTTCCAGATTTAGGTTCTACAGATCATAATCATTCAGAAAATATACATTTAATCCCTTAAATACTCTTATTAGGAAGTATTTTGAGTGTTTTAAGGGATGAAATATCATTTAAAATGTTATTGGAATTAATTTCTCGCAAACGGCTGATAATATTTGTTTTTTGTTTTTAAATTTGGATTCTACGAGCATGAATCTATTCGAAAATGTTCTTTTCATCCCTTAAATACTCTTATTAGGGTATATTTTGAATGTTAAAGGTCCGGTTCCACCAAACTCAGTTAAATTTATCGAGAGGTTATTTTGAGTCAGTAACTATGGTTACAATTGTATCAACAGTACTTTTCGTATAAAATAACCTTTGGATAAATTTAACTAGCGTTGGTGAAACTGGGCCTAAGGGATGAAATTTAAAATTGAATAGTTATCTTATGAATAAATATAGAAGTTATTATTATTATTATTATTATTTAGTAATACAATTAATTATCCTAACTACTCCTGAAAACAATAAAAATAGGTTTTAGAAATAAAAACAACTGTAAATTTTGGGAGAATGAGTTTATTTTGGGGATTAGGAAAGGTTACAAAGGTTCGAAGATGAATTGTTGAATACTTGATGCTGCTGTGTTGTTGGGAGTCCTGTTTGCGATGCTGTTGCGTTGTTGTAAGCCTTGTTCGTCCCCAGGCAATAACTAAGGGGAAAGAGACGAACTCTTCTCCGGGAATTCTCCCTTTGGGCCTAGGAAAACCCCAGCGAAACCTAGACCAGAGAAGCGGCTTCTTCGCTCGCTGCAACTGAACAACAAAATAATTATTACTACAAGTCCGAAAATTTGAAAATAAATTAAACTCAAAAAGAAAACTACTTTTGATTTTGAATTCTATATATTTAATTGAAGTTTTGACGTTTCGATCCTTTGAAGAAGATCCTTTGCCAAAGTTTCAAATAAATATACAGAATTTAAAATCAAAAGTCGTTTTTATTCAATAAAATTTTGAAAAATGTATAGATTATTAAATTGAACTCACTTGAACTTTGCAAGCGGTGGGCCTAAATTAATCAGATGACTTCTTTGAAAGTTGAATCCGAGGACAGGAACGGCTGCTGGGCTCTGTTTCTGCTGCTGGGTTTTGGATCTGCTGCTGGGTTCAGGTTTGGCTGCTGGGCTCTAATTCTGCTGCTGGGCTCTGGTTCCACTGCTGGGCTCTCATTCCACTGCTGGGCTCTGGTTCCGCTGCTGGACGGCCTAAAAACATAAAAATACAAATAAATTAATAAATTGAAGGTTAGTAAAGTTTTTCATAATTATTTCGAATAAATCTTACGTGTTGATGTAGTAACAATGATTTTGAGCTGAAAGGGAAGGTTTGGATTAATTCGGCGGGGCGCTCCCCCGGTGGATGATTGTTAGCAGCTGGGCTTAAAGATGAAAACTGGTGGGCCACTTCCAACGACGGAAGACTGCTACTTGAAGCTTGAAGCTTGAAGTTTTGATGTGAAGATGATGATGCTGAGCTGAAAGGGAATGTTTTGATTAGTTCGGCGGGGTGCTCCCTCGGTGGACTATTGCAAGCTGCTGGGCTTAAAGATGAAGCTGCTGGGCCACTTCCAACGACGGAAGACTGCTACTTGCTACTTGAAGCTTGAAGTCCTGCAATCATAAAATACACACACAAATTAATTAAACTGTCAGAATTATAAACTATTGAACAAAAATATTACCTGTCCACTATCCAGCGACCTGTAAAACATAAAAAAAAAAATAGATTAGAAACCTGTAAAAAATATTTTATTAGTCAACTTACGCCCTGTTGATGATGATGTACTGAAAGGGAATTTTGATTAAGCATTCATTCAACATTCATCACACACACCATTCAAACCCCCAATTCGCAATTCGCAGTTCACGAGCTAATTAAAAAAAAAAGAACTAACACCGCCGCGTGTTTGTTCAGAGTTTACGTGGGTCCCTGCCGAACCCCGGTGTTTAACGCCTAAAACGCGACCTATACCCGCCACGTAGCGGCTACTCCTCGGTTTCCCCCTGGCTATAGATCTATCACATGATTGCATGCTTCAGGCACTTCCACACCCACCCTTCGGCCAGGAGTCACCAGGGGTACTACCTCTAGAGTGAAGGCCTACGGATGGCGGCGACCGAGTATAGGATTCCCGGCAAAAAACCCGGCGAGGGAAAGTAGCCAGGCATCTTCGGCTACCCCCCTAGTTTGCGCACCGCTTAGTCCATCGCGAATTTAACAAAATGCCTTCCCAAAACTAAAGCGCTTTTTATTATTAATGCAAAATTAATCACGGATTTAATTAAATACGTTGGCTCCGCAGAGCTGCGCTTTTAACGTCGTACAAAATCACCGAACGTGAATTTAAATTTAAACTAAAAACAAAAACTAAACGGACGAAGGATGCTAATCATCCTAACCCACGAATGGGTCACGAACAACCCCATTTACAACCCTAAGCCTTAATTGAAACACAAAAGCAAACGCCCGTGGACTACACAGCACAACGGCCGGGCTGTGAGTCAACGAAGAAACACATTCCAACCGGCATAACGATTTATAATGAATCTCAGACCTACGTTCATTCGCCCATAACAAGCAATATGTTAGAAAGAATACACAATATAAAGAAGCTACGTCGTAGCGCTCTAACAAATAAACTTGTTACCGCACGGATCAATTAATAAATATCTAATAGAATCAAGTTTGGCATTGAAATATATTAAAGAATAATGAATAAAACAGTATTTTGTACAATATTTGAGCATTCAAAAATAAATATTATTTTAACAATTGAAATATAATATAAATAAACAATTCTAAAGAATATAATTTGTATTTAGAAATTCAATTCGAAATTGTTTATTATCAATCTGATAGGGGTGTAATATATTCCAATAAATAAGGGATGAAACGTTACCTCAAATGATTCAATAATTTATTTTTCGAAGACTGTTGACAAATCTGAATGTATTACCACATAAATTCATTATATAAACCAAAATATAATGTACATGTAATATAGTTATCATCCCTTAAAAATCTTGACTAGATTTCTAGAACTGTTTACTCAAAATAAATCGTTCTTTAATATTTAATTAGCTATTTAAATATTTAATATTGTTTTAAAAAACTGAGTTACACATGTCATCCCTTTAATTCGACCCTCTAAAATCCGAATCTGCAATCAAAATTCAAATAGGGGCTCTAGTTCTTGCATAATTCGTATTTTATATAACCCGATTTCATGACCTATTTATTCGTTTATTTAATCCTCTAATTGGAAGTTTTAGGGGTTGGAAGTTGAAGGGTTGAAACAAGTTCCATGATAAAGGGCATGCATGAGCCTTCAATTAGCATCGGGTATATTATTCTACAATTATTATTTTAATAGAAATGAACATCCAAATTGTGACTGTTTCCGTTGCATTATTAAGCCCCTTTTACCGCTAGGGTAGAAAGATGAAGGACTAAAACAAAATAAAAAAAGTGTTAGAGACTCAAGATGCAAAAAAAATGATTTTCCAGCTATCTCCGTTAATGATTTATTGATCAATAGATCCAAGAAGTACTGAATTCTTATGTTCTTGGAAGATAAAATATTCATTATTTCCTAAACCAGTGGCTCCAAAAATTTGAAAATGTGGCTACTGGTAGCGTATTGTTAGAGGCTCACGATATGGAAGCAATGACTTTCCAGCCGTCTCCGTTAATGATTTATTGATCAATAGATCCAAGAAGTACTGAATTCTTATGTTCTTGGAAGATAAAATATTAATTATTTCCTAGACCAGTGGTTCAAAAAATTTTAAAATATGGCTACTGGAAGTGTATTGTTAGAGGCTCAAGATACTAAAGCAATGACTTTCCAGCCATCTCTGTTTATGATTTATTGATCAATAGATCCAAGAGATACTGAATATTCATGTTCTTGGGAGATAAAATATTCATTATTCCGTAGACCATTGGTTCAAAAAATTTAAAAATATGGCTACTGGAAGTGTATTGTTAGAGGCTCAAGATACTTAAACAATGACGCTTAAGCCATCTCCGTTTATGATTTATTGATCAATAGATCCAAGAGATACTAAATATTTATGTTCTTGGAAGATAAAATATTCATTATTCCGTAAACAAGTGGTTCAAAAAATTTAAAAATATGGCTACTGGAAGTGTATTGTTAGAGGCTCAAGATACTTGAGCAATGACGCTTCAGCCATCTCCGTTTATGATTTATTGATCAATAGATCCAAGAGATACTAAATATTTATGTTCTTGGAAGATAAAATATTCATTATTCCGCAAACCAGTGGTTCCAAGAATTCAAAAATATGGCTACTGGAAGTGTGTTGTTAGAGGCTCAAGATACTAATGCAATGACTTCCCAGCCATCTCTGTTTATGATTTATTGATCAATAGATGCAAGAGATACTAAATATTTATGTTCTTGGAAGATAAAATATTCATTATTCCGCAAACCAGTGATTCAAAAAATTTAAAAATATGGCTACTGGAAGTGTATTGTTAGAGGTTCAAGATACTGAAGCAATGACTTCCCAGCCATCTCTGTTTATGATTTATTGATCAATAGATCCAAGAGATACTAAATATTTATGTTCTTGGAAGATAAAATATTCATTATTCCGTAGACCATTGGTTCAAAAAATTTAAAAATATGGCTACTGGAAGTGTATTGTTAGAGGCTCAAGATACTTGAGCAATGACGCTTCAGCCATCTCCGTTTATGATTTATTGATCAATAGATCCAAGAGATACTAAATATTTATGTTCTTGGAAGATAAAATATTCATTATTCCGCAAACCAGTGGTTCAAAAAAATTAAAAATATGGCTACTGGAAGTGTATTGTTAGAGGCTCAAGATACTAATGCAATGACTTTCCAGCCATCTCTGTTTATGATTTATTGATCAATAGATCCAAGAGATACTAAATATTTATGTTCTTGGAAGATAAAATATTCATTATTCCGTAAACCAGTGGTTCAAAAAATTTAAAAATATGGCTACTGGAAGTGTATTGTTAGAGGCTCAAGATACTAAAGCAATGACGCTTCAGCCATCTCCGTTTATGATTTATTGATCAATAGATCCAAGAGATACTAAATATTTATGTTCTTGGAAGATAAAATATTCATTATTCCGCAAACCAGTGGTTCCAAAAATTTAAAAATATGGCTACTGGAAGTGTATTGTTAGAGGCTCAAGATACTAATGCAATGACTTCCCAGCCATCTCTGTTTATGATTTATTGAACAATAGATCCAAGAGATACTAAATATTTATGTTCTTGGAAGATAAAATATTCATTATTCCGTAAACCAGTGGTTCAAGAAATTCAAAAATTTGGCTACTGGAAGTGTATTGTTAGAGGCTCAAGATACTAAAGCAATGACTTTTCAGCCATCTCTGTTTATGATTTATTGATCAATAGATCCAAGAGATACTAAATATTAATGTTCTTGGAAGATAAAATATCCATTATTCCGCAAACCAGTGGTTCAAAAAAATTAAAAATTTGGCTACTGGAAGTGTATTGTTAGAGGCTCAAGATACTGAAGCAATGACGCTCCAGCCATCTCCGTTTATGATTTATTGATCAATAGATCCAAGAGATACTAAATATTTATGTTCTTGGATGATAAAATATACATTATTCCGTGAACCAGTGGTTCGAAAAATTTTAAAATATGGCTACTGGAAGTGTATTGTTAGAGGCTCAAGATACGAAAGCAATGACTTTATAGCCATCTCTGTTTATGATTTATTGATCAATAGATCCAAGAGATACTGAATATTTATGTTCTTGGAAGATAAAATATTCATTATTCCGCAAACCAGTGGTTCAAAAAATTTAAAAATATGGCTACTGGAAGTGTATTGTTAGAGGCTCAAGATACTAATGCAATGACTTCCCAGCCATCTCTGTTTATGATTTATTGATCAATAGATCCAAGAGATACTAAATATTTATGTTCTTGGAAGATAAAATATTCATTATTCCGTAAACCAGTGGTTCAAAAAATTTAAAAATTTGGCTACTGGAAGTGTATTGTTAGAGGCTCAAGATACTAATGCAATGACTTTCTAGCCATCTCTGTTTATGATTTATTGATCAATAGATCCAAGAGATACTAAATATTTATGTTCTTGGAAGATAAAATATTCATTATTCCGTAAACCAGTGGTTCCAAAAATTTAAAAATATGGCTACTGGAAGTGTATTGTTAGAGGCTCAAGATACTAAAGCAATGACGCTTCAGCCATCTCCGTTTATGGTTTATTGATCAATAGATCCAAGAGATACTAAATATTTATGTTCTTGGAAGATAAAATATTCATTATTCCGCAAACCAGTGGTTCCAAAAATTTAAAAATATGGCTACTGGAAGTGTATTGTTAGAGGCTCAAGATACTAAAGCAATGACGCTTCAGCCATCTCCGTTTATGATTTATTGATCAATAGATCCAAGAGATACTAAATATTTATGTTCTTGGATGATAAAATATACATTATTCCGTGAACCAGTGGTTCGAAAAATTTTAAAATATGGCTACTGGAAGTGTATTGTTAGAGGCTCAAGATACGAAAGCAATGACTTTATAGCCATCTCTGTTTATGATTTATTGATCAATAGATCCAAGAGATACTGAATATTTATGTTCTTGGAAGATAAAATATTCATTATTCCGCAAACCAGTGGTTCAAAAAATTTAAAAATATGGCTACTGGAAGTGTATTGTTAGAGGCTCAAGATACTAATGCAATGACTTCCCAGCCATCTCTGTTTATGATTTATTGATCAATAGATCCAAGAGATACTAAATATTTATGTTCTTGGAAGATAAAATATTCATTATTCCGCTAACCAGTGGTTCAAAAAATTTAAAAATATGGCTACTGGAAGTGTATTGTTAGAGGCTCAAGATACTAATGCAATGACTTTCCAGCCATCTCTGTTTATGATTTATTGATCAATAGATCCAAGAGATACTAAATATTTATGTTCTTGGAAGATAAAATATTCATTATTCCGTAAACCAGTGGTTCAAAAAATTTGAAAATATGGCTACTGGAAGTGTATTGTTAGAGGCTCAAGATACTAAAGCAATGACGCTTCAGCCATCTCCGTTTATGATTTATTGATCAATAGATCCAAGAGATACTAAATATTTATGTTCTTGGAAGATAAAATATTCATTATTCCGCAAACCAGTGGTTCCAAAAATTTAAAAATATGGCTACTGGAAGTGTATTGTTAGAGGCTCAAGATACTAATGCAATGACTTCCCAGCCATCTCTGTTTATGATTTATTGATCAATAGATCCAAGAGATACTAAATATTTATGTTCTTGGAAGATAAAATATTCATTATTTCGTAAACCAGTGGTTCAAAAAATTTAGAAATTTGGCTACTGGGAGTGTATTTTGAGAGGCTCAAGATACTAAAGCAATGACTTTCCAGCCATCTCTGTTCATTATTTATTGATCAATAGATCCAAGAGATACTGAATATTTATGTTCTTGGAAGATAAAATATTCATTATTCCGCAAACCAGTGGTTCCAAAAATTCAAAAATATGGCTACTGGAAGTGTGTTGTTAGAGGCTCAAGATACTAATGCAATGACTTCCCAGCCATCTCTGTTTATGATTTATTGATCAATAGATCCAAGAGATACTAAATATTTATGTTCTTGGAAGATAAAATATTCATTATTCCGCAAACCGGTGGTTCAAAAAATTTAAAAATATGGCTACTGGAAGTGTATTGTTAGAGGTTCAAGATACTGAAGCAATGACTTTCCAGCCATCTCTGTTTATGATTTATTGATCAATAGATCCAAGAGATACTAAATATTTATGTTCTTGGAAGATAAAATATTCATTATTCCGTAAACCAGTAGTTCAAAAAATTTAAAAATATGGCTACTGGAAGTGTATTGTTAGAGGCTCAAGATACTAAAGCAATGACTTTTCAGCCATCTCTGTTTATGATTTATTGATCAATAGATCCAAGAGATACTAAATATTAATGTTCTTGGAAGATAAAATATCCATTATTCCGCAAACCAGTGGTTCAAAAAATTTAAAAATTTGGCTACTGGAAGTGTATTGTTAGAGGCTCAAGATACTGAAGCAATGACTTTCCAGCCATCTCTGTTCATTATTTATTGATCAATAGATCCAAGAGATACTGAATATTTATGTTCTTGGAAGATAAAATATTCATTATTCCGCAAACCAGTGGTTCAAAAAATTTAAAATTATGGCTACTGGAAGTGTATTGTTAGAGGATCAAGATACTGAAGCAATGACTTTATAGCCATCTCTGTTTATGATTTATTGATCAATAGATGTTCTTGGAAGATAAAATATTCATTATTCCGCAAACCAGTGGTTCAAAAAATTTAAAAATATTGCTACTGGAAGTGTATTGTTAGAGGCTCAAGATACTAATGCAATGACTTCCCAGCCATCTCTGTTTATGATTTATTGATCAATAGATCCAAGAGATACTAAATATTTATGTTCTTGGAAGATAAAATATTCATTATTCCGCAAACCAGTGGTTCAAAAAATTTAAAAATATGTCTACTGGAAGTGTATTGTTAGAGGCTCAAGATACTAGAGCAATGACTTCTCAGCCATCTCTGTTTATGATTTATTGATCAATAGATCCAAGAGATACTAAATATTCATGTTCTTGGGAGATAAAATATTCATTATTCCGCAAACCAGTGGTTCAAAAAATTTAAAAATATGGCTACTGGAAGTGTATTGTTAGAGACTCAAGATACTGATTCAATGACTTTCCAGCCATCTCTGTTTATGATTTATTGATCAATAGATCCAAGAGATAGTAAATATTTATGTTCTTGGAAGATAAAATATTCATTATTCCGCAAACCAGTGGTTCAGAAAATTTAAAAATATGGCTTCTGAAATTGTATTGTTAGAGGCTCAAGATACTCAAGCAATGACTTCCCAGCCATCTCTGTTTTTGATTTATTGATCAATAGATCCAAGAGATACTGAATATTCATGTTCTTGGGAGATAAAATATTCATTATTCCGCAAATCAGTATTTCAAAAAATTTAAAAATATGGCTACTGGAAGTGTATTGTTAGAGGCTCAAGATACTAAAGCAATGACTTTCCAGCCATCCCTGTTTATGATTTATTGATCAATAGATCCAAGAGATACTAAATATTTATGTTCTTGGAAGATAAAATATTCATTATTCCGTGAACCAGTGGTTCAAAAAATTTAAAAATATGGCTACTTGAAGTGTATTGTTAGAGGCTCAAGATACTAAAGCAATGACGCTTCAGCCATCTCCGTTTATGATTTATTGATCAATAGATCCAAGAGATACTAAATATTAATGTTCTTGGAAGATAAAATATACATTATTCCGCAAACCAGTGGTTCAAAAAATTTAAGAATATGGCTACTGGAAGTGTATTGTTAGAGGTTCAAGATACTAAAGCAATGACTTTCCAGCCATCTCTGTTTATGAATTATTGATCAATAGATCCAAGAGATACTAAATATTTATGTTCTTGGAAGATAAAATATTCATTATGCCGCAAACCAGTGGTTCAAAAATTCTAAAAATATGGCTACTGGAAGTGTATTGTTAGAGGCTCAAGATACTAAAGCAATGACTTTCCAGCCATCTCTGTTTATGATTTATTGATCAATAGATCCAAGAGATACTAAATATTTATGTTCTTGGAAGATAAAATATTCATTATTCCGTAGACCAGTGGTTCAAAAATTTAAAAATATGGCTACTGGAAGTGTATTGTTAGAGGCTCAAGATACTAAAACAATGACGCTCAAGCCATCTCTGTTTATGATTTATTGATCAATAGATCCAAGAGATACTAAATATTTATATTCTTGGAAGATAAAATATTCATTATTCCGCAAGCCAGTGGTTCAAAGAATTAAAAAATATGGCTACTGGAAGTGTATTATTGGAGGCTCAAGATACTAAATCAATGACTTTCCAGCCATCTCTGTTTATGATTTATTGATCAATAGATCTAAAATATACTAAATATTTATGTTCTTGAAAGATAAAATATTCATTATTCCGTAAACCAGTGGTTCAAAAAATTTGAAAATATGGCTACTGGAAGTGTATTGTTAGAGGCTCAAGATACTGAAGCAATGACGCTCCAGCCATCTCCGTTTATGATTTATTGATCAATAGATCCAAGAGATACTGAATATTTATGTTCTTGGAAGATAAAATATTCATTATTCCGTAAACCAGCGGTTCAAAAAATTTAAAAATATGACTACTGGAAGTGTATTGTTAGAGGCTCAAGATACTAAAGCAATGACTTTCCAGCCATCTCTGTTTATGATTTATTGATCAATAGATCCAAGAGATACTAAATATTTATGTTCTTGGAAGATAAAATATTCATTATTCCGTAAACCAGCGGTTCAAAAGATTTCAAAATATGGCTACTGGAAGTGTATTGTTAGAGGCTCAAGATACTAAAGCAATGACTTTCCAGCCATCTCTGTTTATGATTTATTGATCAATAGATCCAAGAGATACTAAATATTTATGTTCTTGGAAGATAAAATATTCATTATTCCGTAAACCAGTGGTTCAAAAAATTTCAAAATATGGCTACTGGAAGTGTATTGTTAGAGGCTCAAGATACTAAAGCAATGACTTTCCAGCCATCTCTGTTTATGATTTATTGATCAATAGATCCAAGAGATACTAAATATTTATGTTCTTGGAAGATAAAATATTCATTATTCCGTGAACAAGTGGTTCAAAAAATTTAAAAATATGGCCACTGGAAGTGTATTGTTAGAGGCTCAAGATACTGAAGCAATGACGCTCCAGCCATCTCTGTTTATGATTTATTGATCAATAGATCCAAGAGATACTGAATATTTATGTTCTTGGAAGATAAAATATTCATTATTCCGTAAACCAGCGGTTCAAAAAATTTAAAAATATGACTACTGGAAGTGTATTGTTAGAGGCTCAAGATACTAAAGCAATGACTTTCCAGCCATCTCTGTTTATGATTTATTGATCAATAGATCCAAGAGATACTAAATATTTATGTTCTTGGAAGATAAAATACTCATTATTCCGTAAACCAGCGGTTCAAAAAATTTAAAAATATGACTACTGGAAGTGTATTGTTAGAGGCTCAAGATACTAAAGCAATGACTTTCCAGCCATCTCTGTTTATGATTTATTGATCAATAGATCCAAGAGATACTAAATATTTATGTTCTTGGAAGATAAAATAGTCATTATTCCGTAAGCCAGTGGTTCAAAAGATTTCAAAATATGGCTACTGGAAGTGTATTGTTAGAGGCTCAAGATACTAAAGCAATGACGCTTCAGCCATCTACGTTTATGATTTATTGATCAATAGATCCAAGAGATACTAAATATTTATGTTCTTGGAAGATAAAATATTCATTATTCCGTAGACCAGTGGTTCAAAAAATTTAAAAATATGGCTACTGGAAGTGTATTGTTAGAGGCTCAAGATACTGAAGCAATGACGCTCCAGCCATCTTCGTTTATGATTTATTGATCAATAGATCCAAGAGATACTAAATATTTATGTTCTTGGATGATAAAATATACATTATTCCGTGAACCAGTGGTTCGAAAAATTTTAAAATATGGCTACTGGAAGTGTATTGTTAGAGGCTCAAGATACTAAAGCAATGACTTTCCAGCCATCTCTGTTTATGATTTATAGATCAATAGATCCAAGAGATACTAAATATTTATGTTCTTGGAAGATAAAATAGTCATTATTCCGTAAGCCAGTGGTTCAAAAAATTTAAAAATATGGCTACTGGTAGTGTATTGTTAGAGGCTCAAGATACTAGAGCAATGACTTTCCAGCCATCTCTGTTTATGATTTATTGATCAATAGATCCAAGAGATACTAAATATTTATGTTCTTGGAAGATAAAATATTCATTATTCCGTGAACCAGTGGTTCAAAAAATTTAAAAATATGGCTACTGGAAGTGTATTGTTAGAGGCTCAAGATACTGAAGCAATGACGCTCCAGCCATCTCTGTCTATGATTTATTGATCAATAGATCCAAGAGATACTGAATATTTATATTCTTGGAAGATAAAATATTCATTATTCCGTAAACCAGTGGTTCACAAAATTTAAGAATATGGCTACTGGAAGTGTATTGTTAGAGGCTCAAGATACGGAAGCAATGACATCCCAGCCATCTCCGTTCATGATTTATTGATCAATAGATCCAAGAGATACTAAATATTTATGTTCTTGGAAGATACAACATACATTATTCCGTGAACCAGTGGTTCAAAAAATTTAAAAATATGGCTACTGAAAGTGTATTGTTAGAGTCTCAAGATACTAAAGCAATGACTTTCCAGCCATCTTTGTTTATGATTTATTGATCAATAGATCCAAGAGATACTGAATATTCATATTCTTGGAAGATGAAATATTCATTATTCCGTAAACCAGTGGTTCAAAAAATTTAAAAATATGGCTACTGGAAGTGTATTGTTAGAGGCTCAAGATACTAAAGCAATGACTTTCCAGCCATCTCTGTTTATGATTTATAGATCAATAGATCCAAGAGATACTAAATATTTATGTTCTTGGAAGATAAAATAGTCATTATTCCGTAAGCCAGTGGTTCAAAAAATTTAAAAATATGGCTACTGGAAGTGTATTGTTAGATGCTCAAGATACTGGAGCAATGAATTCCCAGCATACTCTGTTTATGATTTATTGATCAATAGATCCAAGAGATACTAAATATTTATGTTCTTGGAAGATAAAATAGTCATTATTCCGTAAGCCAGTGGTTCAAAAAATTTCAAAATATGGCTACTGGAAGTGTATTGTTAGAGGCTCAAGATACTGAAGCAATGACGCTTCAGCCATCTCCGTTTATGATTTATTGATCAATAGATCCAAGAGATACTAAATATTTATGTTCTTGGAAGATAAAATATTCATTATTCCGTAAACCAGTGGTTCAAAAAATTAAAAAATATGGCTACTGGAAGTGTATTGTTAGAGGCTCAAGATACTGAAGCAATGACGCTCCAGCCATCTCCGTTTATGATTTATTGATCAATAGATCCAAGAGATATTAAATATTTATATTCTTGGAAGATAAAATATTCATTATTCCGTAAACCAGTGGTTCAAAAAATTTAAAAATATGGCTACTGGAAGTGTATTGTTAGAGGCTCAAGATACTAAAGCAATGACGCTCCAGTCATCTCCGTTTATGATTTATTGATCGATAGATCCAAGAGATACTAAATATTTATGTTCTTGGAAGATAAAATATTCATTATTCCGTAGACCAGTGGTTCAAAAAATTTAAAAATATGGCTACTGGAAGTGTATTGTTAGAGGCTCAAGATACTAAAGCAATGACGCTTCAGCCATCTCCGTTTATGATTTATTGATCAATAGATCCAAGAGATACTGAATATTTATGTTCTTGGAAGATAAAATATTCATTATTCCGCAAACCAGTGATTCCAAAAATTTAAAAATTTGGCTACTGGAAGTGTATTGATAGAGGCTCAAGATACTAAAGCAATGACTTTCAAGCCATCTCTGTTTATGATTTATTGATCAATAGATCCAAGAGATACTAAATATTTATGTTCTTGGAAGATGAAATATTCATTATTCCGCAAACCAGTAGTTCAAAAAACTTAAAAATATGGCTACTGGAAGTGTATTGTTAGAGGCTCAAGATACTAAAGCAATGACTTTCCAGCCATCTCTGTTTATGATTTATTGATCAATAGATCCAAGAGATACTAAATAATTATGTTCTTGGAAGATAGAATATTCATTATTCCGTAAACCAGTGGTTCAAAAAATTTAAAAATATGACTACTGGAAGTGTATTGTTAGAAGCTCAAGATACTAAAGCAATGACTTTCCAGCCATCTCTGTTTATGATTTATTGATCAATAGATCCAAGAGATACTAAATAATTATGTTCTTGGAAGATAAAATATCCATTATTCCGTAAACCAGTGGTTCAAAAAATTTAAAAATTTGGCTACTGGAAGTGTATTGTTAGAGGCTCAAGATACTAAAGCAATGACTTTTCAGCCATCTCTGTTTATGATTTATTGATCAATAGATCCAAGAGATACTGAATATTTATATTCTTGGAAGATAAAATATTCATTATTCCGTAAACCAGTGGTTCACAAAATTTAAGAATATGGCTACTGGAAGTGTATTGTTAGAGGCTCAAGATACGAAAGCAATGACTTCCCAGCCATCTCCGTTTATGATTTATTGATCAATAGATCCAAGAGATACTAAATATTTATGTTCTTGGAAGATACAATATACATTATTCCGTGAACCAGTGGTTCAAAAAATTTAAAAATATGGCTACTGGAAGTGTATTGTTAGAGGCTCAAGATACTAAAGCAATGACGCTCCAGTCATCTCCGTTTATGATTTATTGATCAATAGATCCAAGAGATACTAAATATTTATGTTCTTGGAAGATAAAATATTCATTATTCCGTAAACCAGTGGTTCAAAAAATTTAAAAATATGGCTACTGGAAGTGTATTGTTAGAGGCTCAAGATACTAAAGCAATGACTTTCCAGCCATCCCTGTTTATGATTTATTGATCAATAGATCCAAGAGATACTAAATATTTATGTTCTTGGAAGATAAAATATTCATTATTCCGTAAACCAGTGGTCCAAAAAATTTAAAAATATGGCTACTGAAAGTGTATTGTTAGTTGCTCAAGATACTAAAGCAATGACATTCCAGCGATCTCCGTTTATGATTTACGGATCAATAGATCCAAGAGATACTAAATATTCATGTTCTTGGAAGATAAAATATTCATTATTCCGTAAACCAGTGGTCCAAAAAATTTAAAAATATTGCTACTGGAAGTGTATATTAGTGGCTCAAGATACTAAAGCAATGACTTTCCAGCCATCTCCGTTTATGATTTATTGTTCAATAGATCCAAGAGATACTAAATATTCATGTTCTTGGAAGATAAAATATTCATTATTTCGTAAACCAGTGGTTCAAAAAATTCAAGAATATGGCTACTGGAAGTGTATTTTTAGAGGCTCAAGATACGAAAGCAATGACTTTCCAAGCGTCTCCGTTTATGATTAATCGATCAATAGATCCAAGAAGTATTGAATTCTTATGTTCTTGGAAGATAAAATATTCATTATTCCCTAAACCAGTGGCTCAAGAAAATTGAAAATGTAGCTACTGGTAGCGTATTGTTAGAGGCTCAAGATACGGAAGCAATGACTTTCCAGCCGTCTCTGTTAATGATTTATTGATCAATAGATCCAAGAAGTACTGAATTCTTATGTTCTTGGATGATAAAATATTCATTATTTCCTAAACCAATGCTTGAAAAAATCTAAAAATGTGGCTACTGGTAGTATAGTATCTGAGGCTCTGAGTACGAAAGCTATGATTTTCTAGCTATCTCTATTAATGATTTATCAATCAATAGATACAAGACGAAATTAGGTTTCAAAGATCACTGTAAAAGAAATTCAGTCTATTACTTACATGAATACACTGTTTATCAACTTGATCTATGAATATTCACACTGATTTAATAATAAATAATTACAGAATAATTCCAGTTTTATTCCACTGAGTCACTTTGTACGAAATTAGTGAGCACATAATTCGGAGCCGATAGAATAAAATTTGATTCAAATTTACCTTGTATTTTACTTGACTGCAATGAGTTTCAATGTTTCAAACTGAAATTTACTGGTTCACTTTGTATCGTCACATAATCACTTCAAATTTAATGAAGCACACATTTCAGAGCAAATATAATAACTTCACTTGAATTTACTCCATATTCAACTTGATTTCAATAAATTTCAATGTTTACAATTAAACTAGAACCTGCAAAACTTGTCTTTGTTTATGTGACATAACAATTCCACGCCATTACGTGAATTACATTGACATTGACAATAAAGCGAACTGTAATTTTAAAACTGATTCGAAGGCCATCTGTGAGACAAGGCGCCAAGTATTTTCAGTAGCTTTGTAAGCAAGTCGGTAAAGTTAACAACAGTGGACTGTAATGCATGGTAAATAGTTAATACATGTGCTCAGAGATGGCGAGCCGAATGTGCAGGGACTTTGCAAAGAAATTCGTGCACTTGCCCTAGCGCAACGCTAGCATAAAGTTGTACGTACAGCTTGAATAGTTTTAAATGGAAAAATCAATTCTTTTAATAGTTAGTCTTCAATATATGTATTTTATATGGACGAAACAGTTTTTTTAATAGCCATAATATTAATTTACATGTATTGTCATACTGAAAATTAATTCTTCACTCATGAGAGAATTGTTGTCTACTTTCAGTTTTAAAATTGAAGTATAATAATAAAAAGTTCTATCGTATTTGAAATTTATTTAACAAAGCTGTTTTATAATGCTTTATACAACAATTTTAGACATTGTTCCAATACAATGTAGATAATTAAACATTATATTGCCTTCTTAAATAAATATAATAAGTTACAATCTGCACTATAGATTTTTATTCGGATATTATTGTTCCCACAAATATCTTTATTGATTTTTATTCAATAAAGATTGATAGCGAAATAGCAAGTCAGAAATAGCGTAATTATTATTATACTTGCTCCACTTATTTTAATATTTCATGATATTTTTTTGATATTTACTCAAATTGAACAGAAATATTCATTTTAACAAATAATGAAAGCACTTGTTTGATTGTTGCACTTGCATAAAACTACAGTCATAAAGAAAATGCTTTCATTAATGTACTTTCCAGAATATCAAATAATTTGTACTTCTTAATATTTTGTGCTTTCAAATAATTCAATTTTCCTTTCCATATTTTGGTTCATAGATAATAATAATAAGAATAAATAAATACTTCAGGTGGGAGATCTGAGACAAACCAGCAGTCTTTTTCCTAATTGCACAAAAAGTTCCAAGCAAGCACATTTAAATTTCAACAGCCAAGTAATAGAGTAATGTTTATCATTATTAAATGCCAGCTGGTACGATGCAGTTGAGAATAACTGCGGTTAAGATATTGAGTAATCTGTCACAAACATTTTTTTTTTAATAAATAAGTGAAAAATTTCTGAAAATTAAAATATATTTTTTTTAAATATTAATTTTTCTCATTTTTCAAAGCCCTACCGCTTCACAACCTAGGCCTTTTGAGTGCCTGAACGGTCTTGTCGAGAACTCGTGCTTTCAAAGAGCGGGCCAGGGGACCAACACCACGAGAAGCTGCGGAGCGAGCAGTTACGCCCATATTTGTAAGCGACCATTCGGCTGCCCGGCTAGACGCAGCTCGTAATTTGCTAAGAAGGTGATATACTCAACTACTCCTGGGATGTAGAATCAATAGGTCGACGAAATATATATGCCTCTCAAACTTTACAGCAACAAAATAGTTCGAATTTTATTTCCTATAAAATTGTTCTAATGCATTTTCCACATAAGAACAACAGAAAAATGTGTTAATAATATGGCTGAAAATTTGTTTGTGACAGACTACTGTAAGAAATTGTTTTTCTACACTAGAATATACAATGGTCTGAGTGTAGAATATAACACTACACTTAATATTTTGATTTAACATTGAACAGCACAGATAGATAGGTACATTTTGGTATGTTTTCATTGTGGAAACCTAACAGTTGACTAGTACGCAGCACCTGACAATTTGAGGTGCTGGCTAGATTAGACTGTCTAATATTTAACAACCGAACAACGATTCGTAGACTAAATTAATAAACAGTCGGTAAGCAACCAATATGACACATGTACAGCGATGAAAACAAGTTGTATTATTGATGGGATGGAAATAATTTTTATATTTTCCATCAATAATAATTTGATTTTGATATGAATTTCAAACTATCCTTATGAATATAATGATGGACTTTATAAAAGACAAGGCTCTTCACTTGAATTTTAGGTCCTTAAATATCTCTCTAATCTCACACTTGTAACATTTATAAAATCTAAAGCATACTTTAATTACATTTGAGTAAGTCGACAGCGATTTTCATATATTTATCCCATTTAAATTATTCATAGCTACTTCATTTTTTCCAGCAGTTAACGCAAATTGCATAAACGAAGGACCATATTTTCCTAATTTTTTGAAAAATGTGATCCTTTAACGTTGAGTATGAATAACCTTCAACTAACATTTTAATTATTTTGTCGACCAGATCTATACACAAAAAATATTTTTTTTCGGCCATATTCCGCATGTATTCACCAATAAAAAATATTTTTTTGTAAAGCTATATAATTAATACTCATAATACGACATTCGACATATTATAAACACACTTATATGTACAATAATAGAATACATTCACTCATAAATTTGCAAATTTAAAGTTTGCACACATTGTGAAGCATGATGTTTATTATTTTCATGAATATGATCTATAAGTCGATCTCAAAAAAAGGCGAATAAATATTTTTTAATTGTAACCAATTCAACGCGAAATTCTGTGCATATAATTTTTTTGCTTTATATTGTTAAACGCATCGGGAGCGCATAGTTCGTGTTTTCAAAGAGCGGGCCAGGGGACAAACACCACGAGAAGCTGCGGAGCGAACAGTTATGCCTGTGTTTGTAAGCGATGATTCGGCTGCCCGGCTAGACGCAGCTCGTAATTTGCTAAGAGGGGGGTATGTATTGGTCGACAAAATATATATGCCTCTCAAACGTTCGTTATTTAGGCAAGAAGCAACCAACTTCGCGTGGCTAGCTCGACGATTTCAGATAGATTTAGAGGCTTAGGGGGGAAAGGGTTGAAAAGAAGCCAACAAGCAAAAGCATCGTTTAATACATTTATGACCGATTTCAAGATCTGGTGTTAAATTAAAATAATAATAAAAAGCAGTGGGGATAGAAGACAGTGTTGTTTAAAAAATAGTAGGTACGTGTGGTAAAAGTGACTATTTTAGCGTCAGTTATAAGTAGGAGCAACGCACGGACAAGTTGAGTTTTCATTACAAGTGGTGTCAGAAGTGGGATAAGCTCTTTATTTAAAATACAAGTAGTTGAGTGTCAGAAGATGGAAACTCAAACAATGTGAAACAAAAAATGCATATGCACAAAATTTTTTTATTAACTGCTCATCGATTGAAAATCATTAGGCTATCATGTGGTCTGAATAATCGGTGGTTACCAAATTGAAAGGTTGCACGATCTTTCAGGAATTTATTAGAATTTATATTTTTCCTATTTCACATTAATCATCGCACAATATTTTTTTATCGACTAGTGACATTATATAACTTTTTGGAGAACTCTTGACAGTAATCGCATGCGTCTCTTTCTCTTGGCGCATGCTCAAAACATTACGAAAAGGGTGAAATGGCCATTGTGCGCTATCTCTCTCAGTTCACGTCGTTTTTATTTCGGAGCCCGTTCCTATATATATATATTTCAGTGGTGTGTACGTATGGGGATACGTTATAGGTCGCAAATCTCAACCGATTTTGATGATTTTTTTTTTAATCGATTGATTAACTATGAGGGTAGAACCCTATTGATTTTAATGATGATTTGTCCAGTAGTTCAATATTAAATGGAAATTTATCGAAGAGATCATGCAACGGTAGGATCTCAACCAAAATTAAAGATAGTCTGAAATGATCTATTTGGAATGTTCTAATTTCTAGTACAATGTTAATATGACCCTTTATAAAGCAATGTCGTTTTGGCAGTGTTTTTACCACAATTTCAATTAATTTAATAACAAGAAAAATGCTCTTTAGTTGGTTTTTGATTGTGAATTAAAATGCGTGTTATTTTTAACAGTTTCAAAATAAATATTTATAAACATGTTTCCCTTGAAGATATGTTCATGTGTGGAGAGGGCCTTATTGTACGTAAAATTTGGCAACATTTCAGTCGACTCAATTACGTCTTATATTTAACTTTACATTGAGTATATACTCACAGAACCGACGAGTTTAAATCGCTAATATCATATTATGCTTATCTAACAATGACTAATATTAAATTTTAACTAATGCCATCGAAATTTGGACTCATTTTTGAGTTCACGCCATTTGGCCCACTTTCAGTGATACATCAATCTTTCAATGAAAAAAATAAAATGACTTGGCCCTATCAACATTTCAAAAAACTGAAAATAATAAAAAAAAACTCACCAAAAACTAAATAAACTCCCCCTTTCTACTTTTTCTGCACCACTGACTTCTAACAATTTTCAAATTTGAAAAACCGTGCTTTTTCATTTTCACACACGGCTATTTTGTCTGGCAGGTGAAGAGAAGGATCGACCCGGCGATTGCTGAGGTCGATCCAAGGTCAACGTGGGCTACACGTCCACTTCATGGCACACCTCCATGTAGTCCGGATGATGCATGATGTCCTTAATCATGTCCTTGAGCATAGTGTACCTCGGGAACATTGGGTACAGTTTGGAGTTCATGTATTCATTCTGAAAGAGACAAATCGATTGAATGCCAAATTTATCTAAAAAAGTAACGCGGGAATGATTTGAGTTTTCGTTACAAGTGGTGTCAGAAGTGGGATAAACTCAAAACGGTTGTGCCCTTTAGAACCAGCTACTTATTTGTAAAAATATGTTTGATTAAATTTATTAATAAATGGATGTTTGTCATAATTTCACTGGCTTCCAAATCATATTTGTACAAGTTTTTCCTGTTCAGTTTAACTTTTAAATAAGCTCGAATACATTTGCATTCGGGATGACAGCTCTATTTTTACATTTCAGAACGTCAATACATCATGATTAATTTGTGTGCGTGTTTGTCGCGCTGTCAGTTTTTACCGTATCATAGATAAACTGAAAACACACAATACATGATTATAACTATCAGCACAAAAAGTTTATATTCAAATCTGACGGTCGAATTAATTTTAATCTTAACTGATGCTGTTTCATTATATTCTGCACCAATTATCATCACAATCGTAACATTTATATATATATATATATATATATATATATATATATATATTGTAACAAATTAATTGTTACGTTTAGAATTATTTTCACCTACGCCCATGTATTCACATTTTTTGTGTTCTGTGAAGCCCTCGCTGGCCGCGAGACGAATTAAAAATTTGGTTGTTGGACCTGTCGGAAGTGATGTGATGTTGACGAGCAGCGGATACGAGATAAAATTTGACATTCTTGGTTTAGAGCTCTGCGGTGACAGACACACTAAATCCGCGCTCAGTCTGATCTTTGCTGTTTGTTTTCTGAGCCTTGTTTTTTTGAATATTTGAGTACTTAAAGTACTAGTGTAGTGCTATGTGGCAAGGGTAAGTCTTCTGACGATTTTGTTTCTCTCCTGTAAAATCTCCAAAACTACGTCGTTGTGTCCACGTGTGTTTAAAGATGTCGGCCCAGGTGGCATTTGTAGTCATCGGTATTTTTCGGTAGCATCTTTGTTCTTTTTTGGGCTTTAAGTTGTTGTTAACTTCCCTAACGAGGGTTGCGGGTGTATTTTGAGGGACATTTTGGAGATTTTAGAGTCTAAGCAAAGATTATATTGAGCTAGATTTTTGTGTCAAGTAGGATCTGAATTTTAGAATCCATTTCTTCCCTACTACCTGTCCTGTTTACTCCTGGATGGTGTGAGAGTGTGTTGAGTGGACTTTGACTAACTGTGAGCCTTGACTTTGGACGTTTATGCCGCTTTTTGAAGTCATTAAATTGTTAGCCGAGAGTTTTCTCAATTTTTCTGCATTTCGCGCGTCTTTTGGATTGTTTGCGCGAGCAGGTGTGTTGCTACAATTTTATTACGGTTCACAGGAGCTTTGATTAGTATCAGTCGAGTCGCTTATTGTGCGTTTTCACCATTGCGGGCCGTATTCAAGTCTTTTCATCCTCATTATCATTTTTTCTTGTCATCACTCACTGTCATTGTATCACTACGCCTCATTTTGATTTAAGTTAAATTAATTCTCAATTTTTTTGTACAATTGCGTCCATCTCTCTTCAACGTTATTGTCACAACTTTGTAGTATTCAGCCCTTCTGGCTTGTTTGTAAAGGACACTATTGCTGTTCTGGGTTTTTTTTTAGGGTTGGAGTCAGGCCGTCTTTCTGGTTGTGTTGAGGAGAACCATTGAGGTACCGGTCGCAGGATCGAGCACTAAACCTGACCAGAAGGCGCTAACACTGCTGCTCCGACAAACAAACTGCTTTAATCACCTCTTCGACAGCGATCGAGGCTCCGGTCTTGAGGCCCTCTAAAAGTTGGGATAAATCACCATCGAACTAAGCTCAGCTTACATCCAGCCTAGCTGAGAGCTATTTGGAGTACCTTCGCCTACTACCACCATCGCTAATCAGGAGTAACGTCTTGGACACTCGCCGACCGTGAGCTCTGGTTCTCCTTGACACAAACAGAAGGTCAGCGGACTCCAGGGGTTACTTACGAGAGAGTGGAACGCCTACCAAGTCCCTTCGATATTGTTGTAAGTTATATTTCAAAATTAGTTTACAAAGTTTTGGGTGTATTAAATTTTTCTAATATTTTTCATTAAATAATTGTTTTTGAACTTCATTTGTCACTTATCATTTGTAGCCTAGGAATCCCCTAATTCCTAGCAATTCCCTTTCTTAGGGGTGGCGCCTAAGCAAGTTCTCAGAACAATACTTGCTAAAACTTATCACTTGCTTGATGAGGCGTTAAATTTGTTTCTCAGTTAAGCACAGTAGTTCTGAAAGCTTCTGCTTACTCCGACCCAGCCGCCGTCTGATTTTTAGCTAGCCAGGCACATGTGTGTAGCAGGTAGGTTGTTTTTGAAATATCTTATGTTTCACACCCATATTTGTTACAATATATATATATATATATATATATATATATATATATATATATATATATATATATATATATATATAATATATAAGTTAAAAAACCATACTGGCCATTATTTATTCCAATAAGATTGTAGAAATAGAAACATATCTAATTTTATAGGAGGCGGAGCCTATGTAGGAAACGAGCAAGACTTTTTTGGAAACAAGGAAAACTTTGTGCGAAACGACATAAATTTTGAAGGGAACGAAAAATACTTTGAAGAAGACGGGGACTACTTTGTACGAGACAAAAAAGTTTTATAGGAGGTGGAGCCTATGTAGAATTCGAGGAGAATGTTGTGAGAAATGAGGAAGACTTTGTAAGAACAGAAGAAGACTTTATAGGAAACAAGAAAAAATCATGTAGGAGACGGAGCCTACTTAAGGGACAAGAGAAACTTTATAGGGAACAAGCAAGGATTCGTAGGAAACAAGGAAAACTTTGTAGGAAACGAGAAAAGTTTATAAGAGGCGGAGCCTATGTAGGAAAGGAGAAAAACTTTGAAAAGAACGAGAAACAAGGGAAACTTTGTAGAAAGCAAGAAAAGTATTGTAGGAGGCGGAGCCTATGTAAAAAATGAGAAAATATCGTGGGAAATGGGAAAGACTTTGTAGGAAATTAGGAAAACGTTGTAGGAAACTAGAAAAACTTTATAGGGACCGAGAAATACTTTGTAGAAGACGGAGACTACTTTGTACGAGCCGAAAAAGAGATTTGTAGGAGGCGTAGCCTATGTAAGAAACAAGGAAAACTGTAGGAAACGAGGAAGATTTTGCAGGAAGCCAGAAAAACTTTGTAGAGAACAGGAAATACTTTGTAGAAGATGAGGACTACTATGTACGGGAAGAAAAAAATTTATTAGGAGGCGGAGCCTATGTAGGAAATAAGAAGAACTTTAAAGGAAACAAGGAAAACTTTGTAGGGAACAGGAAAATTTCTGTACCAGGCGGAGCCTATGTAAGGAACAAGGAAAACTTTGTAGGAAACAAAGAAGGATTCGTAGGAAACGAGGAAAACTTTGTAGGAAACGAGAAAAATTTTGTGAGAGGCAGAGCCTATGTAGGAGAGAAGGAAAACTTTAAAGGGAATGAGGAAAACTGTGGGAAACGAGGAAAACTTTGTAGAAAACCAGAAAAATTTTGTAGAAGATGCAGCCTATGTAGAGAACGAGGGAAATGAAGAAAACTTCGTGGGAAACTATGAAAACTGTATAAGAAACGGAAAATACTTTGTAGAAAATAGACTATTTTGTACGGATAGAAAAAAAAATTGTAGGAGGCGGAGTCTATGTAGGAAACAAGGAGAACTGTAGGAAACAAAGAAGACTTTGTAGGAAACCAAGAAAACTAAAGGAAACGAGAAATACTTTGTAGAAAACGGGGACTACCTGGTACGAGACAAAAAAAGTTTTGTTGGAGGTAGAGCCTATGTAGAAAACAAGGAAAACTATAAGAAACGAGGAAGACTTTGTAGAAAACAAGGAAAACTATAAGAAACGAGAAAGACTTTGTAGGAAACCAGGAAAACTTTGTAGAGAACGGGAAATACTTTGTAAAAGACGAAGCCTTCTACGTACGGACAAAAAAAAAAATTTGTAGGAGGCGGAGCTTATGTAGGAAGCAAGGACAACTGTAGGAAATAAGGAAAACTTTGTAGGAAACCAAGAAAACTTTGTAGATAACGGGAAATACTTTGTAGAAGACGAAGACTACTATGTACTAGAAGAAAAAACTTTTGTAGAAGGCGGAGCCTATGTAGGAAACGAGGAGAACTTGAAATGAAACGAGGAAAACTTTGTGGGAAACAAGAACAATTCTGTAGCAGGCGGAGCCTATGTAGGAAACGAGAAGAACTTTGCAGAAAACAAGAGAAACTTAGTAGAAAGAAACTAAAACTTTTTAAGAGACAAGAAAATTTAGTAGGAAGCGGAGCCAATGTAGAAAACGAGAAAAACTTTTTTAGAAACGAGTACGAATCTGTAGGAAACAAGGAAAACTTTGTATGAAACAAAAGAAATTTTGTAGCAGGCGAAGCCTATGTAGGAAACAAAGAAAACATTGTAGGAAACAAGAGAGACTTTGTAGGAAACGAGGAAAACTTTGTAGAAAACGGGGAAAACTTTGTACGAAACAAGAAAAACTTTGTAGGAAACGAGAAATACTTCGTAGAAGACGGAAACTACTTTGTACGAGACAAAAAAAGTTTTGTACGAGGCGGAGCCTATGTAGAAACTGAAGAAGATTTTGTAGAAAACAAGGAAGACTTTGTAGGAAACAAGGAGAACTCTGTAGGTAACAAGGAAGACTTTGTAGGAAACAAGGAAGACTTTGTAGGAAACGAAGAAATTTTTGTAGGAAAGAAGTAAAACTCTGTTGGAAACGAGAGAAACTTTGTGGAGAACGAGAAATACTTTGTAGAAGACGGAGACTACTTTGTACAAAGTGAAGAAAATGGTTTAGGAGGGGGAGCCCATGTAGAAATCAAGGAAACGAGATAAACTTTACAGAGAACGAGAAATACTTTGTAGAAAACGGAGACTACTTTGTACTAAGTGAAAAAAATTTTTTAGGAGGCGAAGCCTATGTAGGAACTAGGAAAAACTTTGTAGGAAACGAGGAAGACTTTGTGGGAACCGGGAGAGGCTTTGTAGGAAACGAGGAGGACTTTGTAGGAAATAATGAAAGCTTTGTAGGAAATGAGAAAAACTTAGTAGAGGACGAGAAATACTTTGTAGAAGGTGGAAACTACTTTGTACGATGAGAAGGAATTTTAATAGGAGGCGGAGCCTATGTAGAAATCGAGGAAAGCTTTTGTAGGAAACAAGGAAGATTTTGTAAGAAACAAGGAAGACTTTGTGGGAAACGAAGAAATCTTTGTAGGAAAGAAAGAAAACTTTGTAGGAAACGAGAAAAACTTTGTAGAGAACGAAAAATACTTTGTAGAAGACGGAGACTACTTTGCACAAAGAGAAAATTTTTCTGTAGGAGGCGGAGCCTATGTGGAAACCAAGAAAAACTTTGTAGAAAACGGGGAAGACTTTGTGGGGAACGAGGAAGATTTTCTAGGAAATGGAGGAAACTTTGTAGAAAACAAAAAAACTTTATGGGGAGCAGAAAAACTTTTGTAGGAGGCAGAGTCTATTCAATAAACGAGAAAACTTTGTACGAAACGAGGAGTACTTTGTAGAAAAGTAGGAGAACTTTGTAGGACCCAAGAAAAATTTTGTAGATGGCGGAGCCTAAGTGAGAAACGGGAAAAAATTGTAGGAAACGAGGAAGACTCTGTATAAAACTAGGAAAAAATAATAGGAAACGAGATAGACTTTGTAGGAAAAAAGGAAATTTTAAAGAAAACGAGAGAAATTTTGTAGGAGGCGGAGCCTATGATATCCTCAGCTTTATCAAATGCATTCACTTCCTGTTTCGTTTTTTCGTTTGTATATTGTGTTAGTCGTAAATCATGCTTGGACTATTGTTATCCACTGTTCCCTTGGGATTGTTCTTAAGCGTAACAAATATAAAGGGAAGCTTCAGGAATATCTTATGATTTAAAGCTGATACTCCTGAATCCTTCATTCAATTTTTTGCATATTGAACAAGAAAGAAAATAGATACAGATTTATTTTTGTTGTAGTGGAAAGTTTTATACGGGGTGGTTCAATAATGCAGGATGCAGTACAAAACATACTTGTGTAATAAAATATAAATAATGGGCTCATATTTTACCTTTAGATCTCGTATGAGGTTTCTTAGCCCGGAATACTTTTTCAGCAGGCGGTACAGGTCGTTAGTCATCTGAGTATTTTCCGCTTCTATCTGTGATATTGTCATGTCTGGAGCAGATAAAAAGTTATATGAGACAACTAAAAAAGCTCAAGTTTTGGAAAGACGCATCTTTATACAAGCTTATCTCTATTAAAATATTCAAATCAATTTTAAGTTCATTGAACGACAATTAAAAAGGCTTTGTTAGCCCAAAAAAAATTGATTGAAATGTTGCGTGCGAATATAACTTACTTTCAAGCCGCTCTATCCTCTCCCGTTTATCCTGGGCCTCTTCAGCTAGTTTAGCAGACGTTTTGACCCCTTCACCGGATTTCTGCGTCTTCTCCATGATAGCGCAAGCGCGAAGGACGAACGCAGGGACTGTTTCCTGCTTCTCCTGCTTTGGAATGTCCACCAACGTCCAATATTGCGTTTCCAGTCTCACCACGTCCTGCAAGAATAATTATTCCTCAAATTTATGCTTTATTTTTTGGTGCCAACAAATAAATTAGGTTGTTTGAGCTGTCACAAGCAATCGGGAATTATTTTTCGCCCAATTAAACACGCTTGTTGCTCGACAAACCCTTTGATACGTCAGACAATAGAAACATTTCTAAAACAGTCGTTGAAAAATTTTTTGTAACACATTTAAATTCGAAATTTGGACTAATCAAGGGACCGTAACAGTTGTTACCACTCAAACAGATTACTAACTTTATTTCAGCCTCCAATTTAAACTTCTCTTTGATCATAAAAGGGATTAGTAGACAGAATTTTTGTTCAAGTTTAAACTTTTTGAAACTTTATAATATTTTCCTTGAAAATCCATAAAATTGTTGGCTAAACCGGAAATGCGAAACCGGATTCTCATATTCTAAATAAGTGTTCTATCAGTAAAGTTTTGGTACCACTGGTTAAAAAAGCCTCATTTACGAATTTGAGACTAGTTTTTTGATAAAAAACTTGAATATAAAATTTCAGTCAAAAATTCGAACGCGTTCTCAAGTTATCGGCGATTTTTCTAAATTGTTTTTTGGGTTCAGTGGGGTCTAAAACGTGAAGATCCATCAAAATCTTACAATGAAGAAATTACGATTAAAATATTTCCTCCTTTTAAGCAAATTACGAGCTGCGTCTGGCCGAGCAGCCGGATGGACGCTTACAAACACGGGCATAACTGTTCGCTCCGCAGCTTTTCGTGGTGTTAACACTGCCTAATTCAAATACTGTAACGTGCGAAAGTGTCATAATTTGTAAAAATCAAATAGGCTCTGTTGTCTGGTTGGAGCGACGTTTGAGAATAACGTAGAAATTTCTAGATGTTTGGTTTGCGCAATGATCAACCAAATAAATGAGTTGTAGTAAATAAATATTGGTGGCTTTATTAATAGATAAAAATGTTGGTTTTACCTTGATCATGGCTTTGAGTAAATTATATCTTTGAAACAAATTATGTACGGTTTTTGAATCCTGGTATTTTGCCATGAGGGTAACCAAAGACCTTTTGGCAGTGTCATACGATTCATCTAGACGTACTCGAACTGCCCTAAGACGTTCATTTGTTTCAATAACTTCTTCTTTGGTCAATCCTGATGATGTTCCTTCATCTTTGACGTCCTGCACAATTCGACGGACGGATTGGGTGAATTTTCCGACGAGGTTCGTAGAGGGCGCACCTGGAAAGAACAGAACAAATTTATTAGTATAGCAATTTCAAGTTACATTAATCATATTTTATTTTCAGACAAACGCAAAGAACTTTTATAAAAAGGTCTTTAGTATATTTGTATGCAATTCTCGGCATCTAAAACAGGAACAGTTTTTTTGACATATTGTGTGTCTCAGCATGGTAATTATTTACGTGTTCCGACTGCAAATTTTTTCCGGAAGCATCACATGGACATTTAGTATATATATATATGAAAACTGTTATCACTGAAATCGGGCTGCAGACCCTTACAATGATAGCAGAAACTATTAAAAACTATTGCGATACTTTTCCTTCACAACAAAATTTATTTCGTAATAAAGTCTAATTGCTTGTATAATTCGATTTAAATTTCCGTTTTATTTACAATTTTACTATCTAGAACGGATGAACTTCGTTTAGTAATTCTTTATAATGAAGTCTAATAGTAATGGTAATATTTAGCAACATTTCAGCTTTAATTACATTCCATTAAATGGAATTTGTAATTAATGGGGTACAAGTCCATTATGATGAAATTTTCCCCTAGATTAAACCGTAATTCAATTAATTTATGATATAATATGTGGAAAATGCAGCAATAAAGAATTTAATGATTTAATTGTCGGTATTTACGTGCACAAGCTAGGCGTTCTAAGTGCCTGAACGGTCTTCAAAGAGCGGGCCAGGGGACCAACACCACGAGAAGCTGCGGAGCGAACAGTTATGCCCGTGCTTGTAAGCAACCATTCGGCTGCCCGGCTAGACACAGCTCATAATTTGCTTAAAAGGGGGAAGTATTTTGATCGTAATTTTTTCAGATCAAAATTTTGACGAATCTTCACGTGTTAGACCCTACTAAACCCAAAAAACAAATTTTAAAGAATGTCTGAGAGCACGATAACTTGAGAACTTGTGCGAATTTTGGACTGAAATTTTATATTCAAGTTTTTCATCAAGAATTTAAGTTCGTAAATGAGCTTTTTTTAAGCAGTGGTACCAAAACTTTAGTGATAGAACTCTTTAGTTCTTTGCGTTTATTTTACAAACGGTAGTATTTATCATAAATTATACAATAACTAGAATTGATTCTTAAATGATTTGGCACAACATTCATCGAAAACATCAGCGGTTCAATTGTTATTAATCAAATTTGAATTATTATAAGATTTGTTATATTTTTCTGTAGCAAAAAAACAATGGAAATAAAATAAATATTGTCACAAGCTAGACCTTTTAAGTGTCTGGACGGTCTTCAAAGAGCTGGCCAGGGGCCCAACACCATGAGAAGCTGCGGAGCAAGCAGTTATGCCCGTGTTTGTAAGCGGCTGCTCGGCTAGACGCAGCTCGTAATTTGTAATTTACTTAAAAGGAGGATATGATATATATATATATATATATATATATATATATATATATATATATATATATATATATATATATATATATATATATATATATATATATATATATATATATACATATATATATATATATATATATATATATATATATATATATATATATATATATATATATATATATATATATATATATATATATATATGTATATGTATAAGCATTCTAAACCATCTTGAAGTGCTTTCGGAGCATTATAAAATGTTGTCAAGCATTTTAGAGTGTTCAAAAATTGTTTAAAGTATTTTGAAGTATCGTTTAACGTTTTGAAACATCCTAGAATGGCTTAGAGTGTTATTAAACTTTTCAGAGTGTTTTAAAACATCCTGAAACGTTTTTAAATGTTTAAAAACATTTTTTAGCGGTTTAGAATGTTTTAAAACATTGCATGATGTTTCAAAGTGCCCTACAATATTCCAGAAGATATGTTAATGACTTATTCACTTCCTTTCAAAAATGTCTTATCAGAAAATCTGCGGGGAGCCTAATCCAGTAATGGTTGTTTTTACAAACTAATTTTTACTACTAGATACTGCGTTTAAGAAGTCAATTGCTTCGGAACTCATAATAATGCCACTTATTATTTCACGGTTCGAAGTGTGTAATAAGGAGTCCATATAATGTTAAATGATTTTTACCGGAGTTTCGGAGCGCCATACTCATATTGTTTGCTTTTTGCTATAGCCTTGGATCTAGTCTACTTTTCTCTGGCTCTACCAGGTTTCCAGGGCCGGATTTAGCAATTTACCGCTCATACATACAAATTTAATGCCGCCTCTTTCCGGCCAGATAAGCACGAAACTTTTATTTGAATACATTTGTTGTGAACAAACTCAGTTCATGAAGATGATATACAATGTGTGAGATAAAAAAGTGAATATATATAAACATTTTTTCGTCCAAAAAAGTTACAAGATGAATTTTAACACACTGTAACAATCAATTAAAATAAAGTAGGCAATATTTGCGGCAGCGCAAGCCCAGCAGTATGTTTTAATATTGGAAGAGATATTTACAAGAGCTGCCTGCTTGTCGAGCTGCGTCTAGCCGAGCAGCCGAATGGTCGCTTATAAACACGGACATAACTGTTTGCTCCGCAGCTTCTCGGCAATTTTAAAAATGAAAATATTTGATTAAAATCGCGAATTTTATATTTTTTCATATCTCGATGATAAATGGTCGATATTTGCGGCAACGCAAGCCCGGCAGCGTGTTTTAATATTCTTTTAAAAAGTAAGTTCGTCCCTGTTCCTGTCAGCCCAGAGGCCCTTTATGTGGAGGAGTTTTATTATCTATGTTAGCACACTCCAAAGCTGCGACGATGGCTGACCTAAGTATAGCTTGATGAATCTAAGAATGTGTTTGCTCTAGAAGCTGTCACGAGTTGATCGATTTATATATAGGAAAAAAGCAATTAAAATTTGTTGGAAGACGAAAAATATATTTCTCCTCTTTCATTTTCTGTTGAGGATAAGTAAAATAAGAATAAGAATAGATGGGGTTGTTGAATGGCTGAAACCCTCCGCTTCGCAGCGAGATAATTTCAAGTAATATCACTCCAATTTCATTGATGTATTATCTCTAGTTCCCGGCCCAGTGCACTCCTCTTTCCGGGGTTTAGTGCGCAGCTCCGGTTTTCAGTTCCAAGCTCCGGGAGTCCAAGCGTTGTACGTCACATCCGCGTTCGGTATTTCCATTCTAATCACAGATTTAATCATGATGACGTCACTGAAAGGGTCTACCATCCACAAGAGAGTACTTGAAAAAGGCGCGGAAGAAATGAAGGGGTTTAAGAATAAACTAGATTCTGCGATGAGTGGAACAGATGGAAGAATTTTGAAAGATATGTTGATGACATATGATTGTTATAATTCAATAAAATTCAAAACAAAACAACATAAAACAACAACAACTCTGATAACTGTATCAATTTTCAATTTACCGTTGTGAAATGCGTCATAGCTTTTTAAATATCAGTTTTCCGTTTTCAATGAATTCTGATTGCCCGATTCTCTATTACAGTTTTCGTACTCTATTGTAAAACTATAATCACCCCAGCTTTAATCTGCAACATTACCATTTAAAGCGGAAATTACGAATGAAATCTGGGTATTGCCCATGTTTTATCAACATGGATATTAAGGCACAAAGTACTATAAACAAATTATGGTGGATTGTTTTGAAGATAAGAGCCAGAACGTGACTTTATGAATGAAATAACTCCGGGAAATCCTACGATAAAACTCAACGCAAAATTTTGTTTTTGGAGTAGTGAAATTTAAACCAGATGTTGAAAATGAAATTATGAATGTGGATAAACTTATTTTTATTGCTGTAGAATGTGACAAACCCATTTCAAGTAACAATCCAAAAAACTTTGGCAGGGTTCCCAACTTGTTGCAGAACGAATTTTCTTTCCATTTAGTAACACACTTGGAAGATTAACGACTTAACATCTCCACTAATTTTAAAAGTCACGACAATACATTTTATCTTATTTTCCGGAGTGTTGAATCAGCAGATTTTTCTTACAAGATGTTTCTGTCTTTCACTGTCACTTCCAATTATTTTCAGCCGAAATGATTAGAGGAATTCTTGTCGACCTTTGGATAACACGAATTTATTCTAAAAATAAATGTGCGTTCAGTTTTTCAAATAACACATTTTGGAAAGGAAATGAATGTGTCATCAACATAGCTTGACCGACTAGTTAACTCCTTAGACGCAGTATCTAGTAGTAAAAATTAGTTTGTAAAATAACCAGTACTGGATGATTCATTAATAAGTCATCAACATACCTTTTGGAAAATTGTAGGGCATTTTGAAACATTTTCAAACATTACAGAATGTTTTAAAACATTTTAAAATGTCTCAGGATGCTTTAAGACACTGTGAAAAGTTCACAGACAATTCTAGAAACCTCTGAAATGCTACATAACATTTTAAAATATTCCGAAATCACTTTAAGACGCTTCAGAAAGTTTCAAGGCACTTTAAAACGTCTCAGAATGTTTTAAAACATTCTGAAAAGTTCAAAAACAGTCTAACCCATTTCAGGATTTTTTAGAACGTTAAACGATGTTCCAAAATGCTACAAACAATTCTAGCACACTTTAAAATGCTACACAACATTTTAAAATGTTCCGAAAGCATTTCAAGACTCTTTAGAATGTTTCGAAGCCCTTCAGAATATTATGCAATGTATCAGAACATTCTAAACCATTCCAAAATGTTCCAAAATATTCCTGGACGCTTCAGACTGCGTTTAAAACATCTCAGGATGTTTGTAAACGTTTAATAATGTTCCATAATAGTCTAAAACATTTCAGAATGTTTTAGACTGTTGAATAATGTTCCGGAAAGGTTCAAACAATTGCGAAACACTTTAAAATGCTACAAAACGTTTTATAATGATTCGGGAGCACTTCAGAATCATCTGAAATGTTGTAGGGCATTTCGAAACATCATACGATGTTTCAAAACATTCTAAATCAGTACCGAATGTTTTGAAACATTTTAAAACGTCTCAGAATGTTTTAAAACATTTAGAACGTTAAACGATGTTCCAAAATACTACAAACAATTCTAACACACTTTAAAATGCTACACAACATTTTAAAATGTTCCGAAAGCATTTATTTCAAAACGCTTTAGAATGTTTCAAGGCGCTTCAGAATATTATGCAATGTATCAGAACATTCTAAACCATTCCAAAATGTTCCAAAATATTCCTGGACGCTTCAGACTGCGTTTAAAACATCTCAGGATGTTTTAAAACGTTAAATAATGTTACAGAACACTCTGCAATAATCCGTAATATTCTAAGCCGTTCCAGAATGTTTTAGACAGTTGAATAATGTTCCGAAAATCTTTAAACAATTCCAGAACACTCTAAAGTGCTACACAACATTTTATAATGTTTCGGAAGCACTTCAGGACCTTTTGGAATATTTTAGGGCACTTTGAAACATCATGCAATGTTTTAAAACATTCTAAATCAGTACAGAGGTTTTAAAACATTTTAAAACGTCTCAGGATGTTTTAGACCACTCTGAGCCATTCCAATATGTTTCAAAATGTTAAACGATGTTCCAAAATACTTCAAACAATTCTAGAACATTTTAAAATGCTACACAACATTTTAGAATGTCCGAAAGTAGTTTTAGACGCTTTAGAATGTTTCAAGGCACTTTCAACTATTATAAACATTGTAAACTATTCCAAAATGTTCCAGAATATTCTAGAACGTTTTAGGCTGCATTTAAAACATCTCAGGATATATTAAAACATTAAATAGTGTTACAGAACACTCTGGAATGTTTTTTAATACTCCAAATCGTTTTAGGATGTTTCAGACAATTAAATAATGTTCCGTAAATCTTTAACAATCCCGGAACACTCTTACAATGTTACAAAACACTCAAACAATGTTACACAATACTTTTGAATGTTTCGAAAGCATTTCAGGACCTTCAAGAATATTAAAGGGCACTTTAAAACATGATACAAACATTTTAAAACGTCTCAGGATGTTTTAGAACATTCTGAGCCATTCCAGGATGTTTCATAATGTTGAACGATGTTCCAAAATACTCCAAATAATTCTAGAACACTTTAAAATGCTATACAACATTTTAAAATGTTCAGAAAGCGCTTCAAGTCGCTTCAGAATGTTTTAAGGCGCTTCAGAATATTATGCAATGTATCAGAACATTCTTAACCTTTACAAAATGTTCCAAAATATTCCTGGACGCTTCAGACTGCGTTCAAAACATCTCAGGATTTTTTAAACGTTTAATAATGTTCCATAATACTCTAAAACATTTCAGAATGCTTCAGACAGTTGAATAATGTTCCAGAAAGCTTCAAACAATTCCGGAACACTTCAAAATGCTACACAACGATTTATAATGTTCTAAAAGCACTTCAGAGCCATTAGGAATATTGTAGGGCATTTTGGAACATCACACAATGTTTTGAAACATTCTAAATCAGTACAGAATGTTTTAAAACATTTTAAAACGTCTCAGGATGTTTTAAGACATTCTGAGCCATTCCAGGATGTTTCAGAGTGTTAAACGATGTTCCAAAATACTCCAAACAATTCTAGAACACTTTAAAATGCTACACAACATTCTAAAATGTTTCGAAAGCACTTCAAGACGCTTTAAAATGTTTCAAGGTACTTCAAAATATCATACAAAATTGCAAACCGTTCCAGAATGTTCTAAAATATTTCAGGACGCTTCAGACTGCGTTTAAAATATCTCAGGATGTTTTAAAACATTAAATAGTGTTACAGAACACTTTGAAATGTTCCGCAATACTCTAAACAGTTTCAGAATGTTTTAGATAGTTGAATTATGTTCTGGAAAACTTTCCGGAACAATCTCAAATGTTACACAATGTTTTATAATATTCCAAAAACACTTCAGGATCTTCTGTAATATTGTTTTAAAACATTTTAAACTATTGCAGAATGTTTTTAAACATTTTAAAACATTTCAAATGTTTTAAAACACTCTGAGAAGTTTAAAAACAGTCTAAGCCATTCCAGGATTTTTCAGAACGTTAAACGATGTTCTAAAATATTTTTAACAATTCTATAACACTCTAAGATATTACACAACATTTTAAAATGCTTTACTATGTTCCAATGCACTTCAGAATATTATGCAATATATCAGAACATTCTAAACCGTTCTAAAATGTTCCAAAATATTTCAGGACGCTACAGACTCCGTTCAAAACATCTCAAGATGTTTTAAAACGTTAAATAATGTTACAGAACACTCTAAAATGTTTTGTAATACTCTAAGCCGTATATGAATGTTTTTAGACAGTTAAATAATGTTCTGGAAAGCTTTAAACAATTCCGGAACACTCTCAAATGTTACACAACGTTTTATAATATTCCGAAAGCACTTCAGGAGCTTTTGGAATGATTTAGGGCATTTTGGAACATCATACAATGTTTCAAAACATTCTAAATCAGTACAGAATGTTTTAAAACAGTCTGACAAATTTTAAAAACAGTCTAAGCCATTTCAGGATTTTTCAGAACGTTAATCGATGTTCCAAAATATATCCAACAGTTCTATAAGTTCCGGAAAGATTCAAATAATTCCAGAACACTTCAAAATGCTACACAACGTTTTATAATGTTCCGGAAGCACTTCAGGTCCTTTTGGAATATTTTAGGGTACTTTGGAACATCATGTAATGTTTTTAAACATTCTAAATCAGTACAGAATGTTTCAAAACATTTTAAAAGGTCACTCAGCCATTTCAGGATGTTTCAGAATGTTAAACGATGTTCCAAAATACTTCAAACAATTCTAGAACACTTTAAAATGCTACACAACATTTTAAAATGTTCCGAAAGCACTTCAAGTCGCTTGAGAATGTTTCAAAGCACTTTAGACTATATGCAATGTGTCAGAACATTCTAAACCGTTCCAAAATGTTCCAAAATACTCTAGGATGTTCCGGGCTGCGTTTAAAACATCTTAGGATGTTTCAAACAATTTCGGAACACTCTCAAATGCTACACAACTTTTTATAATGTTCCAAAAGCACTTCAGAACCTTTAGAAATATTGTAGGGCTTTTTGGGGCATAATGCAATGTTCTAAAACATTCTAAACTATTAAAAACTGTTTTTAAACATTTAAAAACACTAAGAACACACTAAAATGCTACATAGCATCATAAATTGTCCCGAAAGCACTTCAAGACGCTTAAGAATGTTTCAAGGCGCTTCAGAATATTATGCAATGTATCAGAACATTCTAAACTGTTCCAAAATATTCCTGGACGCTTCAGATTGCGTTTAAAACATCTCAGGATGTTTTAAAACATTTAATAATGTTCCATAATATTCTAAAACATTTCAGAATGTATTAGACAGTTAAATAATGTTTCCGAAAGCTTCAAACAATTCCGGGACACTCTCAAATGTTACACAACGTTTTGTAATGTTCCGAAAGCACTTCAGAACCTTTAGGAATATTGTAGGACATTTCGGAACATCATACAATGTTTTAAAACAATCTAAATATGTACAGAATGTTTGAAAACATTTTAAAACATCCTAAGATGTTTTATAATGTTTTAAAACAAAGCTGAGACGCTTCAGATTGCGTTTAAAACAGCTCAGAATGTTTTAGATAGTTAAATAATGTTCTAGAAAGCTTTAAACAATTCCGGAATACTTCAGGACCTTTGGAATATTTTATGAGTGAATCGAACGGCTGGAGAGTAAACAAGTAAGGTCAAAATAAATTTTTATTGAATAATAGTGTTTCAGTTTATTTTATGATTTTTATTCTGATAGAAAATCTGTATGAGATAATCTCCAAAAATCCAATAAAATCTTGATTGTATCTTCATCCTGTTTATTTATTGCGATTGCGAGCTAAGATATTATGTATTTTTTGTTAATAGAACGTCAATAATATTTTATTTTCTTTTAGAGACAATAGTAACAAAAATCGTGAGATTAAAAGTCGTGAATGTATTCGGCCTTCAATGGCGGAGATCCGTGGAAGTTAAATAGATTTATTGGAGGTATTTTAGTAAACGCTTACGTTTACTAATTAACTCATCAGTTGAGCAAGCAAATTTCTTTTATTATATTTAAATTACAAGTCTGGCATTGATTATTATATGATGGAAGTAGCAGAATTATCGAAATTTGGTGGCAGTTTCGAAATCTTAAGTACTTTATCACGGTCTATCGAATAATTCCAACATTTCTACGTTTCCAGCAAGATGTAAGTTGCAGAACTTTCGCTACAAAGCACGATGGCAGGTAATTAGTTTAGTTCGCACCGTTGCCGAGTAACAGCCACCCTTTACACGAATACAAGATTGGATTTCTTGTTAGCAGATCTGGAAACAAGAACGTGACTTGGACATTGTTTACTGAGTATTATATTTTGCAGCTGTAATTTCTGTTGAAAAATCATCGTCTCCTCAATAAATCACTCACATAATGTGCGTAATATTGGTAGCTAAAATATGCAGACCACGGATGTTATTTGAAACGTTTTGAATTTTAAATGCGAGTGGGTTATTCCGTTAAACATTCTCGAACAGATTGTTACTGCGGAATTACGGCACGTTTCTGGAATTCCCCAAAATTGTACAAAATTAAGCTATTCCGATTCGAATAGGAGGGTAATGAAGTAATTAGAACAATAGAACAATTTGAATAAGTCATCAACATATCTTGATCGAATAGTTGGCTTCTTAACTGCAATATCTGGTGATTTTTTTCGGATTCGTGCATAAAAATTAGTATTTATAAAGAACAGTACTGGATTATCCTCCCTTTCCACATTGTGCACTTTCAGAAGTGGGATACAGGGCGATATAATATTCATAGCAGATGATATTTCAGATCACCATGTGCTTTACTGTATTTTATTTGAAAGATTCGTATTAAGTACCGGAACAAGCTGTATTATATTGGATATAGTAAACTTTGCCAAATGATAATGGCGATCATTTTGAACAGAAATGTCATCAACATATTTCGTTTGCTTGGTTGTATAAGACAAGAATAATGTTTGCGAATTCAATATTTTTCATATCTACAATGATATCGATAATTATTTCCATGAAATCTAATGATTATATCCCATTTCACAATAACTTTAATTAGCTATTAGCTTTATTGTACTAGTCACGAAGTAATTATCATTATTTGGACTGGATTATTGCTTCTTTCAGTGCCCAATAGTTGAAATCATTGCTTTGTCCCATTCCTATTTACAATTGATAGCTTGTGTATATAATTTTATTATTTTTGTTATAAACTAATTGATGCCGACAAAGGAAAACATAAAAAGTTATTTCCTACTTTTATCTCGTTCCAAAGAATAGTTGCAACATTATTTCATAAAATCTGAACATGATACAATCGTCATTTTAGAACCTATTACGCTTCAGACTGCGTTTAAAACATTTCAGAATGTTTTAAAAAGTTAAATAATGTTCCGGAAAGATTCAAACAATTCCGGAACACTTCAAAATGCTACACAACGTTTTATAATGTTTCAGAAGCACTTCAGGACCTTCTGGAATATTGTAAGGCACTTTGAGTCATTATGCATTGTTTTAAAACTTTCTAAACTATTGAAAACTGTTTTTAAACATTTCAAAACCTCACAGGATGTTTTAAAACACTGTGAAAAGTTCAGAGACAGTCTAACGAATTCCAGGATGTTTAAGAATACTTTGCACAATTCTTGAACCTTCTGAAATGCTACATAACATTTTAAAATGTTCCGAAAGGACTTCAAGGCACTTTAAAATATTATGTAATGTATCACAACATTCTAAACCATTTCAGGATGTTCCAAAATATTCCTGGACGCTTCAGACTGCGTTTAAAACATCTCAGGATGTTTTAAAACGTTTAATATTGTTCCATAATGCTCTGAAACATTTCAGAATGTTTCAGACAGATAAATAATGTTCCAGAAAGATTCAAACAATTCCAGAACACTTCAAAATGCCACACAACGTTTTATAATGTTTCGAAAGCACTTCCTACAATGTTTTAAAACATTCTAAACCATTACAGAACGTGTTTAATTATATTAAAACATCTTAGAACACTGTAAGCCTTTTCAGAATGTTTCAGAAGGTAAAACAATGTTCCAAAATACTTTAAGCAAATTCTGCAACACACTAAAATGCTACATAGCATTTTAAAATGTCCCGAAAGCACTTCAAGGCGCTTGAGAATGTTTTAAGGCGCTTCAAAATATTATGCAATGTATCAGAACATTCTAAACCCTTTCAAAAAGTTCCAAAATATTCCAGGACGCTTCAGACTACGTTTAAAACATCTTAGGATATTTTAAAACAATAAATAATGTTACAGAATACTCTGGAATGTTTCGTAATACTCTAGACAGTTTCAGAATGTTTTAGACAAATTCAGAATGTTTTAGACAGTTTCCTGAACATTCTCAAATGTTACACAATGTTTTATAATGTTCCGAAAGCACCTCAGGACCTTAATGGAATATTGTAGAGCACTTTTAAAAACATCCTACAATGTTTTAAAACATTCTATATCAAAACAGAATGTTTTAAAACATTTTAAAACGTTTTAAAACACCATGTAATGTTCAAAGATACTCTAAGGCATTCTAGGATATTTCAGAACGTTAAACGATGTTCCAAACTACTCCAAACAATTCTGGAACACTTTAAAATGCTACACAACATTTTAAAATGTTCCGAAAGCGCTTCAAGTCGCTTCAGAATATTATGCAATGTATCAGAACATTCTAAACCGTTCCAAAATGTTCTTAAATATTCCAGGACGCTTCAGACTACGTTTAAAACATCTCAGGATATTTTAAAACAATAAATAATGTTACAGAACACTCTGGAATGTTTCGTAATACTCTCAACAGTTTTAGAATGTTTTAAACAATTGAATAATGTACTGGAAAGCTTTCCTGAACATTGTCAAATGTTACACAATGTTTTATAATGTTCCGAAAGCACCTCAGGATCTTGTAGAGCACTTTTAAAAACATTCTATATCATAACAGAATGTTTTAAAACATTTTAAAACGTCTCAGGATGTTTTAAAACACCGTGCAAAGTTCAAAGATACTCTAAGGCATTTCGGGATATTTCAGAACGTTAAACGATGCTCCAAACTTCTCCAAACAATCCTAGAACACTTCAAAATGCTACACAACATTTTAAAATGTTTTGAAAGCGCTTCAAGTCGCTTCAAAATGTTTCAAAACGCTTCAGAATATTATGCAACGTATCAGAACATTCTAAACCGCTCCAAGATGTTCCAAAATATTCCAGGACGCTTCAGACTACGTTTAAAACATCCTAAAGTCCAAAGATACTCTAAGGCATTCTAGGATATTTCAGAACGTTAAACGATGTTCCAAACTACTCCAAACAATCCTAGAATACATTAAAATGCTACACAACATTTTAAAATGTTCCGAAAGCGCTTCAAGGCGCTTCAGAATATTATGCAATGTATCAGAAAATTCTAAACCGTTCAAAAATGTTCCAAAATGTTCCAGGACGCTTCAGACTACGTTTAAAACATCTTAGGATATTTAAAAACGATAAATAATGATAAAGAACATTCTGGAATGTTTCGTAATATTCTAAACAGTTTCAGAATGTTTCAGACAGTTGAATAATGTTCTGGAAAGCTTTCCTGAACAATCTCAAATGTTACACAATGTTTTATAATGTTTCGAAAGCACCTCAGGACCTTATGGAATATTGTAGGGCATTTTGAAAAACATTCTATATCATGACAGATTGTTTTAAAACATTTTAAAGCGTCTCAGGATGTTTTAAAACATCGTGTGAAGTTCAAAGATACTCTAAGGCATTCCAAGATATTTCAGAACGTTAAACGATGTTCCAAACTTCTCCAAACAATCCTAGAACACTTTAAAAAGCTGCAAAACATTTAAAAATTTTCCGAAAGCGCTTCAAGTCGCTTCAAAATGTTTCAAGGCGCTTCAGAATATTATGCAATGTATCAGAACAACCTAAACCGTTCCAAGATGTTCCAAAATATTTCAGGACGCTTCAGACTACGTTTAAAACATCTTAGGATATTTCAAAACGATAAATGATGTTACAGAACACTCTGGAATGTTTCGTAATATTCTAAACAGTTTCAGAATGTTTTAGACAGTTGAATAATGTACTGGAAAACTTTCCTGGACATTCTTAAATGTTACACAATGTTTTATAATGTTCCGAAAGCACCTCATGATCTTGTAGAGCACTTTTAAAAACATTCTATATCATAACACATTTTAAAACATCTCAGGATGTTTTAAAACACCGTGTAAAGTTCAAAGATACTCTAAGGCATTCCAGGATATTTCAGAACGTCAAACGATGTTCCAAACTACTCCAAACAATCCTAGAACACTTTAAAATGCTACTCAACATTTAAAAATGTTCCGAAAGCGCTTCAAGTCGCTTCAGAATGATTCAAGGCGCTTCAGAATATTATGCAATGTATCAGAACATTCTAAACCGTTCCAAGATGTTCCAAAATATTCCAGCACGCTTCAGAATACGTATAAAACATCTCAAAATGTTTTAAAATGTTAAATAATGTTACAGAACACTTTGAAATGTTTTTTAATACTCCAAATCGTTTCAGAATATTTCAGACAGTTGAATTCTTAAGTCAATTGATAGTTTGTATATATAATGTTGATGACTTATTCACTCCCTTTCCAGGATGTCTTATTTGAAAAACGGGGGCCTAGTGGATAATCCACTTCTTGGTCAAGATATGTTGATGACATATTCATTTCATAACAGTTTCTCAATTCATCTTGCAAAAATTACATCTTCGCTGGAGGAGAAGCATGATAAAATGGAGGGGGTAATAACAAGAGCCTGACTTCCACTTCTTGCAGAAGTTGCTTTCAACTCGTGGAAGTAGTGTCAAAAATAGTGAGAGTGGTGACAAATATACTTCAAAAACCTTCTTCAATTTTAGTTTGTGACTTGTGTTGAGTTAAAAAAATTTGGTGAGTTTACAATCAATTTATTTTGTGAAGTTGTACTCAAAGATGTTTTTAGAATGTTAATTCTTGACCTATTTAAGTTTTATTTTTAGAATAGAATTGTTTTCTCCATTAGTTTTTTTTTATAATACTTCCTGAAAGTGTTTTGCAAGTTTAATTGATACGAAAATCATTTAAGGTGCCGCACGCTTCCGAATTTTCGACATTAGGCAAACATTCCAAACAAAATTTAAAATTATTTTGTTGTGAAACTCTCAACATTCCTCCTACTTACTTAAAATTCTTATAATACATTCAAATTCAAGGTTACCAAATGACATTCGATTTCTTATTTAATTTAAAAGTGAAAACATCGATATAACTGAAAATTAGGCAAAAATTTCCAACTACTTTTGTTTTCATGTATGCGAAGAGTAATAAATTATTAAAAGGAATTTGAATAAATTTTAATATTGCTGGATAAATAAACAGATTAGACCTTGAATGCTGAGTAATGTGTAAGGTCAACGTTTCGTCTGTTTCGCGTAGCATAGATGTGATGTGTCATTGAAGAAGGCGTTGATCAAAAGTAGAACAATAAACAAGATCTTGGAATTTTTTTCACATTAATAAATATATTCTGGCAATTAATCCAGCACCATCGAATATCCATGTCCGTTACGACGAAAGTCCACACCGTCGAATATCCACTGCGTGAATTCAGCTCCACTACTGTTTTGTGTGAGAGTGCGTTGAAAAAATGACTGTACTAGCGTTTGATGAACATCGAGCTTGGTCAGAGCGGGCGGAGCCCGCCCGTTAGTTTTTGTGCAGTAGTAGACTTTCGACACTCCTGAACAGTCCCTTGTAGATGGTTGATATTTAAAACTCTGGAATTCTCAACTTGAAAACTTGAAAATTTGTCGCATATTTGTTTCTACTCACGTACTAACGTAGAAATGTAGTGGTCTTCTGAGAAAAAGAAGTAAAACTAAGTGAGTGGACTTGGAAGTGGCAATTTTATGATCAAAACGTTCTAAGACTCAACATTCCACATATCTACTGATTTTATTTGAAAGTTTAGTCACTTGGGATGACAGAAAAGAAAAACATTTCAAAGTAAATGCCTTGAGGAATATTTATTGATGGACAGCTTGATAAAATGGAGCACATTCAAAATATAAATTCTTAAATATTATATCAAAAATTGCCGCATAAAATGGTACATTACACTTTCAATTTGAAATAAATGGCACGTAAGCTAAAACACATTAACCAAAGGCAGTAAAAATTGTTTCTTTGTCATTATTTTCAATTTATTTGACAATAACAAATGGTCTCTTGGGATATCTTTTAAACGCAGCGATGAACTCACGAATTATCTAAATATCAAGTCCAAATTTAGAACTGTGTTCACATGACGTACTGCAATATGGCAATTGTTTTATATATATATACAGGGTGTAACAGAAATAAGTACATTAATTTTAACCTGTGATGCAATTTGTCAAGCATAACAATTTTTCCTGATAACTTTTTTCCGTAAATCCTCTGGATACAGAGTAAAAATTCATCAAAGTTTTGTCAAAAATTTCATAGTGCGCCTATGGTTCAAACTGAATGTTCCTCATTTGTTGGAAGAATGACAGCTGTCGATTGTCAATCATTCATTTGAAACTGGAAAAATATTAGTATTTTGGCAATACATTGTTATTCGCTCACCTCGATTATTCTATTTTTATATATGTTGGAAGAAAGACTGAATTTGTCTCTGCAATCAACAATTTGGTCTTTTAGTCGTATTTTTATGTCATTTTTAAGAAGTTTGATTTTTATTTAGGGATTTCACGTATATTTTCGGATAGTACATTTCTTAATCATAAGATTGTCTGCACAAGTTCATTGCATTTGAATCAGCTGATTTGAATTGTCTGAAACTGTGTCACTGTGTCAGGAGAGTCAGACTGTGCTGCCATCTACTAGCAGTTCGAGAATTAGTTGCTGTTCCTAACCTACTTCATCAGAAACATAAAGAGTAAATCATTCAACGATTTATTTAAAAAAAACGGTAGAATATTGAATGGAATGTAATTCTAAATTAATTAATTCACTGAATAATTCGATAGAAATATTGCTACATGAAATTTTGGAGATTGTTTTTTCGAAGAACAGAAAATATAACCTATAAATGTATCAAACTGAATTTGGTAATTGATTTTTAATATTTTCTGAAATATGTGATATAATATTTTGCTTATTCAGCAGATCAATTCACGGCGCATACTTTAATGAAACGACCTGAGTGTGAAGTGTGAAGTTTGTAATAATATGAGAAAAACTAATACACAGGTGCTTCATTCATAAATTGATGTATTTCATTCATCTCATCTGCTGTGTTACGTTCCAGATAAACGTTAGGTTCTAAATATTCCATGGTATTCTCATCGTAATGTACAAGTGCATAATATTTTGACATTAAATACATTACCATAACCACAATAATTCAATTTTTAGTGAAAAATGACAATTTGGAGATCGTTCCAAATAAATTAGCTAAGCTAATCCCAAACTGCCCATGAAATCGTACACAGAATTAATAAATTATAATCTGTTCTATTCCAGAATTTATTTTAAGGAATTGATAGCTCACACATGTCAAAATCAATTATTGTTCTATTGCAACTGCTACTAGATCCGATAACTATGCACCTGAACGACTCGTTAAATTATAGGGGATAAAAAATGCTAAAAAAAGATGAGAATTCGGGAAAAAGTTACTAAGAAAAATTGTTAGGCTTGACAAGAACTATAACTGGTTAAAATTAATGTACTTATTTCTGTTACACCCTGTATATATATATATATATATACTGTTATAAGAGTATAACTCTCATATGAACACTTAATCCGGCCCTGTCGCAGAATCCTTGTTCAAATGACCTATGTTCCCCACAGACTACTTCCCAGCGAAAATTTTAATGTTATTCGTACTTTTTAGTATTCCGTTGATAACCTTAATTCATTCCTGTCCTGTTGTAATTGTAGTATTTATCCAGACATCGACAATTCGACAATGAAAACATTGAGCTTATAAACAAAGCTAATATAATTCAAGTATTTGATTCCTGACATCAAAAACAGAGCTCTCCGAGTAAAATTTGGTCTTCTCTGCACCCCCTCAATCCCACTCTGTCGAAAAAATCATATTGCGGTATTTATTCTTTTCATATTGTCCAACTAACTCCTGAATTTCGTACCTCTACCAACAAAAACATAAAACTGTCATATAAATCCCCCTAAATCTGTCCCTGTTACAAAATCCTTTCTCAGCTGACGTCTGCCCAATTTCAGCTTAATTGGCTTGGCAATTTTGGAGATTTATTCCGACATCAGAAGCAAAAGGACTTCCAAAGATATATTTTTTTCTAAAGTCTTACGTTGTCTACCTTAATATCAAATTTAATGCCTCCGACAACAAAGATATAACTTGAATCGTCTTTTATACTCCCTTAATCTGGTCCTGTCGCAAAATCCATTCTCAAATGACGTTTGCTCTCTACAAACTATTAACCTGCAAAATTTTAGCATAATTCATATTTTTTTATGATCCGTTGACAACCCCAGTCCATCCCTGTTGTAGAAATCATAAAATATTTATCATTGACATTAAAAACACTGAAATGTAGAAGGAAATCCATATAATTCAAGTCCCTGACATCAAAAAAAGATAATTTCATCCCTCTTTAGACCCGCTGAATCCAACTCTGTTAAAAAAATAATACTGCGGTATTTATTTTTTCCAAGTTTTCTACCTAACTCCTGAATTTCATGCTTTTACCGGCAAAACCATAGAACTTTCTTATAGATTTCTCCTTAATTCAGCCCTGTTGCAAAGTCCTTTCTTAGCTGACGTCTATTCCTTACATGCCGCCCACCTGCCAGCTTAATCGACTTAACTCCATTTCAAGCAAATTACGAGCTGCGTCTAGCCGGGCAGCCGAATGGTCGTTTACAAACACGGGCATAGCTGTTCGCTCCGCAGCTTCTCATCTCTTTGAAGACCGTCCAGGCACTTAAAAGGCCTAGCTTGTGCACAATCCCTTGTATCAAAAATAGAATTGAGTAAAATGCTACATTACATTTTAAAATGTTCTGAAATCACTTCAAGACGCTTCAGAATGTTTCAAGGCACTTGAAAAAATCATACAAAATTGTAATCCGTTCCAGAATGTCTCAAAATATTCCAGGACGCTTCAGACTGCGTTTAAAATATCTCAGGATGTTCTAAAACATTAAATAATGTTACAGAACACTCTGGAATGCTCCGTAATACTCTAAACAGTTTTTAGATTATTTTAGACAGTTAAATAAACTTCCAGTAAGCTTCAAACAATTCCAGAACACTCCAAAATGCTACACAACGTTTTATAATGTTTTGGAATATTGTAGGGCATTTTTGAACATCATACAATGTTTTAAAATATTCTAACTCAGTGCAGAATATTTTAAAACATTTTAAAACGTCTCAGGATTTCTTAAAATACTGTGAAAAGTTCAAAAGCACTATTCCCTTTTTAAGCAAATTACGAGCTGCGCCTAGCCGGGCAGCCCAATGGTCGCTTACAAACACGGGCATAACTGTTCGTTCCGCAGCTTCCTTCAAAAATAGCATTGAGTAAAATGCTACATTACGTTTTAAAATGTTCTGAAATCATTTCAAGACGCTTCAGAATGTTTCAAGGCACTTAAAAAAATCATAAAAAATTGTAATCCGTTCCAGAATGTCTCAAAATATTCCAGGACGCTTCAGCTTGCGTTTGAAATATCTCAGGATGTTATAAAACATTAAACAATGTTCCGTTATACTCTAAACAATTTCAGAATGTTTTAGACAGTTAAATAATGTTCCAGTAGGCTTTAAACAATTCCATCACACTTCAAAATGCTACACAAAGTTTGATAATGTTTCGGAAGCACTTCAGGACCTTCTGGAATATTGTAGGGCATTTTAAAACATTCTAAATCAGTGCAGAAGATTTTTAAACATTTTAAAACGTCTCAGGATGTTTTGAGCAAATTACGAGCTGCGTCTAGCCGGGCAGCCGAATGGTCGCTTACAATAACTGTTTGCTCCGCAGCTTCTCGTGGTTTTGGGCCCCTGGCCCGCTCTTTGAAGACTTAAAGGCCTAGCTTGTGCACGATTCCTTGTATCAAAAATAGAATTGAGTGCATTATATAAATATATATCTGTATTGGACGTTTCAAACGTCGCCATCAATACAAGGAGCTCAGAACTTCGTAGACACAATCCTTCAAGAAACAAGGACAGATTGCTTGACGCTATCGCCACTCAAGGATCGAATAAGAAAGACGAAAGAATTCACATTTTGAACAATTCCAACACGAGAATTTATAAGAGAATGCGAAGATGCTTTATTAGAAATGAAATTTTGAACATTTGGGTCAGTAGGTTCTAACTTATATCAAACTGAATCATGATCACGTTATCAAGAAAGTATTTATTCAAAATAGAATCGGGAATGGATAAAATTTGAACCTTATTCGTGCTCTAAATGCGCATTTAAATTAACTCACCCGGAACGAGACAAACGTCTGTTGGAATATTCCTTGAATAACTTTATTCCGAGAGGATATTAAAAATCACCCGTCCTCGTATAAATCTTCATTTTCTGTTCATCAAATAAAAGTATATTTATAATATGAGTTTTATGAAAATTTTTGCAGCATGAGTAATTTGAATAATTCCTGTAAGGTCATCGACCTTCAAAGTTATCTAAAGCAACCAGTCTAACAGTTCTGTTCTGCCGGTTGCAGGCGCATTATTTAATGAATCGATTATTGGTAAAAGCTGTCATATTTTATCGATCAAACATCGAAGCTCCCAATATTTACATTTCAAGGTCAAAGCGATTAACGTTGCAACTTAACGACAAACAATAGAACATCAACAGTACAGGATGCGTGTGAAATACACGTTATACAAAACACAAATTTGTTGATTGCATCAAACATGAACACGACAACCGTCGAGTGGCGAGTGGGAGTCAGAATCAGAATAAGCTGATAAATGAATTGTGGTTATCGATTGTTTGAGGTAATTTCATTAAGTGGTGAGTGTATGAGTAATTATTGATGGATTATTGACACTAAAGCGTAATTGATTAAGTACATTTTGTATTAAAATGAAATGCAACGGGACTGCTTATGGTCAAGTTGCTCGCGCAAATGGTGCGCCCTCTCATTTTTATTTTCCGGGATAAAAAGTGATTTAAACTGTGAGCCAATATATGGGCAAGCACATAACAAAAACTGCCTTCTTTTTTGCGTTCACTCGGGCAAAAACATCTGAATTTCTTAATGGGCTTTAGTATAATTTTCGGCCAAAAAACTGTATCAACAAAGAGCAAAAAGGGTACGTGAAATGGCTACAAATTTTCGCTGCAAATTGAGAGCTGTAAATTGTAAGGTAGTCGAGCTGCGGGAAAGAAATGGACTAAGCAAATAGGGCGGATCGTTACGAGAAGAAAGGAGAATGTAAATAATCGCAAAATTGCTCGGAAGCGCGCTGCGCGACATAGAAATGAACTAGCCTTGCAATGAATATAAGAAATTGACATTGAGTTTATATATATATATATATATATATATATATATATATATATATATATATATATATATATATATAGCCGAATGGTTGCTTAAAAACACGGGCATAGCTGTTCGCTCCGCAGTTTCTCGTGGTGTTGGATCCCTGGCCCGCTCTTTGAAAACACGAGTTATGCACTCCTCCACAGCTTGTCTGCATTTTTGTATATTTCGTATGCAGTGGGACACACTTAACACTCAGACCAACGAATGTCTGATAAATTCTTATTGTTCACTTGATTTTATAGCTTTTTTTTTGAGTTTGGAATAAATTCAACCCTTAACTGTTTGCTACGAATAAATTTTATTCAGACTTTAGTGCACACAATATTGAGAATCAAGTTGTTGATTTTATCTTGATTTATAGGTGATAATAAACACCGGTAGATGGTGCTCTTTAAATTTTCCAACTGGTGTCAAACATTCACAAACAGGTTGTAGTATAGAGAATTTATGACAATGTATCTGTTGTACAACTCGGCCATTAATTATACCAGGATTTGGCGTAATCCACGTTGATAAACACACAAGATCAATACGTGTTCATGGCACTGTACTCGTATTTCGTACATTATGTATTCGAATGGCCACCTCAATTCGAAACAGGGACTAATGCATCTAGTATGCTTAGTCAATGGAAATGTATGGATTAGCAGTTCCTTTGATCGCCGGAAACAAATGATAGCTCATACGTGCAACACACTATATATATATATATATATATATATATATATATATATATATATATATATATATATATATATATATATACTATATATATATATATATATATATATATATATATATATATATATATATATATATATATATATATATATATATATATCCTTACATACTTTTCACAATGGCCTCCTGGAACATTTTGGGACATTCTGGAACGGCTTACAGTTTTTTATGATATTTTGAAGTGCCTCGAGACATTCTGAAGCGTCTTGAAGTGCTTTCGAAACATTTCCAAATGCCATGTAGCATTTCACTCAATTCTATTTTTGATACAAGGGATCGTGCACAAGCTAGGCCTTTTAAGTGCCTGGACGGTTTTCAAAGAGCGGGCCAAGGGCCCAGCACCACAAGAAGCTGCGGAGAAAACAGTTATGCCCGTGTTTGTAAGCGATCATTCGGCTGCCCGGCTAGATGCAGCTCGTAATTTGCTTAAAAGCAAGGGATATATATATATATATATATATATATATATATATATATATATATATATATATATATATATATATATATATATATATATATATATATATATATATAATTCCAAGAATCCAGCACTTCTCATTATTCTGTGATAAATACCGTATTACTGCTTCACGTAGCAAGCCATCCGTAATGACAATGATGACGTCACTGTGCATGTAATGAGCCGAGTTTTGCACATGTATAAGTGTACTGTAATGAGTACTATGTGTTTGCTAAGTGGGGATAGTTGTATACCTGAACAGGTACATGAATATGTACCAGACAGTATTAGTACTCAAGCACGCGTTACCTCGAATGCTCCGGGTGATAATTATATGTTAATTGCGATGGGACATTAGCATAAATCATTGATTGTGGTTTTTAGTTTGTTTAATTTAATGTAGTGTTGCTGTCTTGAAATTAAACAGAGTCATTAAATCTTGAAGGTAAGCTGAAGCGCAAATCATATTTAGGTCACTCTTAAACTTATTGAAACTGTCAAATAAACGTTTTACGACAAAAAGCATAAATTTGAATAGACTAATAACGTCTGAAAATATTAAAATAGAATCCAGTACCATTCAATATTTACGATTTCACAGTTAATAAATTATGTTTGCGAAGATAAATACTTTTAAACAACCATAAAAACTAACATATAATTTTGTAGATTCCTATTTATAGCTGCAATGCTCATATGATAATTCAAGGTTCACTGTTTTCATGGTATTTCATTTAATGCTTGTTGGGCTGCTGGTTTCCCTGCTCGGAGTTTTGTTTTGGTTCTGGTGCGTGATTTCAAGCTGGATTCCGGGATAGAACATGTGCTATTTTTTTTTGATAGATTCAAACGGTGATCATGTATAGATCAATAACTGAAATAGCAATTCTTAGTAATGAAGCAAAATAACACAGAATTTATTCCAACAAAGAAATAAATTGAAATTTATTTAATTTGTAGATTTGTTTGAAGTTAACAAAACACAGAAAACTTGTTGGATTAGTTGTACTTAATTTCGTTAGGACATTATCGTTGGCAAAGACCAAAGAAGATTTAATTATAAATGGGCGGTTAAAAACTTTTTGACTACTAATCAGACTCCAAACTTTGGTTTGTGTGCAATTCTAATTCTCGAACAGTTCCAGAAAAGTTAAGAGCATTGGATGATACTTGAATTGATCGGATAGTTGGCCAGTTTTCAGCTCCCAGCTTTATTTGTATCTTTCCACTAGTGGAAAGAAACAATAGACTATGAATAAAATAGAATAAAATTAGAACTCAAAATCAAGGAAAAATTGCTTGCAAAATTGGATGGCGAAGAATTTATTATTGATTGTTTGTGTCTAGTTGAAATAATTACGGAAAATTTCCTCACTTTTGCAATCATTTATTATTAATTTTTGCGATGACTTCAGGTGTTAATATGATTATAATTACACTTTTAAAGTTTGAATCTCCTCTTGAAGTGACTGGCCTGTAACACTGAAGCGGGAAGCTCAAAAAATATAAATTTTGCTTGTAAAATGACATTTATAATCTTGACATTTGATTCCGCAAATATTAAATTTATTTATTACTTTGAAGGTTTTGTGAATTATACTTTTACTTTTATTATTTTACTCAAAGCAGTAAGCATTACAAATTATAATTTCAATAATTTTCTCACATAAATTATATGACAAAATCATACTTAATCACTTTATTACATATTAAATATATTTTTTATCGATCTCTTATTAATTACTTAAACTTATCCTCAAATTGTTTGCTAGATATATATATATATATATATATATATATATATATATATATATATATATATATATATATATATATATATATATATATATATATATATATATATATATATATATATATATATATATATATATATATATATATATATATATATATATAAGAAATCGTGCACAAGCTAAGTAGTCTTTTAAGTGCCTGGTCGGTCTTCAAAGAGCGGGCCAGGGGCCTAACACCACGAGAAGCTGCGGAGAAACAGTTATGCCCGTGTTTGTAAGCGATCATTCGGCTGCCCGGCTAGATGCAGCTCGTAATTTTCTTAATAGCGGGATATGCTCAAGAATATATATATTAATAATAAGGCCGACTTATTGTAGGATATTTTCAAAATGGTGACACTTCCGGTTACACCGGAAGTCGACACCAAATCTCTTATTTTAAAAGGAACATCTTATATTTCATTATATTTTTGAGTTCTCCTTTATTTTTAATTCAAGTAACTATGGCTTCATTTTGAACAGTTTGTGAGATAATTGCGTTTTTAATTTTCTTTTTTAAAAAAGCTTGCAGCTACTAAAAAATGAGTATCTCGAATTCGCGTGGTTGAAAAAATTTGATTTTATGCATACATGCTCACAATGAAATAAAGTTTTCTAGGATGTCAATGATTTTTTATGAATATTATACAGGGTGTGTATAAAGTAGCTTCAAAATTGGAGAGCTAAAATGTTAAAAAATTCAAATTTCTCAAATTGAAATCCCAAGTTTAGAATTTTACTGTAAAAAACAAGACAAGTTTGTCATTGAAACCATGTATTTATTTCTGAAGGTTTCTGAAATATTAGTACAAGATCTCAAAGAGTCAAAAAAGTTGACGTTTGGGCTGGTTTTTTATTGATGTTAATGTTACATCTCATAATTATTTGAATTTCTTCAAGCTCAGAGCTTTGAATATTGAAGAGGCATGGTTTTAACATAATGGCGCCCCTGCGCACAATCCTCAGATGTCATTTTCACGCCGTTGGACTGGACGAAATGAATTTTGCAAACAAAAATAAACATACTTATTTCAGGACAATCTGGAATGTATTTTCTAATAAAATATTGCTGAATTTTGGATTTTAATTAAATAATAAAATACTCAAATATTTATTTTTTATGTAAGTTGGGAATCTTGACCACATTTTAATCATTGGTCTGCGGTTTTTCTCAAGAATACTCATCTTCATTTGGTTTTTAAATAAAATTTCAATAGGACGTAAATGAATGATTTTTTTCCTTAATGAATTAAAATATCAATTTGCATTAATTGCAGTGAACTTGATGTTAATGTAACAAGTCTATATGCTCTGGTTTTCCCACATATTTGTTTTCAATTATCTGGAAACAATCTTGTTGAGAAGTAAACATGTATGAACTAACTTCATTCATATGACTTAACTGGGGATTCCCGACCAGAAATGCAATATTGTTGGCTTATCTATTTAATGTGGCTTGAATAAGGTCATGGTGGATCATCCAGATGCAAATTATTCTTGAATAATCTGTCTATGAGCCATTTATATTTCATTTGATCCTTCCGATCATATACATACATATATATATATATATATATATATATATATATATATATATATATATATATATATATATATATATATATATATATATATATATATATATATATATATATATATATATATATATATATATATATACGGACATAACTGTTTGCTCCGCAGCTCCTAATATTGATGTCTTAAATAACGAATAACAATATTTAAACTATTTTAAAACAAACTAATAAAAGGCGTTTGAAAAAGAACTCAGCTAAATGTTAAATATTTAGCTCCAGGTGCAGAAAGTCTGGCTGCACCCAGCGAGAGAGAACGAGCGATAGGAGATCGCTAATTTCGGTATGCTTTTTCTCTGTCAGACTCTATTTCTTCACTTTCCCTATACTAACTATGCTAAACAGACCTCGTTCGCCGTGCAGGCGAGAAATCTGCACCTCAAGCGCCGACATTCGTTTCAAATATATAGCAGAGTGGCTCGCGAGGCATAAATAGATAAAATATGCTCTTTCCTTGATTTTATAATGCAAATTTGTGAAATAAAATGAAGTATTCAATGAACCATTATATTAATTTTATTTACGTAATTTCTAATATTTTCATAGGGTGTGCAGTGCACACCCTGCACATATGGACTGCATGCCACTGTCGACGCGGCACTTGTTCTGCGGAAAGAAGGTTTGACTGTTTGAGTGATGGAAGGAACTTTTGATATCATCTTTGTATTATAATCGTGTAAACGTGTAAGGCTAAAATAAAATGCAGTAAATGAGGAATTACTTATCTTTTTTGGATTTTTACATGGTTTTCTTTTTGGAAGCGGTTTGGTGCCACCCATACATAAAAAATTGGATATTCCGGATACTTTATCTCATTGTTCACGCTAGTAAAATCTTTGTGGCGGTTATAAATGCGGTTTACCAAAATAAACACCGCCTTATCTAATATTCTAAGTATTTATTTGTTTTTTTATTCCATAAATAGAATTTTTCTACTATGTAACTACGATCGACTTTATTGGGGTACACCTAATATTCTCTTTAACGATTACGGTCGCGAATTTCATGCACTTCCGGATATTGAAAGTTAATTTCGAAGTTTCCCACTAAAATCGCAAATATCGGGAAGAATTCGGATAATTTCCTGAATCTGATGAATTTATGTACCGGTAAATACTTTGGAGATATTAATTAACGCAAGTTTACTACGTTCTTAGCACAATTCCTGCCGGAGGCATAATTACCCAAATTTAACTTCATCCAAATTATTTATTAGTTACAGAAGAACTATTTTTTTAAAATAATTATTTACTCTGTAGGAGTGTCCTTTTTTCAGATGGCATCTTTTAAGGATAATTTATGGCTGCGATATTCTTGCCCTTGTTCAAATTAATCACTTTGGATGACACATTTCTTGCTGTCAAAAAAAGCCAATTAGGTTCCTTATTTAATGAAAATGACACTGGCATATGGTGCTGGACCTTATTGCTGTGACATTCAACATTTTAGAAAAATTATATACCCATCAGGTCTCACAGAAACACTACCAAAAAATTATTAGTCACAGGATGCCCACGCAGAAATAAATGTATACTGTAACGATCAAAGAAAATTTCAAAAAGGGTATAAATGGGCAACCCAAAAGTCACGGGAGCAGTCTTGGTTGAACGCACTTGCAAATTAATCATATAAGTTGTTAAAATGTGAATATAAGTATTGCTAAAGTTCTAAATCGTTTTTCAATTAGATGACTCAGTACTTTTTAATCAGCTACATTGAATCTTGCATTCTTTGACATTAATTTATTCTGCAGCTTATCTTCCTGCACAATGCATTTTAAATAAAAAATTTACAATAGGAATTATTCATTGGTATTTATTTTCAATCATGTTGTACTTAATTGATTTTGTTATTGTAAAACTTTATCAGCCAAGCCTTCGAAAGAATTCAATATAATTCACAATTTTAAATACGCATTTTTTCTTTATTTGGGACTTTGATTAATTTTTATTCCAATTCTTGTTCCATTGGTTGACCCCCAACAAGTGAAAGTCATGCGTGCATGCACATTTTTAGACATGCACTTATGAATCGGACGCATGTGACAATTTTTTACAGTCTGCCGAGTCACGCAAAAAATTAACAAGTTTATCTAAGACTCATGTTGACCATCTGCTAATAAATTTTCAGGCAATTTTACCAATTAGCCTAACGTTTGAAAAAATGACAGACTGTAACCAGTTGTTCGAAGAAGCAATTTTTGTTGATAATTAAAATCATTGTTTCAATATGCATTAGTGGCAGCCTGTACAAAAATATTTGCTAAAAATAAATTATACTGTTATTATAGAGTCTTGTTGTTTATTTTGACATCTTAATTCGATTCTTGTTCTATTATTTAGCCCCAATAGCTGAGCGTTATCTACATACATCATTCTGCAATATTTTTATGCGTGCATGCACATTTTTCAACATGCACTTAATCGTGGCCGCTTTTTTAATCGTTTGCTGTTCCTTCCTTTGAAAATTGTGTTTAAATGTATCACTTATCGTAAGCATAACCTCAATACCAAGATTTATTTATTATGATTTGCCAGAAATAATGGACCCTCAAGTCAGATTTTTTTTAACGTGTTGCTATTTATTGCATTAAAAATCCCTATTATATATATATATATATATATATATATATATATATATATATATATATATATATATATATATATATATATATATATATATATATATATATATATATATATATATATATATATATATATATATATATATATATATATATATATATATATATATATATATATATATATATATATATATATATATATATATATATATATATATATATATATATATATATATATATATATATATATATATATATATATATATATATATATATATATATATATATATATCGAAGAAGTATTATGATCGGGATTTTTTGACAGTTTAAGATTTTGTTGATTCTTCACAATTTAGACCCTACTAGACCCAAAAAAGATTATTTAAAAAAATTAGATCAGCCTAGAAGCACGATTACTACGAATTGTTGACTGAAATTTTATATTTGAGCTTTTTATTGAGAAGCTAGTAGGCTTTGAATACTTGCATTAAAAATCCCCACTAGGTGTTGTTGCACATTGAAAAATTCTGCAATTTTGTTATGCGTGCACGCACATTTTTATTTCCTCGGCCTTTATATATAATAGGGGAAATATTGTAATCATGATTTTTTGATGGTTCAAAACTTTGTTGTTCTCCACAATTAAAGCCCTACTAGACATAAAAAAGATTATTAAAAAATAGGGGTCTGCCACGATTACTACGAATTTTCGACTGAAATTTTATATTTGAGCTTTTTATCAAAAAACTAGTAAGCTTAACATACTTGCATTAAAAAATCTCCACTAGGTGTTATTGCATATTAAAAAATTCTGCAATTTTGTTATGCGTGCACGCACGTTTTTATTTTTCGGCCTATATATAATAGGGAAAGTGTTATAACCGTGATTTTTTAAAAGTTTTGAATTTTGTTGAGTTCAGACTCTACTAGACCCAAAAAAGATTATTTAAAAAAAGAATGGGTCGGGCTGAAAGCACGATAACTTGTGAACGCGTACGAATTTTTGACTGAAATTTTATATTTGAGCTCTTAATTGATAAACTAGCTTCAATCTAAGCATAACCTCAATTACAAGATTCATTTATTATTATTTGCCAGAGACAATGGACCCTCAAGTCAACATTTTTTTTTACAAGCTGCTATTTATGTGGAAGATATTAACAAATATAAGCTTAACATACTTGCATTAGAAAATTCTCACTAGATGATATTGTAAATTACAAAGTCCTGCAATTTTGTTATGCGTGCACGCACATTTTATTTTTCCAGTCTATATATAGAAGAGAATGAATTATGACCGTGAATTTTTGACAGTTGAAAGTTTTGTTGATTCTGCATAACTTAGACCCTACTAGACCCAAGAAAAAATTATTTGAAAAAAAAGTGGGTCTGCCTGGAGACACGATAACTTGAGAACGCATAGGAATTTCTGACTGAAATTTTATATTCAGGCCTTTTATTGAAAAACTAGTTTATAAAACTAGTTTAAGACTATACTTAGATTAAAATCTAATCTAAGTATAGTCTAAATAAAAGATTCATTTATTATTATTTGCCAGAAATAATGGACCGAAATAATAGACAGATTTTTTTTATGGATTGCCATGCTTGTGAAAGATATTAATAAATGTAAGCTCAACATACTTGCTTCAAAAATTCTCACTAGTTGTTCTTGCACATTAAAAAACTCTGCAATTCTGTTATGCGTGCACGCACATTTTCATTTTCCCGGCTTATATATAATAGGGGAAGTACTGTGATCGTGATGTGTTGAAAGTTCAAAATTTTGTTGATTCTTTACAATTTAAATCCTACTAGACCCAAAAAAGATTATTTAAAAAAAAATGGGTCTGCCTGGAAGCACGATAACTACGATTTTTCGACTGAAATTTTATATTTGAGCTTTTTATTGAAAAACTGATAAGCTTAACATAGTTGCATTAAAAAATCCTCACTAAGTGTTATTGCATTTAAAAAAACTCTGCAATTTTCTTACGCGTGCACGCACATTTTTAATTACTCGACCTATATATATATATATATATATATATATATATATATATATATATATATATATATATATATATATATACATATATATATATATATATATATATATATATATATATATATATATATATATATATATATATATATATATATATATATATATATATATATATATATATATATATATAATAGGGGAAGTATCATAATCGTGATTTTTTGACAGTTCCAAATTTTGTGGGTTCTTCACAATTCAGACGCAAAAAATAATATTTGAAAAAAAGTGTGTCTGTCTGGAAGCACGAATTTTTTATGGGTTGCCATTTATGTGAAATATTCTAACAAATGTAAGCTTAACATACTTGTATTAAAAAATCTCCACTAGGTGTTATTGCATATTATAAAGTGCTGCAATTTTGTTATGCGTGCACGCACATTTTCATTTTCTTGGCTTATATATAATAGGGGAAGCATTGTGGTTGTGATTTTTTGACGGTTCGAAATTTTGTTGATTCTTCAGATTTTAGACTCTACTAGACCCAAAAAAGATTATTAATTTTTTTTTAGCAATTTCAATTTTACGGGTGGAGGCGTTTGGACGGTTGGCAATTGACGGTTGATTTTAAATAATTGGCTGAAGTCTGAGGCGAGGAGGCTTGCATTGAAATTCTATTCTGAATAAGGAGTGGACGTTCATGTACAGGCTGCACGAATATTATAATAAATAACGTCATTAGAGCATACCAATAAGTTCCAATCACTATCCCTTTTATTAATATATTAACCTTGAACTTATTTGTTTGATAAAAACTTGTTACATTTAAAATGTAAAAACTTTTATGATGTCATGGATAATTGCTATTCGGGTACGCTATTTACTAATTGTTTTGCCTTGAGACATCCCAACAATTTAATGTAGGTTTAGTGTATCCCATTCTTAAACTAAGATTAATTTTATTTAAATTAGGCTTTGTCATAGTGACTCAGACTAATAGAGACACGTTTTTTTTTATTTGTTGTTCATTAATGGCTCACTGATAATATTTAATCGTGGGAATACCGAATGTTGTTTTAAGACAGAATTTGTGAATAGAATAAACAAAAAACATATGTTCAAGAGACTAAAATAATTTCATTTTTTGTTAATTTCGTACTAAAATTTTTTCTTCATTCGATCCTCAGCTCGGTTTTCAAGATATATTTTCCTCTCCCTTGTCGCATACCCCGTCGGTTTTCCGCCACTTATCATAGTAAGTTCAACCTTATCTCGACCTAAAATGACGTCGAAACGTGTGTTTGTACCCTGAAGGAGCTTAACACCCCTTACCCTTGAAATAACCTTCTTGAAATCGTTTTTATCTGCAAAGATTTCTTTTCCACAAAAGGACATTAAGCATTTTAGGGTTTGCATGAATCTTATCTTTTAATGGACGTCATTTTATGCAAAAAACCAGGAAACTGCATTACATCATGTACATTTTTTGCGTTTGTGTAGCTTGAGTGAAAAATCTGATATTGTGAAGAGCTTTTTATTGTAAAGTTGAAAATGGGGTAAACTTATGTTGGACTTGTATTCAAATTTCGTGACAGCTGGTGTGACTTATAAAGGAACTTTTCCGCACGAAATTCTCCAACATTCATATATATATATATATATATATATATATATATATATATATATATATATATATATATATATATATATATATATATATATATATATATATATACAGGGTGTAACAGAAATAAGTACATTAAATTTAACCAGTTATAGGACTCATCAAGTGTAACAATATTTCTTAATAACTTTTTCCTGAAATCTCTTTTTTTTTAGCCTTTTTACCCCCCCACAGATTGACGAGCCGTTCAGGTTCTAGCATAATTTGATCAAGTAGCAATAATAATAAAACAATTGATTTTGACATGTATAAGTTGTCAGATACTATTTATTTCTAATTATAGAAGATTGGTCCAATAATACCTTTCATATTAATTCAAAAAAGAGTAAGAATGTCTACCTTCACAAATAACGAGTGTACAGATATTGTATTGGCTTACGGTGAAGCTCAGGGAAATGCTGCTCTAGCTCAACGAATTTATTCGGACCGTTTTCCAAATCGTCGCCTTCCAAACATTCGCACTTTTGTGAATATGGTCCAGCATCTTCGAGATCACAGATCCTTTGAACCTGCTTGTCAAGATCGTGGTAGAACACGCCCTGATCACATAGCAAATATTGAAGAGGTTGTGTTGGAGAATGTTGAAGCTCAGCCAGGGTCTAGTACTCGAAGATTAGCACTGCAACAAAGAGTGTCACATATGACAATTTGGAGGATATTGAAAGAACAACAACTCCATCCTTACCATGTTCAGAAAGTTCAGTGCTTACTGCCTGAAGATATACCGCGCAATAGCCCACAGATTTTAGAAAGAGTAAATGATTCATTCCGTCGACGCCTTCAGTGTTATATTGATAATAACGGTGGTCATTTTGAACACTTATTATAATTCAGTTGACCTATAATTCCTTCGTTAATTTATTGATTCGATAAATTTTATTTTATCACTTACCTTTGTCGCTCTCTTCAGAATTTTATCTTCTTTTGTATCTTTTGAATCATTTTTGGAGAAAAAACAAACTTCTCTTGCGTGCTTGTGCACAGCCGGCGCGCATGTCTTGCGTCTTGCTGTTTTAAGCAGAAGTTCTCAAACAATGATCACTTCATTTGAAAGTTCGGTCAAGTACTCTCTGGTTTGGTCCAACAAGAGGTGTTCAATGCACCCTTTCTAATTGTCTTATCCTTAAATTCGACCACAAAGATACACGCTGCGCAACTCGGTACTATTAAGGGATGCTTAGCTAGCATTCTTTGTTCAAAGAAACACTGTTTTAGTGTCACTGTTAAAGTTTTAGTTATTGGTGTCGCCATCTCTTGATTGTTAGCCTGACTGTTAGTTAATTCAGCGTGCCCAGCTGATTGCTGCGAGTTCAATGACCTTCGTCATGTGAGATGTTCTGAGTGTTACATCAGTAATACATAATAAAAGCAAGATCATTCATAATCTTCTTGATATTCTGTTAGAGTATAAATTAATTTAGAAGACACTGAGGTATAAATAAGACTGTTATCTTGGAGAATTGATTTCAACGGTAAATCAATGGTAAATCTAACCTAAAGACAGTAAGCAAAAGTATGTATTGCCAAAATTCTCTTAGTTTTCCAGCTTAGTGATATGTCATGATAATTTCATAACAGTTATAAGCAGTGAAAAAATATTATTGAAGCACAAGGACACTACAGTTGAATTCTTCAATTTAATATGTCATGAAAATTTCATAACAGTTGTAAGCAGTGGAAAACATTATTGAAGCACAAAGACACTATAGCCTAATTCTTCAGTTCAATAAATAAGTCATTAGGGCGTAATCCCATGTACAATTTACAGAACCTGCCCGACGACTGTTCAAATTTGCAAATTAGGTGCTTATTCTTATTGACATCTGTCATTGTTCTAGCAAATGTCAAACATTCAGAATCATCCATGGGCGCACAGTGAAATTTTTGACTAAACTTCAATGAATTTTAACTCGATATCTAAGGAGCTTACAGACAAAATGTATTCGGAAAAGTTGTTACATTTGACGAGATCTATTACTGGTTAAAATTAATGTACTTATTTCTGTTACACCCTGTATATATATATATATATATATATATATATATATATATATATATATATATATATATATATATATATATATATATATATATATATATATATATATATATATATATATATATATATATATAATATATATATATATATATCATATACTCCTTCTAAGAAAATTACGAGCTGCGTCTAGCCGAGCAGCCGACTGATCGTCACAAATTCAGTTTTATGCCTTAATAAGAATTTCAACTTCGTACGATATTAGCCCTTGAAAGTTTTACTTTGCCCCACCCCTGTTGCCTAGAGTTTAGTGATAAGGGACTGTGAGGTATGATAAAGTTTGGGGGAGGGTGTGACGACACACCGTGTTGGTATTACACCCTTGGGAATATACGGGAATGGCGCTGCGCTGTTAAAACATTACGGAATGCTCGCTATTATAACAGAGAGAGTCAACATCGTGGATATGTTTATGGCAATGATATCTCGATGTCAAAGTGGTTATTATAAATATAGACCTTGTCACTTAAGTGGCAAAAAATACTTGTAACATTAACACTATATCACAAAATGTCATTAGACTTAAAAGATTAAATTCAGTTGAACTTTCAAACAAATTAATCATTTTAGGACCAAGCGGATTTATCACAAATTATTCAGATATGTTTTTGTGCCCGAAATTCATTTGTTTTAAAATATGAAAGCCACACAAAAAATGGGTGTGAGAACCTACATAAAAAAGTGCATGAAACAGAAGGCATAAATTTTTAAGATGACCTCGACGAGATTTACGCCCGTATTTCAGATTAAATTCAAAATGAAATTATTTTTAGGTACTAGAAATAAAATAACTCGAAATAACTTTCCAGTAAACAAAATATTATGAAAGTTGCAGTACGACGCTATTCATACATATATATATATATATATATATATATATATATATATATATATATATATATATATATATATATATATATATATATATAATATTTACAAAATGAAAATTCAGTTGGCGAATCCATATTGAGCCAGACGGTTGTTAAATGAAACTAAATTAATTTTGATGAAGTCTTGTACAACGCCGGATTCAAAACCTGAGACCTCATGCTTTCCGGGCATGCGTGATGACCGCTACACCACGCTGACACACCAAGTAAGTCTCCAAGCGCCGTACAAAAATCTTTGCATTTGTCAAGTTTGCTGTTCGCGCTAAAGATTCTTGTACAGTGCTAGAAGACTTACTTGGTGTCTCAGCGTGGTGTAGAGGTTATCACGCATGCCCGGAAAGCATGAGGTTTCAGGTTCTGAATCCGGCGTTGTACAAGACTTTTTCAAAATTGCTTTACTTTCATTTATCAATCGTCTGGCTTAATATTATATATATATATATATATATATATATATATATATATATATATATATATATATATATATATATATATATATATATATATATATATATATATATATATATATATATATATTAAATAATTCTTTATAATTAGCAATTTTTAGGATGAATCACACATTTTAAAATAACAGGAAGTAATCCATGATTGTCACTATGTTTGTTGAATAATATTTGTCATATTCAGGTATTTATGTACATCCGTTGCATTGTAAATGTAGTGAAAATATATGCGAATATCTGAATGAAATTTATGTTAGCGAGTATTGCAACATTTAGACTAGTAAATATGAATCAATTCTCAACAAGCTTTCATTACTTCAACATTGTTATACGTTTATATATATATATAGCTTCTTTGGATCACTTGTTACAGTCTGCCATTTTTCCGAACATGAGGCAAGTTCACAAAATTGATTAAAAACATATTGGCAGATGGTTTACACGAGTCCAAGAGTCAATGCAATAACATTTCAGAAAAAATTTGACTTCTATTGAAATTAAAATTGCTTTTCACATACGTACGGTCAATAACCGGATATTATTCATTATTTTTCTCAATGATGTTAAAAATTAAATCATGGGGAACTAAACATCGTCACTTTAAAATAAGAAAGACGCATTTCCTCGAATCTTCAAACATTTACAAGTAAAACTTAATCCTCTACGATTCATGATTAATAAGACACAGATTTTCATCTGCTGTCTCTGTTTGTTTGACGTCATTAACAGGAAACACTAATGTATATAAAACTCAGCGTTTTGACTACAGTTGTGTTATAGTGAAGACAACTAGTGACAGTGATTTCAAAGAAGAAACTCGTAAGTGATCAAAAAAACTTTGAAATAATTTCCCATACATTATTTTCCTTCAAGTGTGTAACATTACCATCGTAATATGCAATTAAACCCTATGTAATTAAACTCCCTTGACTGATTTACAACGCGGCTTCGCTAACTAAGAAGCAGTTCACTTCAAAATGAAATTACGAGTTGGAAATAACTAGAAGAGCTTCGAGAACCTGTTAGTCGTACATCTCCATGAAAAATTCTCTTTGTTATTAAATTCGTGAAGTATTTCAATTGCGCTCGTCTTTACAGATGTGATATTGAACCACAAACAGAGCTGACAATAGAATTCACCTTCACCTTTCAAGGCCTGTTGACCTTTGAACAAATAAAGGAAAAATCATTCAATAATGAAACGTTTTTCAACCGCCAATTTTTCATTTATTAATTAAAAAATGCATGCAAATATATCACGCTATTGCATCAAGGTGAGTTTTCTCTTCAACATATTAAATTTTCATTTGATACATTAAAATTCCGTGCGGTTACACAAATCATCTATCATTTGTTCATTCACACTTGTAATAGATCTTCACCGCAGAACGGAAACGGATATTAAGCGAGAAATTGTACAATTAATTTCCGCAATGAATACCAAAGAGATTCACTTAATCATTTTTATACAGGGTGCTATTATCTCAAAAACACGGGCATAACTGTTCGCTATAAGATGTTCCATTTAAAATAAGAAAGTTGGTGTCGACTTCCGGTGTAACCGGAAGTGTCACCATTTTGAAAATATTCTACAATAAGTCAGCCATATTATTAATATATATTCTTGATATTATTAATAGAAAATTACGAGCTGCGTCTAGCCGGGCAGCCGCATGGTCGCTTACAAACACGGGCATAACTGTGCGTTCCGCAGCTGCTCGTGGTGCTGGGCCCCTGGCCCGCTCTTTGAAAACACTTTTGACCCTAGCTTGTGCGCCCTTCACAGAAGGGTCTTGCCTCGCCTAACCGAAGAGGACTTTGCAAAAAATCCACTAGAATAATTTGACCTCATTTAAAACGAATGTCATTTCTGTATTTCGATTTACATTACTCCGTCTGCTGGGCTCCGGAATTTTCAATCTAAAATGGGAATAAGAAAGTCGCGTGAGTATTCCTGAGGGAATATCCGATACAGATTCCCTTCTGTAACCCAGAGCTTGTTTAGCTAAGCTGACGATATTGATTCGGAATAAAATACGAGTAACAAAAAAACTATTTTGGATTGTTAATACCCTTCTGTTTTTTAAATCAAAAATTGAATGCATATTTTATTGAAAAACTGCTAGACTTTTTCGTGTTTTACAGCAATATTTTGTTTTTCGTACAACCAGGGGGGTTATTTACAATGACCCCAAAACCAAAATTACCAATTTGGGTACTTAAAAATAAAGCTCACAAAAGTGTGCAATAAAAATTCGAACAGGAACATGATTGCTACTTCTTTTAGACCGGATATTTGTGTCAGACAAAAAAAAAAAACAATTTTTTACAGTCTGCCATTTATAGGGAAGATACTTACAGCTGTAAGTTTAACATAATTGCATTTAAAAACCCTCTTTAGGTGATAATTATTCCAATTAGCAGCAAAAATTGACTTCTTCAAACATTTTTTTGTAGTCAGTTTGCAAAATCAACTGTAAGTTTATTATCAAACATGCTACGAGTTAGGCAATGAAGTTCATCTGAATATGCTTCACTCTTAAACTCATGTAAACCATCTGGCAATAAGTTTTTGGTCGATTTTTCAAATTTGCTTTACGTTTGAAAGAATGGCAGACTGTAAAAAGTTGTTCAAAACACTCGGTCTATTCAGTTGCAATAATTCCTCTCCATTATCCATTATCATAGCACGTGCAAATTGGTATACCATTTTATTTTCGCATAAAATAATGGAAGAATATGTATCCAAAAACTTATTAAATAGTAAGTAATGTGAAATGTATTCTTTTCTAATTTGAATCGTTAGTAAAGCTGCAATTAAAGAGGATTATTATTTAATGAGGTTGCCTTGAGTTCCAATTGAAATTTCGCTCACTGGAATAACTACTTAAAATTCTTGAAACGTAATAATTTAAGAAATTAATGCTGTCACTAGAATATTAAGATGCATTCCCTAGTTAACATGTTAATTTTTCTGAAAGCAGTATTATTATTGATAAGATTGGAGAAAAGGTATTCAATTTTTATTTATTTCGTTCCATGTTGCCCTTAATAAAACATTATGAAACCCACCAATCAATATATAACACAAGCACAACACTTATCGAAATATATATATATATATATATATATATATATATATATATATATATATATATATATATATATATATATATATATATATATATATATATATATATATATATATATATGCCTTGTCAGGGATGCGAATGCATAACTCGTGTTTTCGAAGAGCGGGCCGGGGGTCCAACACCACGAGAAGCACGTTGTTTTATTCAAGGGATATAGTAACTTGACCAATTTTGGGCATAAAAAAATGCCGAAGCAACCAAACGGCAGGAAGTTTCCAGAAAAAAATATTAGGGTTTGAGGTTACAGCGAAAAACAAATCAGAAAATGTTTTATTCAAAAGGTTGCTTAAAAGGGCAGTGGAACAACCAATTTTGGTCGTAAATAAATGCCAAAACGACCGAATAGGAGAAAATTTAGTTTGGTTATGAGAAAAAAATATTAGGGCTATCTGAAATCCCACATTTTCGAGTTTTAAGCAAAAAAAAAAATCAGAGAATGTTTTATTCAAAGGGTTGCTTAAGAGGGCAGTAATTCGACCAATTTTGGTCGCAAAGAATAGCCAAAACAACCAAAAAGTTTGAAATTTATTCTAGTTTTCAGAAATTTATTCGAGTTATTAGCGAAAAGCATCAGGAAATGTATTATTCAAATGGTTGCTTGGAAGGGCAGTAGTTCGACCAATTTTGGTCGTGAAGAGATGCCAAAACAATCAAACGGCAGGTAATTTAATCCAGTTTCCAGAAAAAAATATTAGGGTTATCTGAATCACTATCTCTTTGAGTTATCAGCGAAAAGCAAGTCAGGAAATTTTTATTTAAAGGATTGCTTGAACTCGACCAATTTTGGTCATCAACAAAACGGCAGGGAATTTGGTTCAATTTCCAGAAATAACCAATAGAGCTTTCTGAAGTTCAACCTTTCTGAGTTACTAGCGAAAAACCACTCGGAAAATATTTTATTTAGACGGTTGCTTGAAAGGGCAGTAACTTGACCAATTTTGGTCGTAAAGAGATGCCAAAAAGACCAAACGGTAGGGAATTTAATCCAGTTTTTAGAAAAAATATTAGGGCTATCTGAAATTCAATATTTTCGAATTATTAGTGAAAAAAACAAGTCAGGAAATGTTTCATTCAAAAGGGTTGTTAGAAAAGGCTGTAAATCGATCAATTTTGGTCGTAAAGAGATACTAAAACAACCAAACGGCACAGAATTTAACCCAGCTTTTAGAAAAAAATATTAGAGCCATCTGAATTACAAGCTATTCGAACTTTCAGGGAAAAACAAGTCAGCAAATGTTTTATTCAAAGGGTTGCTTGGAAGGGCAGTAACTCGACTAATTTTGGTCGTGAAGAAATGCCAAAACAACCAAACGGCAGGAAATTCAATGTTATTCAAAGGGCTGCATGATAGGTCGAAAACTATTAGGGCTATATATCTCTCTCTCTCTCTCTCTCTCTATATATATATATATATAGCCGGGCAGCCGAACAATCGCCTACAAAGACGGGCATAGCTGTTTGCTCCATATATATATATATATATATATATATATATATATATATATATATATATATATATATATATATATATATATGTATATATATATATATATATATATATATGTATGTATGTATATGTGTCACCATTTTCAAAATATCCTACAATAAGTCGGCCTCATTATTAATAAATATATTCTTGAGTATATCCCCCTTTTTTGAAAATTACGAGCTGCGTCTAGCCGGGCAGCCGAATGGTCGCTTACAAACACGGGCATAACTGTGCGCTCCGCAGCTTCTCGTGGTGTTGAGCCCCTTGCCCGCTCTTTGAAGACCATCCAGGCACTTAAAAGGCCTAGCTTGTGCACGATCCTTGTATCCAAAATAAAATGATATATATATATATATATATATATATATATATATATATATATTTATTATCTCTGCAATTCTAACACTTATGTACTTTTATGTATGTAAATTTCGTGTTTCCGTCGATAAACCGAAAGTTAATTACGACTGGAATAAAATTTTCACATAAAATGAAATGTTGCGGATAGCTCAACTTTTAGCAAGTGTTGTTAAACGTAACATATGCATTAAATTTGTTATCTTGTCGCAACTATGAACAGAAATAATAAGTTTGCAAATTTAGTCGAAACCTATTACAAACTTGAAATTATAGGATAATATTTTTTTGGGGAGTAATAATATTATACACTGAATTTACTCATAAAAGAATGAAATAATAATAAATCGTTTTGAGTCGAAATTTAGCAGCTGGTTATTGCGGAAGTTTTTATGTATACACATAACATCACATGTGTAAAATTTGGATTGTGTGGCTGAGCGTGCTAGGATCCCATAAACGCACGCATAAAGCGGTTTTTATGGCTGTACCATAATATTTTTCTCGAATTATTGTTATACAGAGTATAAAAGTTATTTCAGAAAATATTATCCACTCTAATCCAATAGCAAAATTACTTTTTGTTTATACTTATGTCTTTTAGAAGTATAAAATGCTTCTTTTGTTTTTAATAAGCACATGTCAATTTGTGATAAAAGCAGGGAAACTATTGCAACCGGAACATAAACTAGAACACTGTGGAACTCTTAACAGAAGCTTTTAACCGGAATTGTTAAGCGGAAGTGGCAAAGCGAAGTCCAGTGAGTGACAAGGGATGAGACGAGCGATATTAAAGGGTGTTTCAACCCTCAAAGCTTGTCCATACTAACAGGGATGATATAAGTGAAATTCCTACTTAGGCAATAAAACATCGGGGCCGTTCAATTGTAAATTTAAAAAACATAACAGGCGTCCGAAATAGTCACAGCTTCAGGGCTCCTCCCCACTGGGACCTGCCCCAATATACATCAATACATTTGATATACAGACGTCGATATTGCTCTGAATACAATAAATCACTTTGCAAATAAAAAGCCATCGTACTCTGTGCGATAACACAGTGAAAATTTAAAGTTTCAAATATTGGAAACTTTGAAGAAGAACAGTCATTAATTTTTATGCAGTTGGTTACAATGTTGGGAGGTACAAAATGAACATTCATTTTTCATCTTACAGTCAAAAGTGCATAGCTCGTGCTTATAAAGAGCGGGCCAGGGGACCAACGCCACAAAAAGCTGCGGAGCTTACAGTTATGCCCGTGTTTATAAGCGACCATCCGGCTGCCCGGCTAAACGCAGCTCATAATTTGTTAAGAGGGGGATATATTGAACTACTCTTAGGGTGTAGAATCAATAGGTCGACAAAATATATATGCTGCGACCAAATAATTACCAGTAATAATGAAACGTTTGTATTTTGTTTCAGGTCATGCCTTGGTCGAAGACTCTTCTGTCCATTTTATTGATCCTGTCTGTTGCTGCGGATCGGACCCAACAAAATTTCAATACCCCTTCGTCAGATCTTCAGGTTGGTTCCAATAATGCCGACCAAAAACAAGCTCAGCGCCCAAAAAGAGATTACATCCAATGGTACGGCGGTTCGACAACATTCCAGCAACCTTACCTACCCCCTTACCAAATACAAACACATGTACCATATTTTGTGCCAATTTGGGGCAACCCCAGAAGAATACCAGTATTTTTCCCTGCCAGACCAATTTTGTTTAATCCAGGATATCCTGTGAGGAATCCTCCGGGGGCAGGAGTCAGACCAACAACAACAACCGAAAAACCTCTAACAGAAGACGGTGTGGAAATTAATATAGGAAATAGAATTAATGTTAATGCAGAAGGGGAACCTATTTGGGGAGTAGTGGAATCTGAAGAAACTGTAGGTGGGAGTAGAGTTCCAGGATCTCCAGCAAGAACTCCCTCTCGTCCAAGAACACCTCCTTTATTACACCGTCCAAGCCTTTCTGATAAAGATGGACAAGCATCAGCCCCTGGTAGTGTTCAAAGACCGCCAGCACAATTTCGTCCTGCCTCAACAACAGTTCGACCAGTTCAAGGACGACAAGAGCCTAATAGATGTGTTTGGGCAATTATTTCTTGTTGTAACCCAACGAATAATCAAATAAGTTATAATTGTTTTGAAAGACTCGGATGTCCTGGAGCTTTTTGGGATAACAATCCTTGCAATAAGGATATTGTTAGTTCTGCCCTGAATGCGGCGGCAAAATTTTATGAACAAACGTGAGAACGAAATTATTAGTAAAAGTATTATTTATTTTGTCCACGCACGTTTCTCTCATGAGGAAAGTACGCGCATATTAGTTGTGACGTCAGGAACTGTATTCAAACCGGTGAATTTATACTACTTTTACATCAATATTTTAGTGTAGCTTGTCACAATTTTGTACCATAATAGTTTTAAGGCTTGTAGAATTATAAAAATGTAGCAAATTGAAGTTCCTACCAGTGATTATTATTTATTTAGGGCTTATAATTAATTATAATTACATTTTTATTATTTATGTTCATGTTATCGACATGAAGCATATCTATTTCAATTTAACGATATTATTTAGGTTGTTACTTCAAATTGAATAAATATAATAATATCAATCATGTGTATCATATATCAATTCATTCAAATAAATACATAAATCACAGTTTGTCATTAATAATATCAAATTTGCAAACCAATCATGAAATGAATCAATTTGATTTACAGTCCAATATCTATTTACCCTTCATGTACGTATTTACCAGGAATTGGAGAATTTCTTCAAATTGATTGGACGCAAAATGTGCTTGTAATACTTTTCAGGAGCGACAATACTTTTTCCTTAAATCAGGATGAATATTTATATAATATATTAGACGATCTTGTCAAGAATGCATAGCTCGTGTTTTCAAAGAGCGGGCCAGAGGCCCAACACCACGAGAAGCTGCGGAGAAACAGTTATGCCCATGTTTATAAGCGACCATTCGGCTGCCCGGCTAGACAAAGCTCGTAATTTGTTGAACTACTGCTGGGGTGTTGACGAAACATATATGCCTCTCAAACTTTAAAGTAACATTCGTTATTAAGGCAAAAAGCTACCAAGTCCGCGTAGTTAGCTCGACGATATCGGATAGACTTAGAGGTTCAGAGGGAAGGGTTAAAAAGAAGCCAATAAGAAGAAAGAACTTAAGAAAGAGACGAAGAAAAAATAAATTATTGATTGTGAATCAGCACATCGGAATGCTATCAAGTATTTTTTTTACCAAGTCCTCCAGCTTAGGCGAGGCAAAGCCCTTCTGTGAAGGGTTCAACGAAGAATTGATGCACAAGCTAGGATTTTTAAGTGCCTGGATGGTCTTGTCAAAAGTGCATAAGTCGTGTTTTCAAAGAGCGAGCTAGGAGACCAACACCCCAAAAAGCTGCGGAGCGAACTGTTATGCCCATGTTTGTAAACGACCATTCGGTTGCCCGGCTGGACGCAGCTCGTAATTTGTTACGAGGGGGATGTGTTGAACTATACCTGGGGTGTAAGCAAAATATGCCTCTCAAACTTTAACCCTCCGTTGCGCGCGCTACTTATCATAACAGCAATGATCGCGCGGCGTCTGACAGACACCAAATGAAAATGGCTAGATTTGTTATTTGTATTTGGATTTTTATTTTAGATAATATGTGAACGGTAGACGTTTATCGGATTGAGCATCAAAAAAATATGAAAGTCAAATTATATTCATGAAAAAACTAAGAAAACTGATACAATGCATTGAATTTCTCATTCATCGAAAGACAGTAGTTATTACGTATGAAATTTGCATGATCCAGGTAGCTTAAGCTGATTTTACCTTTGTAGCGATTATTCCCACACCGGGCAAATAAGTAACCATATTATGTGGAAAAGTTTTTACGTTGAGAAGAGGATCTTCCATTCTCCATTTAGAATCATTTTTCCCAATACCTATATTTCTGGTCTTATATTATATTACAAAATAGCTAAGTGTCGTATTGTTACACAAGTGCGCGCGGGGAGTCCGTGAGACACCATTAACACCTATCGCCTGCACGTAATAAACTGAAGCGAAGTGGCGTGATTTAACATCAGCTAGTGTTAAGAAGGTACGTAAGAGCTGACCGTCCTCATCTTCCGCTTGTAGAAATTATGATGTTTAATACACTCAATGGCGTCTCACAGACGCCGCGGCCAACAAAAAAAGAGCGCAAGAAAGAAGCGAAGAGACAAAAAAATATTCTTGATTGTGAATCAGCACATCGGAATGCTATCAAGTATTTTTATAATTTTTTTTTACAAAGTCCTCCCGCTAAGGCAAGGCAACGCCATTCTGTGAAGGGTTCAACGAAGAATCGATGCACAAGCTAGGATTTTTAAGTGCCTGGATGGTCTTGTCAAGAGTGCATGAGTCGTGTTTTCAAAAAGCAGGCCAGGGGACCAACACCACGAGAAACTGCGGAATAAACAGCTATGCCCGTGTTTGTAAGCGACCATCTGGCTGCCCGGCTAGATGCAGCTCGAAATTAGCTAAGAGGGGGATATGCTGAACTACTCCTGGGGTGTTGACGAAATATATATGCCTCTCAAACTTTAAAGTAATGTTCGTTATTCAGGCAAAAAGCAGCCAACTTTGCGTAGCTAGCTCGCCGATATCAGATGGGTATAGAGGTTTAGGGGAAAAAGGATCAGAAAGAAGCCAACAAGATGAAAGAACTCAAGAAAGAAGCGAAGAAAGAAGAAATTATTTTTGATTGTGAATCAGCACATCGGAATGCTATCAAGTGTTTTTTTGCAAAGTCCTCCAGCTTAGGCGGGGTAAGGTCCTTCCGTGAAGGGTCCAACAAGAGATCAGTGTACAAGCTACGCCTTTTAAGTGCCTGGACAATCTTGTCGTAAATGCATAAGTCGTGTTTGCAAAGAGCAGGCCAGGGGAACACCACGAGAAGCTGCGGAGCAAACAGTTATGTAAGCGACCATCCGGCTGCCCGGCTAGACGCAGCTCGTAGTTAACTAAGAGGAGGATATGCTGAACTACTCCTGGGGTATAGACGAAATATAAATGCCTTTTAAACTTTAAAGTAATGTTTGTTATTTAGGCAAAAAGCTACCAACTTTGTGTGGCTAACTCGACGATATCATATTGGTTTAGAGGTTCAGGGGAAGGGGTTAGAAAGAAGCCAACAAGAAGAAAGAAGTCAAAAGAAGCAAAGAAAGAAAAAATTATTTTTTATTGTGAATCAGCACATCGGAAAGTTATCAAATGTTTTTTTGCAAAGTCCTCCAGCTCAGGCGGGGTAAGGTCCTTCCGAGAAGGGTTCAACAAGAGATCAGTGTACAAGCTACGCTTTCCAAGTGCCTGGACGATCTTATCGTAAATGCATAAGTCGTGTTTGCAAAGAGCGGGCCAGGGGAACACCACGAGAAGCTGCGGAGCAAACAGTTATGTAAGCGACCATCCGGCTGCCCGGCTAGACGCAGCTCGTAATTTGCTACGAGGTAACTATGCTGAAATACTCCAGGGATGTAGTCGAAATATATATGCCTCTCAAACTTTAGAGTAACGTTCATTATTAAGGCAAAAGCCAGCAATATCGGATGGGTTCAGAGGTTTAAGGGGAAAAGGGTTAGAAAATTTATTTTTGATTTGATTGAAATATTGCTGGCTTCATTTATAATATGAAAAATCTGTACAGAATTTCAGTTTTATGCACGCATCACGTGGGTAATACTCAGCGGATCTTGATGAAACTTGACATAGTGATAACTTATATTCTATACTACGTTTTAGGATACTTTTTATTCTGAAAATGGATTAATTTGATGGAATCGACAATACGCTCTCGAATAATTTGTCCTGAAAATGATACGCTGTCATAATATTGATTATATCAGAGGAAAACAATTTTTAGAACCATCAGCTCCGTTTAATTTATTTTCTTTCTTACTGAGTAATAATAATAAGAAGGGAGAGTAGACAATTCGATTTGCAGTGTTAAAATAATACAATGGCTGCGTTCAGACCGTTGATTAATAAAATGGAATGTCTCGCATTCGCACTTTGCTTCCTTGTTCCGCGATATACAAAGCCCTCTAATTCCAATGCGACCTCTGCCTGGATCCTCTTGCCGTTCCTCTGGCTTTATACAACACTATAGTATAAAATGCCTGTGTCAGAAAGTCGTAAATAACTGGCTTATAGATAAGAACAATTTCGAGGCGAAGGTGCTTTTCGAGTTGATAATATTGGATTCCAATCAATTTGCCAGCATAACGCTCTGTCTTATAAAGATTAATAGTTATAAAACAAGTCTTGTGAAAGTAAAATATTGTATCATCTATGAAAGGTTCAAAATCCTTCACGGAGTGAAACTGACGTCCTTCCGCTGTGGATTGATCAATACATATCACATTACCCATTCCGATTTTTCAGAGCACGTTTTGGCATTTCGGCACAGCCGATATTGCCAACGTTGATTGAATTCATATCGTATAACTCCAATAATAACAATTGCCATAAGTACATATATATATATATATAAAAAAAATGTCTTCACAGACTTTTTTTGTTAGTATTTTTTCGTGCGTGTAATACGTTCCGATCGTGCAAGCACCGATATGAAGTGTTATTCAATACCCAACTGTCCCATTATGGGCTGCTGACACCTTTATGTGTATCTCTGCAGAAACGAGATATCGCTAAGACGTTTCTTTTTGCTTTGTTCAAAGTCATCCGACGTCGCTATTTATTTTATAATGTTGCAGAGATGGAATAAGCTATCAAACTGGAAGAAGCTATTATAAGGGAGGGTAATTAGCGAACGAGAGACTAGAAATAACTTTATTTAGTATTAATACACCAATTATATGGTAATTCTGTACGAAATTCTAATCTAAATGCAAAGTTAAACAGTGGTTACAGGCATTCCTGTCTAACTTCATTCCCAAATACTCTTGAAATCACTTGTGTTTTTAAAAAGCGGGACAGGGGGCCAACACCACGAGAAGCTGCGGAGCATACAATTGTGCCCGTGTTTGTGAGCAACTATTCGGCTGCCCGGCTAGACGCAGCTCGTAATTTGTTAAGAGGGATATATATATATATATATATATATATATATATATATATATATATATATATATATATATATATATATATATCCCTCTTAACATATTACGAGCTGCGTCTAGCCGGGCAGCCGAATGGTTGCTCACAAACAATATATATTAATATATATACATAACTTGAATATTTAATTGATTGCGATCGAATTTTGACCACTGGGCGACCACAAGGAAGTATCAGTTTAATAAATAATATTAACTTTTTTATTTGAGAAAGAACTGTATTATATAAATTAAAATATCGTTAATTTGATGTTGAACTTTTGACTTTTTCTGCAGTCTGGCTCGCTGAACTTTTCTCTTTATTATAAAAGGATATTACAACATGCAGCAAAAAACTAATATTCATGTTTTACTCATGAATTGCTTTAAATCACTCCGATGTAAAATAAAAGGACAACATATTCAACAACAAACAATTCTAACTTTGACAACCATTTTTCATTAAAAATGAGTTTCTGATAGTTAAATAAAAAGAAAATAAAACCTACTACAAGATTTATTCTATTTATTTCTTTAGGTATTTGATTTTAGAAAGAATCCAGAACGTCGATGAAAAAAAACGGATATAAAACGTAATATTTATTCATGTTTTCAAGGTCACTAGAAATAGACCCTGAATCCGTCTTTGTTGTCTGGACGAAGCCTGTTATCTCTTTACATCGCGTTAAGCGACATTCGAGAATAACGTTGAAATTTCTGGATGCTTGGTTTCCATATATATATATATATATATATATATATATATATATATATATATATATATATATATATATATATATATAACGAACTAAATGAAAAGATAATTCAACAATTCAGTCCCAATGTTTTCATCTTCAAGCTTAAAAACCTCCTCAAAAGACAAAACTTCCAGATCTCATGATATCCCAATAACAACGCCAGCTAACCCAACGCGTTGCTATGGTAACGAAGCAACGTCGAGGAAGTTGCCACTGCGAAATTGCAAATTTCCGTCACTGCTAGACCCCGGAATTTACTTCGTTCGATGCTCAATGCTATAACGAAAGGATCTGCACTGAGTTTCACGAAGATGTTGCGAAGATTCTTGCTTAATAATGAAATTTGTCGAAAGGGTGGAAAAATGAGAAGTCAAAATTGAGATGAAATTCTAATTAATATTTCTTAATACTGGATGGTATTTAAGTAGAAACCAGCAGCATCCTAGGATCCTTAGGATAATTTGATGTTTGATTTAGTACCTCATTAAAGCAACTGGACCTGGATTATAGCAAAATCTTGATAAGAATTCAAATAATTTTTAATTTATCAAACTATAATCACTGAAATTGGGTTGCTGATCCTTGCAATGGTAACAGAAACTATTGGCAAAAAGATGCAAACCCATTAGAAACAAGTATTGTCTGAAAAAAGCTCCTGTGCAGCGTGCCCCACGTAACTTTTCTGACTCAAAATGTGCATAGAGGTCAAACAAAATGCAACAGAGAAAAGAAGGAGTTGATAAACAAGATTGCTTGAGTTAATAACCATAAGTAGTTAAATTCACAGGTTTGAACCCAGCCCTTAGGGCTGTTTTTAATACAATAATTAGTTTGCGCATGTTTTTCTTATAGGAGGCCTAATCAAGTGCCTGGTTGATTAATATGCTTGTAAAAAGGTTTTTTCCAGCCTATCTTTCCCATACAATTTTTTTTTCAATTCTATAAATATGTTAATATCTATTCTTATACTTGTGCAAGGATTGGAAGACTCTAACCATCAATTGTAAGTACAAAATGCAATTAAAAACAAGATAATTAATGTGCACCTATTTAACACGAAAGCATTAATTATAAAACCATCCCTCGACTGTAATTAAGGAAATTAATTCCGTTGTAAAATTAATAAAAATGAAAGAAGAGTTCTAAGCTCTTCACTAATTTTTTATTACACATGAAAAATTGATTCAGAAAACATGATTTTTTTTTACAAAAAACGATAAATTACAGCTCGACGCTGCACTTAATCTGCAAAAAAGGTTTGACTATTTGAACGATACCATTTTCATAACAAGATTGTGTGTATAAGGCAACAACAAAATGATGTACTTATACTTATTTTTTTGCATTAAGAATGTACTAAGGCAATTTTTACAATTCGATTCGACAGTTGTAATTTTCCACGCTTCAATAGACGCGACCAAATTGAGAGTTCCGCTTGAAAGCGGACTGAAAGCCTTACCGAAGGCCGTAACTGAAATTTATTACCTCTGAAACGTATAAATTTCAGTGATGAAAACTTTAATTACATTTTTGTATTAATAACCAGCATTGCTTCTATTTATAAATGAGATCTTACAAATTTTGATTGGAATATGAATTAAATATAAGATTGCTGTTTTGAGCAGCGATCGATTTATGTTTTTTTTTGTTTAGTAGTAGTAAGGATTCACCGGTTCCAAAACAGCTATAGCAATAGCAAAGGTATATATATATATATATATATATATATATATATATATATATATATATATATATATATATATATGTGTGTGTGTCACCATTTTCAAAATATCCTAGAATAAGTCGGCCTCATTATTAATAAATATATTCTTGAGCATATCCCTCTTTTTAGAAAATTACGAGCTGCGTCTAGCCGGGCAGCCGAATGGTCGCTTACAAACACGGGCATAACTGTGCGCTCCGCAGCTTCTTGTGCTGTTGGGCCCCTTGCCCGCTCTTTGAAGACCATCCAGGCACTTAAAAGGCCTAGCTTGTGCACGATCCTTGTATCCAAAATAAAATTATAATTCTAACACTCATGTACTTTTATGTATGTAAATTTCGTGTTTCCGTCGATAAACCGAAAGTTAATTACGACTGGAATAAGATTTTCACATAAAATGAAATGTTGCAGCAAACGTTGTGTAGCATTTTGAAGTGTTCTGGAATTGTTTAAAGCTTACTGGAACATTACTTTACTGTCTAAAATATTCTGGAACTGTTTAGAGTATTACGGAACATTCCAGAGTGTTCTGTAACATTATTCAATGTTTTAAAATATCCTGAGATATTTTAAACGCAGTCTGAAGCGTCCTGGCATATTTTGAGACATTTTAGAACGGTCTACAATTTTTTATGATTTTTTTAAGTGCCTTGAAATATTCTGAAGCGTCTTGAATTGATTTCAGAACATTTTAAAATGTAATGTAGCATTTCACTCAATTTTATTTTTGATACAAGCGATCGTGCATAAGGTAGCCTTTAAAGTGCCTGAACGGTCTTCAAAGAGCGGGCCACGGGCCCAGCACCACGAGAAGTTGCGGAACAAACAGTTATGCCTGTGTTTGTAAGCGACCATCGGGCTGCCCGGCTAGACGCAGCTCTAATTTGCTTAAAATGGAGATATACTCAAGAAGAACTATTTCATGAGTCCAAATTAAATCTTGTCTACTGTCAATTTACTCAAAGTCTCGTCCTCATGCAATAAATTTGTCTTCTCGTCGACCACATTCTAGTTGACATGTGCTGACGTCATGGCCCTCATTAAAGTGGTTTTCTAGAGCAAAACTTGGACACTTGTAGTCACGATTGTGACAGGATTCGTAAAGGATATTGTAGAACAAATTATATTTTTAAGAGTCTTAAAATGAACTTGCAAGCTGCTGTCGCGTCAGCAAATGTTTAAGCTTGTTGACACTCTAAAATTCTGTATGTGTTGGGAAATCTTCTAATACGTTCTCTTTGAGGTTGAAAGGGTGAGGAACAATGAGAAAACATTTGGAGCAAGCTGCGGAGCAAACAGTTATGCCCATGTTTGTAAGCGACCATTCGGCTGCTCGGCTAGACGCAGCTCGTAATTTGCTCAAAAGGGGGATATGCTCAAGAAAGAACTCAAGAATATATATATATATATATATATATATATATATATATATATATATATATATATATATATATATATATATATATATATCTATATATATATATATATATATATATATATATATATATATATATATATATATATATATATATATATATATATATATATATATATATATAACTATTGAAATTAGGCTGCAGTCTTTTGCTATTGCTGTAGCTGTTTTGGAACCGGTGAATTCTCACTACTACTGTTATTTTGGAGGACAGATATTTGAATACAACGAAGCAGCCTGAACAGCAGAATACGAACATATTATATATTCCTCAAACATGCTAGATTAGAAACTTTGATTACTAGATAATCCGAATATTTATACAACGAAATTTCCAAGTTTTATCTCAAAGTAGATGGATCCATATTCATGTGTTTGTACTTGCTACATTGCAAAGTACAGCGATAATTGTGTCCAATATTAGCATATACATGCTTCAATGCTATTCACATGATCCGACATTTAATAGTACACTACACGTAGACTCACTAAGGGCTAAATGACATAATAATTTTTTTTACTATAATTTAATAATAACTTCGAACTGAATATCCAGAGGGTTTACAGGTGAGAATAAAAATCAGCTCTTTACAACCAAAAATCTGACCTAGATACTGTTGTATATCATGAAGTTTCTTATTTGTGAACCTTTCAGGTAAGTAGTGAAAGAAAATAAAGAAAAAGAACTCACTGTCAGCACGGTGTGTTCGTTTGTCTCCTTTACCCATGTTGCTTCGTCGTACAGCCTCCGTGACGTCTGCTTCTTTTTAGATATTCACTTGTTGCCTTTACATCCAGACATTCACAGCCAACCTTGATCTGCAAAAAGATATACGAGATTTATTACGAGAAAGGATAATGTTCTTAGGATTACTATCATTCAAAAATAAATAAAATTAAATAATGATTGACGTTTCAACTCTCTATCTTGTCAGGAATGCATAACCCGTGTTTTTGAAGAGCGGGATAGGGGCCCAGCATCACAAGCTGCGGAGCGAACAATTATGCCCGTGTTTTCAAAGAGCGGGATAGGGGCCCAACACCACATAAGCTGCGGAGCGAACAGTTATGCCCGTGTTTTCAAAGAGCGGGATAGGGGCCCAGCACCACGAAAAGCTGCGGAGCGAACAGTTATGCCCGTGTTTATAAGCGACCATTCGGTACATTTTTGAACTGTTATCACTGAAATCGGGCTGCAGACCCTTGCAATAGTAACAGAGACATAAAGTTGAGTTGTCAAAACAAATGATTTGCTGCCCCAGTCCAATGTTACAATCTGACAAATAATCATAAGTTATAAATTGGTCTTCTTTCCTCTAATAAAGCCCCAATTTTATTCCGGGTATGGATGATTGAATAATTTGACTGATGTTCGAGGATGCGAGCTTTTTAGAAATTAATTTTGTGAGTTATTGATATTCGTACAGCGGACACAATGTGTCACTGTGACAGGAAGTTATTCTCGGAAGGGTGGAATCAAACAAAATTCAACGTGCCCGAGATCATTTCCGGGAAGGATAAATCAATCCTACATTTCATTTAGCCCAAAAATATTCGGTGGAACAATTTATATATAAGGTTTGAAAATCATTAAAGTAATCCAATCGCGTTTGGTAAATTCAAAGCTTTAATGCTTTAATTATACATTCTGCTCAACTATGGTGCATTGATATCTGCAAGCGCTTTATGATCACTGGTCTCGTGAATGGTAAAGGATTTGCGTTATAGATTATTATGTTGTGGTAGGCTACTTCTAATGAGCCTCCCAATATTCAACTATTACCTTTTTGATACTGCTTCTAGTATATTAATAGAAGCAAAGTATGATAGATTACTTTTTAGCACAAAACATTGTCTTATTCAAAAAATTGTTATAAAGTGGTGATAAATTTTTACAGCGTTTTGATGTTCCATTAAATAAACATAAAACAAAAGACTAGAACATGTTATATGCATTAGCTATAAAGCGTAAATAATCATAAAATGCTATTTTATTTGCAAAACAAAATATTCTGATTAACACTTTGAAGTCATTTTCGGTTAAAACGTGGTTCATCGCCTCATCGATCAATACTTTACGATGAAAGTTTTCAGGGCGTTCTATTTCCGGATGAAATTTGCATTTTCTTTATACCTGTGGAGCCAGCCACGGGACTTCCCCCGACTTATTACACTCTTGACTTTTGTTTGTCTGTACGAGAAAGATGGAAAACTCTTTCACACTTCGCGTGAACAACTTGATCATAAATTCATGAGAACTTTTAAATACGAAGCGAAAATTACATTACTTGGAAAATCTTCAGCTTATGTCTTGACAACTTCAGGAATCCATTTCTGAAAATGGGATTCAAGAAGTATATATATATATATATATATATATATATATATATATATATATATATATATATATATATATAAATTAAGTTTTAAGGACTTTTAATTTTTAAAAGTATAAATTTATTTTCTGTCTTCAGATACAATTGAGTTACATGAACTTCTCTAATTAGTTGATAACAGCTCGACAAAGTAGTGATTGCCTTTTTTCCCCATTTTACAATCATTTATAAGTTCTGACTACCATAAGTCACACCTACATCCTAGGAGGGGGTAATCATGCGCAATAGCAAAGTATGAAAACTAGTATAACATAATTCCTCCCTTGCAAGACTTTGCTATATCGCATAATTTCAGGCTAAAGGATTTAATTCCATTTTATTCTCTTCTATTTTTCTACTTCTACAAAAATTTCTCTTATACTTAAATATTATTTTACAAATACATATCATAACAACTATAATTATTATAACATATAACATATAAGAATGATAATTGTGGTTTAACTCCAAATTCTTTATCTTGGGTAAAAGAGCTACAGGCTCTATTATTCTATCTACTTTCATCAAATTCATTGTGCCATTAACTTTATTTTCATAATTTATCTCCAAATTCTGAATTTGTATTTCTTTATATTGTTGGTTCACAATTTCGAAAATATTCTTATTTATTTGACAATTCTCATCTGTTTTCATTTTAAAAATTCCTTCAATTTCTTTATGTATATTTTTATTCAAACAATTAATTTGTATTTGCTGTTTATTAGGGCTAATGATTATAATATCATTCGTATTTTTTATTTGTTCAATATCATTCTCCATACTTATATAATGATACAAACAATTATCATCCTTTTTCTTATCAATTAAATTCAAAATACATTTACTTATTTCAAAATATTGGGTAATACACATATATTTATTGTCTATCAATATACATTTATTAATTACATAATTTTCTTTCCCAGATTTGAAAAATAATTTTTGATTTTCATTTATTGTTATCAATTTCTGTTCTTTATCATATGTGGGAATAGGACTAAACTGAAATAATGAATAAAAATGGTTTGAAAAATTTGGTATCGTAATTAAAAAATGAATCTGCTTATTTTGATTAATTATCCGTAATGATTCTATTATTGTGGAATGAAATCTTTCGATTGCATTACTCTTTGGATTATTCACGCAAATAAAATGAATATTAATTCCGTATCTTTTCAATAAATCTTGTAATAATTTATTTTTAAATTCTCCTCCACTATCCGTTATTATTTTATCAGGTATCCTGTAAGTTTGAAGATATTTGATTAAAACATCGCAAATAGTTTTGGCTGTTTTGTTATCAAGAAAATATGCTTGCGCATGTTTTGAAAACTGATCCATAATAGTCAAAAAATATTTACCTTCTAAAGTTAATAAATCTAAATTAATTATTTGAAAAGGTTTTTCAGGAGTTGGGGTAATATTATCTATTGCGGGTATCGGTTTCCTATCATATTTATTTAATTTACATAACTCACATTTATTAATATATTCTATAATATCTTTATTCATTTTAGGCCAATAATATTTTTCTTTCAATGCTTGAATAGTAGCATTAATTCCTCTATGGTTTGTAATGCCGTTGTGAAAATCGTGAATAATTTCTACTTGTTCTTCTTCCTGTTCGATATCAGAAACTAGTTTATCTACTGCAATTATATTAATTGAATCCGGAACAAAATTTTCAGATATAACTTTTGTTACCTTCTTGTCAAGATCTTTATTGAAAATACCAAAATATCTAATTTTTGGGATAATATAATCTTTTAAAAATTTTAACGTTTCTTCCTCAAAATTATCTTCGTTAATTTTCACATGTATTCTCTGTTTTTTATGATTAAATAATCTTGTAATTTGGATACTTGTTTCCTGCTTATGTGAGTCAAATATAAGTTGGTTATCTGCTATATTCAAACGATTATTCATATATTTAATTCCTGCTATAATATTCTCATTGTCTGAATGCACTGTATTAATATCATCTTGTTCACTATTTGGTTTTTCACTAACATTTTCTACATGATAATTTTCTGGTAGACTGAAAACATTTATCTGGATATTAGTGTCCTCAAATATTTTATATAATTTTTGTTTAACATCTGTCCATGATAATCTATCTAAACCGCAACCTAATTTAGGGATATTAATTTCATATAAATCATTCAATATTAAATAATCTCTCAATTCTTTCAAAGGCTTATCCAAATTCTTAAGGGAAGGTTGATCAAAATAATTTTGTTTTGTTATTAAATGGATTATTGTTTTATCACCTAATTTCTGTACAACTAAATGTTTATTTGATGAATCATAATTCTTACAATAATTTTTACTATCATATTTCTCTACTATTTGTCTAGCAAATCCTTTTGACATTTCGAAGTCGCGTGACACACAATGTGCTATAATCTTTCTTTCTACCACGTCTCCAATTACTTCTGTTATCTTTGTTTCTGCGCGCTGTCTTGATAAGAGGTCAGCTATTACATTTTGTTTCCCATTTAAATACTCTATTTCAAAATTATATTCTCCTAACTCAATCTTCCAACGCATAAGTTTTTGATTTGGATTTTTCATATTAAAAAGCCATACTAAAGGCTTATGATCCGTTTTAATTTTGAATTTCCTTCCATATAAATATGGTCTAAAGTTTTTGATAGCCCAAACGATTGATTTTAATTCTTTTTCTATCGTTGAATAATTTTGTTCAGCTGAATTTAGAGTTTTTGAAGCGTAACAGATTGGTTTTTCTTGATTCTCATGTGTTTGAGTTAATACGGCTCCGATTGCATAATCCGAAGCATCAGTTGTCAGTATAAATTCTTTGTTAAAGTCTGGTATTTGTAGCAATGATGATTCAGCTATTATCTTCTTACTGTTTTCAAATGCAGCACGATATTCGTGATCATAAATGTCAATATGAGAATCTTTCTTTAAACACTTAGTAAACGGTTTTGTTAATTTCGCGAAATTTGGAATGAACCTTCTGTACCATCCCAAGGTTCCTAAAAATTGTTTTATCTCTTTTTTTGTCTTAGGGATATTCAATTTTTTAATACTTTCAATTTTTCTTTCGTCAGTATTAAGTCCATTCTGATTTATGATGTAACCTAGATATTTCGCTTCGGGTCGCAAAAATTCTGACTTATCTTTTTGAATTTTTAAATTTGCTTTTCGTAATTTTTCAAATACTCGTCCTACATTTATTATGTGCTCTTCTAAAGTTTTTCCGAAAATTATTATATCATCCAAATATACAAGACAAATATCATTTACCAATTCTCCTAAAACTGTATTAATCATTCTCTGAAACGTTGCTGGGGCATTTTTTAAGCCGAAAGGCATTCTCAAAAACTCGTAATGTCCTGATGGTGTGGAGAAAGCTGTTTTTTCTCTATCTGATTCATCCATGACTATTTGATGAAATCCCGAGTGTAAATCTAAAGTTGTGAAATATTTTGATTTACCAATGTGATCAAAAAGTGTATCAATATTTGGGATAGGAAATTTATCATCTTTTGTTCGTGTATTGATTTTCCTAAAATCGATAACCATTCTAGTTTTCGCTTTATTAGACGCATCTGCTTTCTTTGGAACGATCCAGATAGGACTGGACCAGGGGCTAAATGATTTTTGAATAACTTTTTCTTCTAATAATTTATTTACATGTAATTCGATTTCTTTTTCATATACTTGTGGTAAACGATAATTTTTCGTATAAATGGGTGTTTCATCAGACATTATTATTTTATGTCTGAGAACATTTGTGTGCGATAAAGGTTCATTATCTTTTGGAAATAAATCTTCATAATTTTTAAGTAATACATCTAATTTTCGTTTTTCTACGGGATTCAAATGAGAATTTCGAATTTCTATTGAATTTATTTCTGATACATTTTTATTATCCTGTAATTTATACTGTTTGTCATTCATTATTACGTTATTATTTTCAAAATCCAATTTTATGTTGAGTATGCGAAATGCTTCCATTCCGAATAATAAATTATAATTTTTATGAAATTTATATATATAACATTTGATTAATTTTTTATTAATTTTAAATTCTACATATTTGTTACAGGTAGATTTACCATTTACTGTTTTAAATGTTAATTTTATATCTTTTTGTTGCAATTTTAATTTTTCTGCTAAATCTGGGTGCATTAAATTGATTGAAGATCCTGTGTCGAAAAGTATATTAAAATAGTGTTGCTGTAATGAAGGTAAATCGTTTGTTAAGGATGACATTATGTAGTATTCTCGTCTATCATTGTTCCTAAATCTAAAAAATCATTATTTGGGTCAATTTCTTGGTCATTAATCTCTTCGTCTTCGTCTTCGTTTGTCTGTTCAACTGAATCTATATTATAATTTTGTCTTATGGTTTGAAACGACATAGGTTGAGTCTGTCTGGTTTGAGTCGATATGGGCTGTTGTCTGGTCTGAATTGACATAGGCTGTTGGTTAAAACGTTGTCTAGTTTGTACGGCGTTTTTAACATTTTGTTTGGGTGCAAAAGGGATATTATTTCTATAGAAATTTGGTTTCATGTCTACAGCATGTGAGGGGAAATTGTCAGCTGGGAATTTCCGCGGTGGTATTTTATTATTAGTTACGTTTCGTAGAAGTGGTGAAGTATGTTGGTTTTGATTAATAAAATTAAATTCATTTCTTATCAATAATTCACATTGTTCTAAAGTGTCAGGATTCTTAACAACAAATGAACCTCTTATATTAGTAGGTAGTAAAGATATGAAATGTTTTACTATTAATTTTTGTACCTCAATTATAATTGCACTTTTCTGAGCTAAACTATATTCGGTTAAGAGTATTTTTGATTTATATTGCAAGAATTTGTCCAACATATATTTCAAAGTAATTTCTGCATTTGTTTTGAATTTACTATTGATTATGTCCAAAAGTATAGTTTCTGCTGATAATTTATCTGTGAAATTATTTGTTAAATATAATCTCAACTCTAGCCAATTCTGGAAATTATTTTCAGAAAGAAGTTCTGCAGCTTTATGGACTAACTTTGTTTTAATTATTCCAAATAAATATGTTGTTTGTAAAGGAGATAAAGCTAAAGTGTTTGTGGTCGCATAGACTTCATCAATGGTTTTAATAAAATTACTGAGCAATTTTATGTTTCCTTCATATTGAGGAATTACATCAGTAAAAGTTTTCAATTCGGCTAATGTAATATTTGCCATTGCTATGGTTTTTGACAGTTGACTTGGTCTTAACTTTATTTGAATAGGATTGGAAATTCCTATTTCTAGATCGGAATCTAATTCCTGTGAATCTTCTGATTCTGATGAGTTATTACTCATAAATTTTTCAAAATCTTATTTCAATTAGTACAAAGTCTAACAAATAAGTGTGAATGTGTGTGTGTGAGACTGTGCCGGTCTCTCGGTAAATTTATTACTAACTTTTGTTAGATTTACCCCTTTGTGTATTTGTTGCTTACAATTACTTACTGTAAAATAGCTAACAATATCGTGAGTTTGACGGACATCTCCGGAATCTTACAAGTTGTCGTATGAGTTGTACCTCTGCGGATGACTGTTCTCTTCGACGACGTGAACTGGTACCGATCAGCAAGTACTCTTCCTTACGATGAGGACGTGGTCTGGTTACCTGAGCAGCAAGTTGTCGATTTGGTGTAGTCGTCCGTTAAAGATGGGTCGTGGTTAGACCCTGATGGGCTTAGGTTGAAGCCGGTTTGAAGTTCTCGTAGGTTTTTGAATATATTGAAGTAAGACTTTTGAAAAAGTGCCACAAATGAAATTTTTGTACTTAATTTCTCTGTGTCTTCAATATCCTACCGACTGCGCCAATTAAGTTTTAAGGACTTTTAATTTTTAAAAGTATAAATTTATTTTCTGTCTTCAGATACAATTGAGTTACATGAACTTCTCTAATTAGTTGATAACAGCTCGACAAAGTAGTGATTGCCTTTTTTCCCCATTTTACAATCATTTATAAGTTCTGACTACCATAAGTCACACCTACATCCTAGGAGGGGGTAATCATGCGCAATAGCAAAGTATGAAAACTAGTATAACATAATTTATATATATATATATATATATATATATATATATATATATATATATATATATATATATATATATATATATATATATATATATATTTTCAAAGAGCGGGTCAGGGGACCAACACCACGAGGAGCTGCGGAGCAAACAGTTATGCCCGTGTTTGTGAGCAGCCATCCGGCTGCCCGGCTAGACGCAGCTCGTAATTTGTTGAGAGGGATATATATATATATATATATATATATATATATATATATATATATATATATATATATATATATATATATATATATATATATATATATATATATATATATACCCCACAGTGCACATCTTGCTCCAAATGCTTTTTCATTGTTCCTCAAACTTAAAGAGAGCGTATAAGAAGATTTCCCAACACATACAGAATTTTAGAGTGTAAAATAACAAGGTTAAATATTTTTGACGCGATAGCAGCTTGCAAGTTCATTTTAAGGCTCTTAAAAATGAAATTTGTTCTACAATATCCTTTACGAATCCTGTTACAGTCGTAACTACAAGTGTCCAAGTCTTGCTCTAGAAAATCACTTTAATGGAGGCTATGACGTCAGCACATGTCAACTGGAATGTGGTCGACGAGAAGACAAATTTATTGCATGAGGACGAGACTGAGTAAATCGACAGCAGACTAGATTTAATTTCGACTCATGAAATAGTTTATATATATATATATATATATATATATATATATATATATATATATATATATATATATATATATATATATATATATATATATACACTTAAGTTCTTCTTGAGTATATCTCCATTTTAAGCAAATTACGAGCTGCGTCTAGCCGGGCAGCCCGATGGTCGCTTAGAAACACAGGCATAACTGTTTGTTCCGCAACTTCTCGTGGTGCTGGGCCCCTGGCCCGCCCTTTGAAGACCGTTCAGGCACTTTAAAGGCTAGCTTATGCACGATCGCTTGTATCAAAAATAGAATTGAGTGAAATGCTACATTACATTTTAAATTGTTCTGAAATCACTTCAAGACGCTTCAGAATATTTCAAGGCACTTAAAAAAATCATAAAAAATTGTAGACCGTTCTAAAATGTCTCAAAATATGCCAGGGCGCTTCAGACTGCGTTTAAAATATCTCAGGATATTTTAAAACATTGAATAATGTTACAGAACACTCTGGAATGTTCCGTAATACTCTAAACAATTTCAGAATGTTTTAGAAAGTTGAGTAATGTTCCAGTAAGCTTTAAACAATTTCAGAACACTTCAAAATGCAACACAACGTTTTTCAATGTCTCGGAAGCACTTAAGGACCTTCTGGAATATTATAGAACATTTTAGAACATCATACAATGTTCTAAAACATTCTAAATCAGTGCAGAATATTTTAAAACATTATAAAACGTCTCACGATGTTTTAAAATATTGTGATATATATATATATATATATATATATATATATATATATATATATATATAAGTGCGTTTCCATTAACTCGTGTTCTCAAAGAGCGGGCCAGGGACTCAACACCACGAGAAGCTGCGGAGCAAACGGTTATACCCGTATTTGTAGGCAACTATTCGGCTGCCCGGCTAGATGCATTAAAATCATATCGGCCATTTCAATATTGAAATGCAAAGGTATGTTTTATTACTTTTATGAATGAACCATACTTATGTTTAACTACTCATTTTCATGATCAGTGACAGTGTAAATATTATTACAAAACGCCAGAATAAAATTGGTTAATTTGTTATTGAACCTTAATTATGTGGTTAAAATACTTATTTATTAGCCTCGTTAATAACTTCGTGTTGACCAGGTTTCAACAAGGAATCGGTGTACAAACTAAGCTTTTTAAGTGCCTGGACGGTTTTGTCGAGAGTCGTGTTTGCAAAGAGCGAGCCAGGGGAACACTACAAGAAGCTGCGAAGCGAGCAGTTATGCCCGTGTTTGTAAGCAACCATCCGGCTGCCTGGCTAGACGCAGCTCGTAATTTGCTAAGAGGAGGATATGCTGAACAACTCTTGAAGTGTAGAATCAATAGGTTGATGAAATATATATGCCTCCCAAACTTCAAAGTAAAGTAAACTTCGCGTAGCTAGCTCGACGATATCATATAGGCTACGTGTATGAAGCCTACTAGCGCCTCTAGCGGGCAATGGAGAACGATTGAACTCCCATTTTATCATTGTTTCATACCTATAATTCTTTCCATGTACTAATATTATTCAATTCAGCTGTGTGCGTATAATATAACTTGCATAGCATAAAAGATACGTTGAAATTATTTATTTTGAGTATTTTTTTCTTCAATTATAACGTACCTATTAGAGAAAATGTCATAACTCGTCCAAATTGACAGGATAACCTAAAATTATGACGCCGATGATCTTGCGGATTGGGTTTGTATGTATCAAACACTGTATCCCTTCTACCGAAGAAGCATCGAAGAAAAGCGTGAGATTAGTTTTGCCGTATTAAACATGTTGAAAAATATGTTGCTGACAATATTAACAACAAAATTATTGTGAAGTGCATCACAATTGAATTACAAACATCTTTGTTATACAGATTAATAACGAAAGACAGATAATACTCTATTAACAGCTTTGATCCACTTCACTTGTTTTTTTATGTTAAAACTGCGTACATGAAATCAATGAAACTATATTTCACTTGAATCATCCTTAACACAACAGCCTGAAGTTTTATATGCAATTATTTTCACTTTTAAACTACAATGCTCGATGATGTATTCTGAGAAATCGAGTTCAATAGTTACAATTGTGCTCACATGAGCGCTCGCATCGATATTTGTTCAAACTCCGCCCTCTTGCACATAGCTTATAGGTTCAGTGGTTTAGGGGGAAAGGGGTTAGAAAGAAGCCATCAAGAAGAAAGAAGTCAAGAGAGAAGCGAATAAAAAAAAATGTTTCTGATTGTGAATCAGCACATCGAAATGTTATCAAGTATTTTTTTTGCAAAGTCCTCCAGCTTAGACGAGACAAGGTCTTTCCGTGAAGGATTCAACAAGGGATCGGTGTATAAGCTAGGCCTTTTAAGTGCCTGAACGATCTTGTCGGGAGTGCATAACTCGTGCTTTCAAAGAGCGGGCCAGCGGACCAACACCATGAGAAGCTGCGGAGCAAACAGTTATGCCCGTGTTTTCAAAGAGCGGGATAGGGGCCCAGCACTACGAGAAGCTGCGGAACAAACAGCTATGCCCATGTTTGTAAGCGACAGGATGTATACCAAAAAATTAATTGAAAATTCCCTGACTTTTCCAGGTTTTCCAGGTTATTTTCAAAGAAGTTCCAGACAGTAAAGGAGCAAAAATTTGATACAAGTTTACACATAATCACAGATCAATATCGCAATTCTGTGTGAACCTTATAAATCTGTAGATTACAAAAAAAGTCGCAATGAACTTGATGTCCTGATCAACGAATTTATATTGATCAACAAAAGTAGATGCGATTTAAGAGTTTTTTTTATGGATTTGTACAGAATTGCAACATAAATCAGTTACTGTATTCAATGTGTCACTCTTGTTCATACGACAGAATGAGAATTTCATGTACTTTTATTAATATAGCTTAAATATCCTATAATTTATTTTTCCCAAACAAATATCGAAAATTCCATGACGATTCCATGACATTTCCAGTTTATCTAAATTCCCTGACATTTCCAGGTTTTTCAGGTTTGCTATACACCCTGAAGCGACCATTCAGCCATTTCAATATTTATTACTTTTATAAAGAAACCACACCAATGTTCAAGTACTCACTTTTATGATGAGTGACAGTGTAGATATTATTACAAAACGTCAGAATGAAACTAATTAATTTGTTATACAACATTAATCACGTGGTTAAAATATTAATTTATTAGCTTCATTGAAAATTTCGTGTCGACCAGTGGCACTACAAATGTGGTGTGGTGCATTTGTTCGTTTTGCTATCAAGTATTTTTTTATTTTTTTTCCCGCAAAGTCCTCACGCTTAGGCGAGGCAAGACCCTCTCGTGAAGGTTTTACAAGGTAATACTTCTAAGTGCCTGGACGGTCTTGTTGAGAGCGCATAGCTCGTGTTTCTAAAGAGCGGGCCAGGGGCCTGACACCACGAGAAACTGCGGAGCGAACAGCTATGCCCGTGTTTGTAACTGACCATTCGGGTGCCCGGCTAGACGCATAAAAATCATATTGGCCATTTCAGTAATGGAATAAAAAGGCATATCTAATTACTTTTATGAAGAAACTACACTAATGTTAACTACTCAATTTTATGATCAGTGACAGTGTAGGAATTACTACAAAACGCTAGAAAAAACAACAATAAAAATGCTCATTTATTACATCAACTAAAGATTTCGTATCGACTATTGGCTCGAAATGTACTGTACTCTTCATGAAACACCCCCACAATTTTGCAAGTTTTGAAAAAAAATCCTTTTTGAATGTGAATCAGCACATCAAAATGTATATGCCATAAATTTGCTTATATAGATATATTTTTATACATATTATAACGTGCGAGAGTGAGGGGGGAGCTCGTAAAGACGACGTAGTATGGGGAGGAGCTTCTTGTCGTCGCTTACGCCGCACCGCGTCGCAGCACATCACCCCTCCCAATAGAAGCCTCTAGTGATTTCTAGAAATGGAAAGAGTCGAGAAATGGAAAATTCGAGAAAACAATATTTCTCTATATAAGGCCAAGCGAAAGACGTGTAGTACAGTACAGTAATAAGAGTAGTAGTGTGAAATAAATATCGAACAGTGACAGTAAAGCGAAATATAAATATCTGTGACCATGATTAAATTAGAATTGAGTGACAAATAAATAAAAATAGTGTTATTAGTGACATAAGGAGAATAAAGCTTTTATTTCATTTAGATTATTAAATAGTGACTTTTATTTATTTACGAACTGATCCATCAAGCAATAAACATTACCATATTGTCTTTTTTCTCCCTCGCACTCATTATTTTTTATGGGCATGAAAAACCGGCGATTTCTACAGCTTAATTAAAAAAGTTTCGTCGTCGGACGACCAGTATCATAGTATAAGTAACTGTCATTCTCTTGGATTTTTTTTTTTACCTATTCTTTAGGACCCTATATATATATATATATATATATATATATATATATATATATATATATATATATATATATATATATATATATATATATATACCAACCAACAGCACTGAAAATGGCACGTCTTTATGCTACTTTCCATTTTCAACTATATATATATATATATATATATATATATATATATATATATATATATATATATATATATATATATATATATATATATATATATATATAGTTGAAAATGGAAAGTAGCATAAAGACGTGCCATTTTCAGTGCTGTTGGTTCTTAATAAGTGACAAAATATGGAAGAATTCACGAAAAACAGATAGCTTACTCTTTTGTGCACAACATTTGTCACTGACTTGTTTCTAAAATCATTTGTTCAGTCTAAATATTAACTTGTGTTAGGATGTGTGGCGAATTACTATATACGGCCCACAAAAAAATTTTGTACGCAATCAAAGCCTCACAATCAATTATTTGATGATTTACCCAATACAGTTAATTTATTAATAATTCAATTGTTTTTCTTTGTATCTCATATCAAATATATTTGTAACATATTTTTGGGTAAATGTGTGCCATACATAAATACAGTTCAAATCCATATTTACTTTCCAAAAGTGCAACCAAAATTTAATTCCAATTAAAATTATGAAGGATATAAAATGCTTGCGACTCACTTTCTAGAATCCATACTATCTGTTGCTTTGCAGCCCAGAAAGGACAAAATCACTAGCGTCTTGAGATACACCCCGCTTTACACTGAACTGTTGGTGGTCACAGACTGACAGCGAAATTTCGTCCAGATATTCACTGGGAAATAAATTCACATTAATAGGTAGCGCGCGCCATCTATGACACAAAAGGTGAACTAAACCGTAAGAAAGTCGGTAAGATAGTGAAACTTGTTTTATTTATCGTTGGATATTTACTAAACGATTTTTTTAGATTGTTTCGAGAAATTAACACAATTAGAAGTCAAAATTTACTATTTAAAGTAGCACAATATACGTAACAATAAAATAAATACACACAAAAACGTCAAAAACATTAATAAATACCAGCGGCACAAACAAAACAAATGTCACACTGTTTATTTATTTAGCAATGTTGCCAACAGTCGATAAATAAATATTTAATAGCACATAACAACATAACCTCTTTAAGTTTTAAGTACGTGTTTTTGTGATGTACAATAAGTTTTCAGTATTATTTTTGTGATACAAAGAACGATTAAAACATATTTGAGGTTAAGATGAATACAACGTGGAAAAAGTATCTTTTGTGGTTCGCACAAGAACACGTAGAATTTAGGTTTCCCGTACGTTTTATTTGCAAATACATAAAATAAATTATTAATTGTTGGTTATTTCAGGAAATTTATTCAATATTATCAGCATTTAATATTCCGATGAGGTTCATTGAAAAACCAGACCAAGAGGTATAATATAACCTAATTTAATAATATTTTTTGTATTTTATATGTTTTGCAGCAACCTTTTTGGCTGGTTGAGTTCCAATCCGAAAAAGAATTACTAATATTAGCAAACCGTTCTGTTTCGTTACGTTCTTGCCAGGAATTATGGGCCCATGCAAAAAATCTTGACAGTTTGCACGACAAATTAAAAAACGCTCCGCTACAAAAAATAGAACCATATTTTGACCACAATAAATCGTTTAAAATTGAAGTGGAGAGTTTTTGCCACCACATGACACAAAAAGAAAAAATTGGGCGCATTGAAGTTAGTGCACTTTTCAATAATTATTCTTATTTTTGAATTATTTTAGAGTTTCAGTTATTTGCCGGTAAAAGGGCGCGTAAATTTGAAAAATCCTGATTTAGTCATGCAGTATTCTGAATATTATGGAGTTAATCCTAATGAGTCGCCGGAACAGCCGTACGAAGTATTTTTTGGACGATGGGTGAGTTTATAATCATTAATTTATTGATGGTTATTTTGAATTTTTTAGGTTTCCAGTGGCGTGCGTCATTTGTTACGTAAAATTTCACTGAAAACCCGTAAATTTATTGGAAATACAAGTATGGACCCACAATTGTCTTTATTAATGGCTAATCATGCTAAAGTAAAGGATAATGATTTAATTATTGATCCGTTTGTTGGAAGCGGATCGCTTTTAATAGCAGCAGCCCATTTTGGAGGTTATGTTCTTGGTACAGACATTGATTATTTGATGCTACACGCGAAAACTAGGCCCACTAGAATTACACAAAGCGTAATTAACAAAATATTTTCAATAATACTAAATTTGAAGCCAAATTTTTTAGAAAAGAGAAACAGATGAAAGTGTTTTGGCCAATTTAAAGCAGTACAACTTGGAACACAAATATTTAGACGTATTTGTCAATGATTTTGCGCTTCCTATGTGGCGAAAAGGCATCGAATTCGACGCCATAATCACAGACCGTAATTTAATACTTTTTAATATATTTTCAGTGTTATAATATGTTTATTTTAGCACCGTACGGGATTCGGGAGGCAACAGAACGAGTAGGAATCCACAAACAAAATTATGAAATAAGTGAGCAGCATTTAGAAACGCACATTCCAGCCAAAGTCGAGTACGGATTATCCGAATTGTATTTCGATTTACTTAAATTTTCTGCCGAATATTTGAAGTTACACGGACGCCTCGTTTGTTGGTTCCCTGTTTTTAGGTTAGTTAAAATAACGCAATGTTTATGTAATAATTTTATTTATTTCAGAGAGGATTACACGGAGTGTTGTCTTCCGAGGCACCCAAATCTTCGTTTAATATCAAATTGCGAACAAATTTTAAGCAAATATACATCAAGACGACTTTTAACTTACGAAAAAATATCAAACGAAGAAGACAAATCAATAAAAACTCCGGAAAATGTTCCTTCAGATTTTAGAGAACGGTATTTTAATTTGCGGGACGAAACAAGACAAGAAAGGCGGCAAAAAAAATACTCCAATATTGTAAAACCACAATAAATTAGTTAAAACAGTAATTCTTGCAAATATTCCTCAAATTCCTCCTCTCTAGTCTTTTCGGCCTCATTTTGGGGCTGCGCCCACAAGGTTTCGTTTTTCGCCGGTTTTTCTTCCATTTCTTGTGTTTTACAAGATTCGCTTTTGTCGGGCTTACTTTTGTGCCCTTTTTTCGACTTTGTTAGTCGTTTAATCTCTCGCCGTTTTGTTTTGTAATTCAGTTTTTCTGAACAGGGTTGACATAACCCTTAAAAATATAACATTTGCATTTTGTAAAATAAATGAAAGTTTACTTACTTAATTTCACTAGAGCATTCTTTTTGTCTCCATCCTCAAAGTACCCAAAATTGACCTCCCAAGTTTTCAAATCCTCCTTGAAAGTACACTTCTTGTTCCCACAACTAAACTGTCCTCTTCCACTCACTACTTCTTGTTCAGTTCTCCATCGAAGAGCAACCTACATTATCCCATTAAATATGCGAAACTACACAAACTATTTCATAACATAACCTTGTTTTCTTTGTACAATGTCAAGTCGCAAATGCAATACTCCTTAAACAATTTGTCGTAATATTTCTTTGCTAATTGTTCTTCCCAAGTTGATGGTTCTTCATTCCACAAAAACTTATGGTTTTCTTTAATAACATCGATGTCTCGTTTGTCTTTACTTGTGTCTCTTTGCAGATATTGCGTATCACCTGAACGTTTTAAGACGTATGTGTTTATTATTGCCTTGTGAATCTCGTAAGGATTCATTGTTTTGAAATTAAACTGAAATGAACTCATTTTTGCAATAATATTATTAACAAACAGTCGATACTTGTTTGTTTTGATGTCACACCTGGCTCACAGTGTTGCCAACGATTTGTGATACACAAATACATCGAATTTACTTATAATAATAAAATTGATTTGCATTACGACCAACTACACAATTTAAATTGAGCCCCAATCGTTTTCAACGTGAATAAACTTATAAAACTGTATAGAATTGAATTTATTAATTTATGTCCACAGATATATCTAACTTACGGACTCGCATTCATATTTACTAATGTGTACAGCAATTGATTCTCCTACTCGTCACTCAGTGTCGCTAGTATGTCGTGTCCAATTAATAATTAAAGTTGTATATTCAATGACTTTTGTAATGCGCGATTTTAGTCTTTATTTAAATGATACATGAAGAACAATAAATGTCAATTGATATAAATGACAAATAATCAACAATAAGCATACTTTTCAATATTTTAAATAAAAAATCAAGTAAATAATGATTGTAACATGCTTATTTTGTCTAATTTATTGTTAAATCAGTTTTAACTCTGTCCTTAATAAAAATGTACATATAATAAAGATTTGAAAAATTGTTTTTGACTAATATTACTTTTGTTTTTAAGTTTTAATTACGTTTTGTGTATCAAATTTGACTGTTTTTAGCTTGACGAGCGTCGATACGTGTGTACGTATGTATGTGCTCGCAAATCTCAAAGCCTATCAAATTTATACTGCTGAAATTTTGTATTTGAGACTAGTATGAGGTCCAGTTGTGCACCTCGCGTTATGGCTGCAATTGTCTACACCGGAAGTGCACTTTACTTGAAACTTTTTTTGAATTTCTTGCATAAATCCAAAATATTTGGCTGCAGAATACTGAAATTCAGTATTAGAGATTCTTTTGGCACCTAAATAGTTACTTTTTATTTTTGTATCAATCGGCTGGGCTGGAAGTGCACTTTACATGACAGATTTTTTGAATTTTCCGCATAAATTCAAGACTATCAGTCGTAGAATATTAAAGTGCCGTATTGATAACTTTTATGATACTTTATTGTGTATCTCTTATTATGATTGCGATCAGCTGAGCCAGAAGTGCACTTTACTTGAAACTTTTTTCGAATTTTTCGCATAAATTCAAACTGGCTGGCTACAGGATATTAAAATTCAGTATTGAAAATTGCTGTAGCATGTAAATGGTCGACTCATATTTTTACACCAATCGGCTGGGCCAGAAGTGCACTTTATTTGACACATTTTTCGAATTTTCCGCATAAAATTGAAACAATGAGTCGTAAAATATTAAAATCTTGTATTGAGTACTTTTATAACATCTAGTTGTGCACCTCGCATTATGATTGCGATCAGCTGAGCCGGAAGAGCACTTTACTTGAATTTTTTTTTGAATTTGCTGCATGAATCCTAAATGATTAACCATAGAATATTGAAATTTGATATCTGAAGATAATATAGCATCTTATTGGTTATCTCTTATTTTAATACCAATCGGCTAGGCCGGAAGTGCACTTAATATTAAAGATTTTTCGAATTTTCCGTATAACTTCAAGGCAATCAGTTGTAGAATACTGAAGTTCCGTATGGAGCACTTTTATGATACTTAATTGTGTATCTCTTATTATGATTGCGATCGGCTGGGCCGGAAGTGCACTTTACTTGGAACTTTTTTCGAATTTTTCGCATAATTTCAAAATGGTTGATCGTAAGATATTGAAATTCAATATTTGAACTTTTTATAGCATTCAAATAGTCACGTTTTATTTTAGTATCAATCGGCTGAGCCGGAAGTGCACTTTACATAACAGATTTTTTGAATTTTCCGCACAAATTCGAAACAATTAGTTGTAGATAATTAAAATTCCATATTGAGCACTTTTATAACATTTAGTTTTGCACTCTGTATTATGATTGCGATCAGCTGGACCAAAAGTGCACTTTACTTGACACTTTTTTTGAATTCTTCGCATAAATTCAAAATTTCAAGCTGTAGAATATTGAAATTCAGTATCTGGAATTGCTGTAGCATACTAATAGTCATCTTTTATTTTTGTATCAATCGACTGAGCCGGAAGTGCACTTTATACAACAGATTCTTTGAATCTTCCGCATAAATTCAAAACAATCGATCATAGATTATTGAAAATTTTATATAGAGCACTTTTAAAACATCTAGTTGTGCACCCTGTACTATGATTGCGATCGGCTGAGCCAGAAGTGCACTTTACTTGAAACTTTTTACAAATTTTTCGCATAAATTAAAAATGGCCAACTATAGGATATTGAAATTCAGTATTTTAGGTTGCTGTAGCATTCTTATAGTAACCCTACATTTTTGTACCAATCGGGTGAGCCGGAAGTGCACTTTATATAACAGATTTTTTAAATTTTCCGCATAAATTCGAAACAATCGATCATAGATAATTGAAATTTCATGTTGAGCATTTCTATAATATCTAGCTGTGCTTTCCGTATCATGATTGCGATCGGCTGGACCAGAAGTGCACTTTACATAACACTTTTTTTGAATTTTCAGCATAAATCCAAAATGACTGACCGTAGAATATCAAAACTCAGTATTTGAGGTTGCTATAGCATTCTTATAATTATCTGACACTTTTGTATCAATCGGCTCAGCCGGAAGTGCATTTTATTTGACAGATTTTTCGAATTTTCCTCATAAATCTGAAATAATTGATCGTAGAGCGTTGAAATTTTGTAATAAGCACTTTTATGTTATTTTATTGTGTGCCTCGTATTATGATTGTGATCGACTTAGCCGGAAGTGCACTTTATTTGAAACTTTTTTCGAATCTTCTGCTTAAATGCAAAATGGTCAACCATAGGATATTGAAATTTAGTATTTAAACTTTCTGTAGCATTAAAATAGTTATCTCATATTTTTGTATCAATTGGCTTAGCCGGAAGTGCACTTTATATAACATATTTTACGAATTTTCCGCATAACTTTAGAACAACCAATCGTAAAATATTGAAATTTTGTATTAGACACATCTATAATATCTAGCTGTGTAAATTGCATTATGATTGCGATCGGCTGAGCTAGAAGGGCACTTTATTTAAGACTTTTTTTGAGTTTTCTGCATAAATCCAAATTGGTCAGCTGTAGGATTCTAAAATTAAGTATTTCAAGTTGCTGTAACATCTTAATGGTTATCTTATATTTTTGTTTCAATCGGCTGGACCGGAAGTGCACTTTGTATAACAGATTTTTCGAATTTTCCGCATAAATTTGGAACAATCAGTCGTAGAATATTGAAACTTTGTAATAATCACTAATATAATATTCAGCTATGCACCTTGCATTGAGATTGCGATCGGCTGAGCCGGAAGTGCACTTTACTCGGAACATTTTTTGATTTTTCAGCATAAATCCAGAACAATTGAACGTAGAATGTTAAAATTCAGGATTTAAGACGTATATACTATTGAGATGCATATATCCTATTTTTATTGAGATCGACTGAACCGGAAGTGCACTTTACTTGATAGTCTTCTAGTATTTTTCGCATAAATTCGAAACGATGGGCCGTAGAGTATTCAAATTTAGTAAGTCTGCTGTAGCATCTTCATAATTGCCTACTATTCTCATAACAATCGACTGAACCGGAAGTGCCCTTTGGAAGCGATTTTTTCTCAATTTTGCGCATAAATTCAGATCTATCAGCCGTAGAGTCTTGAAAATCAGTATTTAGGAATGTTGTAGCATAAGAATGACGACCTACTGTTTTCATAGCAATCGACTGGACAGAAAGCGCACTTTACTTAACAAATTTTTTGGATAAATCCAACCTTGTGTTCATAAATCATTCATATTTAACAGTTTAATATTTTTCGCTTCTTGTAAAGCATCTTGTTTGAACATTTTTCTAAAAATTGGAGTGACAAAAAGTGATACTATTACTTTACTACATTAGACCTCATATTTCGTTGTGAGCTGGCAGCTGCCAATTGCAGTTTGTGACCTAATAAATTTAGCTACAGCAGATAAAACTTGAAAATTCTTTATTGCTGCATTTTATTGATTTGTAATAACAATATTAGTATCATTTGGGGAGCATAAAACAATTGAGGAATTTAGTTAAAATGAATTTTGTAAATCTGCAAACAAGTTTATTTCAACTAAAGCTTATCATAAAATTGAATTTGTAGTTTTTCCCAAATCTAGTTATAGTTGGCAACGTACAATATTGAAACAAATGAGTCAACAGCCCATCTCAAATATTAAAGTCATAAAATACGCGAAAGCATTTCCTAAATAGCGAATAACTTCCCCAAACTTTTCCTCGCAAACTTTCCTATTGAATTATTAGTTCTTATTGTTTTTTGCCTTGTTCATGTGTCTTCAAACTTTGTTTATTGAATTAATTTTAATTGATTTGTCGACACTGAAATTTGGCTGTAAATTTTTAGTAGCGAAAAATGTTTCAAGCAAATTGCGAAAGTTTTTGTATTACTGAACGAATAAAGCAGGGTTTAGAGGAATTATAAGACGTTTAGGATAATTTGGAAGGTGATAATGTACTGATAACGCTTTTTTCAAGAACAGAGTACTCATAAATTTACTTAATGGGCATTACTGAAAATAAAATAACATTAACTTGTTTTAAATGAATGGACGTTCACAAATTATTATTATTTATAGCTCAATTTTATATTTGCCTCTATGTGTCACATAGAAACAACCCTGCAAATCTAAATAATCTATTCTGAACATTTTTCAGGTCTCCTCGTAAATCGCAGCACGTCCGCAGTTTACCTTTAAAGAGTTTACAGCTTCAGCGGAATTAAAGCGCTGACAACAGATTTATATTTTCTAATTTGCCTTCAACCCATCCAATCACCCTTAGACTGAGTGTAAAAGAGAATATGTTAGACAGGTGACGTGCTGTGCGTTCAAACGCTTGGAACAACTGAAAAAAAATGCACTTTATACACACCCTGTATAATATTTATGAAAATCATTGATAACTTTATTTCATTGTGAGCACTTATGCATGAAATCAATTTTTTTTAATGACGCGAGTTCGAGATATTTGTTTTTTAGTTTACAAACACGGGCATAACTGTTTGCTCCGCAGCTTTCTGTGGTGTTGGGCCCCTGGCCCGCTCTTTGAAAGCACGAGGCACTTAAAATTTCATTATAAAATCAAAGAGCGTATTTTATCTATTTATGCAACCAGAAATACGGGCCCGCCTCGCGGGCCACTCTGCTATATATTTGAAACGAATGTCGACGCTTGAAGTGCAGATTTCTCGCCTGCACGCCGAGCGAGGTCTGTTTAGCATAGTCACTATTACAAAAGTGAAGGAATAGAGTCTGACAGAGAAAAAGCATACCGAAATTAGCGATCTCCTATCGCTCGTTCTCTCTCGCTGGGTGCAGGCAGACTTTCTGCACCTGGAGCTGAATATTCAATGTTTAGCTGTGTTCTTTTTCAAACGCCTTTTATAAGTTTGTTTTAAAATAGTTGAAATATTGTTATTTGTTATTTAAGACAACAATATTAGGTGAACACTTATTTTATACGTTTCTTAAATTATTTATTCTTGTGAAATTTGTAGAATGACAACTGAAAATAGATGTATAATTAGTGATCTACAGGAAAATCCTTTTTTACGTCGTGATGTCGAAACGAAAAATGAAATTATGAAAACAAGACCAACGCCAGACATAAAACTCACTCAAAATATAAAAATTAATATAAATATTTTGGAAGAGGAATTTCTTGAAACATCAAGCTTTAGTAAAAGTAAGAGCGTTACGCAAAATGAAACGCACTATTGTCTGCTTTATCTTCCTTTGGTTTCTCACTGCTTTTTTTCTATTGGTCCTTGAAATCAATTTTGTCTGGCTTTGAGTATATAATTCCATACTTTCGAGCATGAAAATTTATTCAGTAACTTTTCAGAACTCATGAACAAATCATATAATAAGGCATTATAGGTGCATGTAGTTTGTTCTGAGAAAAAAACAGGTTACATATTTTTGTTACGCTGTCAAATTATTGAAAATTGATTTGCGTATCTTGCAGGTTAATTTTTCTTGAGCATCAAGCAACTGTGAATTTTAGAGCGTTACGTCAAGTGCAACACATAAAAGCTTATAAGATTCATCATATTGTAACGAATTCAAGTTTGTAGATTAGTCATTTCGGATTTACTGACGCTTGGAATTATTGTGGAAATATTTTACATCAAGAAATAGAAGCGAATATATTTGTTTTCTAGAGAATTGCTGGTACCTTCTAGCGTTTTCTAGAAAAGCCTGGACGTTTGCGGGAAAAACGTAGTGGGGAGAGACCCCCGGTATATATTCGCTGACTCAACGAGAAGTATTGTTGACTTTGGCTCAGGGACCTTATAAGATGGACTGCTAGTGATTGAAATAAATTGTTTTATTTGAAATAAATCAACATCAACATAAATAATTGGAGTAACTTTTGCTCCCTAAATTGAAATAAATAACGTTACAATATTTTTGTAAGTTGAAAGCCTTATTTTGCGTTCTAGTGTAGTAAAATAACTTTTTAGACTCAAGGCATTACAAGTGCCTGCAGTTTGTTGTGAAATAAAAGTGTTGCATGTTTTCGACACGCTATTGATAAGAAAACTGCATTCTCAGAACAAAAAAATGTTGAAGTGAAATAATCATTCGTTTAGCAAGACGCTAAATGGAATATTTGGTACCTTACGATACTAAAAATTGTTGTTTTCTCTTGTTGGTATAAAATTAGACTTTAAAACTTTTAGGACAATTCTAAGGAGTAATATTTTCTTTTTCAATGCAAAAGAAAACGTTACGAATAGTGAAACATGGGTGAAAGTGCTGCAATTGTAAGCCCCATTTGTTTCAGGCTAGGCAGTCTACTGTAGAGGAGGTGCGTTACACTTTTTTGTCACTTCATCAATTTTATTCTTGCATTATGATAGAAAAAAAAATATTCGTGAGGAGCGAGTGTGGAGAAATGCTCCAACAACCCTCAAAACTAATTTTATTGATAGAATGGGATTATTTAGACTGACGCAGATTATTTCTTCTATTCTTGGAGGAAAATCCATTTGTGCTCTAGTATGGTAAAGAAGCTTTTCGGAACTCATAAATAACTATGAGTGAGGATAATAACACGTTTCACATTTTCGTTACGCTGTAACAAATCTTGAAGATTCAAGCAAAAAATTTCGCATATTTTGTCGAATCATGAGGAAAGGCTTTTATTAATCGAAATTGTCGATACTACTTGTCTCATCTCACAGAATTTCACAAACATGGGCATAGCTGTTCGATCCGCAGCTTCCCGTGATGTTGGGCCCCTGGCCTGCTCTTTGACAAAACAAGTTATGCACTACCGACAAGACAGTCCAGGCACTTTATTTATATTTATATATATATATATATATATATATATGAATCAACCCCCTGAAAAAGCATTTATCTTCTTGTTGATTTGATAAATATCTCCCGAAACTTGCTGATCATATTGTAATTCGCCCCCATTTTAATCATTCCTTGCGAACGTCCCTGATTTTGCTTTGTGCGCTTTTACCTACAGATAAATTACAGTACTCTATAAGGTGCTTTACAACTAAAGGCAGGGTCAAACGACAGGAAAATTGGCAGCTGTGTAAAAGTGAGGATGGTTTAATCAAGATTATTAATCGAGTGAACAGGGAAATTTTAGGGAGATTTTTCAAAATAGACAGGGGTGTTTAGTAATGATTAAAATTTATAGGATGGAGTTTTTTGTGAAGATTGGAATGAATAGAAGGAAGTTTAATATTCCGGAAAACAGTTTCGATCATACCTTGACCATTTTCAGAGTTGAAAAATATATTGTTGAATTTAATGTAATTTCAAGTTTTCAAAGAGAATTCTGCTTTTGTATGCACTTCAAAATTCTTATTGTGCGCTGCATCTTCTAGTAATGCACTATTCAAGAATTATATTTTCAAATTCAACAAAGAAATTCGCTACAAACTTTTCCAGTAATATGTAAATGTATTCAAGTCACGGCCGCCCAATAAAAAGTTGTGGGCCCTTATGTTCGCAGGTTTCAGACAAAGAAACATCGAACATCTGAAGAGTTAAAGGCAGGCTATATTGATATAACTCCTGTAAACTAAATTACAGAACTCGTGTTGAGTTAGAAGCCTAAAAAATAACAAGTACGTCTTCAGAAGTGCGGTGTGCCTCATCAAAGAACTTTGCACTTTTGCTCTTTTAAGAATTTATATAAAGTACTTTTACTGGAAGGAAGAATATTCTGTAACTATGTAGAAAATTCAAATTAAAACTTTATTTAATGAAATATTAGAAAAAATTTAATAAATATCAGTCAGTGACGTCCGCAAATGCATTTTTCGTGTAGCGAAGCTTTTGACACAAATAGTCATAAGTCGTATTTATGTTTTTACGTTTGCAATAATTAATTATTTCCTAACGCCTCCTGGTAAAAACGATCCTGTGGATGTAAAAACAAGGCCATATTTTGTCCAAGCTGTACTGTGTGGGTGACGTATATGTATTGTTGGTTGCCTAACGTGCGGCTTTTTTACCAAAGAAATATTGCAATAAAACTAACAATGCTTTACTGGAGGGTAATAAATGGACATCATCAGGAAAACAGATCAATAAGACTGCAATACAATTTTTTGCCTTTTTATATTGTTTTTTCAGGGACTAATTGTTATACAGGGTGATTTATTACGGAAGGAACAAGCTTTTGTCATATATATATATATATATATATATATATATATATATATATATATATATATATATATATATATATATATATATATATATATATAATGTCAGGAGTGCATAAATCGTGTTTTCAAAGAGCGAGCCAGGGACCCAATACCACGAGAAGCTGCGGAGCAAACAGTTATGCCCATGTTTTTGAGCGATAGTTGGGCTGTCTGGCTATATATATATATATATATATATATATATATATATATATATATATATATATATATATATATATATATATATATATATATATATATATATATATATATACAGCATGAAGTTAAAGTCGTACAAAGTGATTGTCAATAATTGAAAAATGTTTATTATGCGTCTGAATTTGCGATTTCAATCAGAAAGTTCCATTCGGTCTAACGTTATCCGTCCTTGACACATACCGGTCTGTTGCGCTGGATGGATAGTTACGCCGCCTATGTTGCAAGGTATTTTTAAGGACTTTCTATAAAGTGTTTGTAGCCCGTTTTCGCACATCAAATTTATTAAATTAGTCACAGCCACGTACTAAATTTGTCAAATAAACATAAACTTGTATCTCGTAGAGTCTCGAATTAATGTTGTGCGACATTAAACATCCGCTTCCTCTTCATGCTAAATTATATTTAATAAATAAAACAAACATTTCCTGCTACAAACAACACTTTCATTTGTTTATCATTGTCGTTACTAACTGTTGTCTCCTAAAGTAATAGCATTATAAAAATATATGAAGCAGAAAACACGTATAAAATATCTTCTTTGCACCAATTCTTTAGTTTTGGATTTAAATTCCACCCTTCGAATTAAACTTGCATGAGGGATGCGCAGTACGCAGAAACGTCATCGATTGTGCTGCCGCACATGCGCTGAAGGGTGCAGAGGTGCCACACGTTCTGTGCCCGTTATGGAGGTTCGGTTTGTTTAGAAAATTACGAATTTATTTTCAAATTTCACCGGTAAATTATAGACCATGTAAATATTGGAAATATATGGAGTGAGGTGCCTGAATTCAAATAGTGTTACTTGATTTTATGGACTGTTTAATAATAATGCGCGTAATATGATTGTGTAGTTGATTACTTTTACCTATGAAGTAATAAATGGTTATCATCAATGGTGCAGGTATTGATTTCTATCATCAAAAACTTCTTTATTACTGTTATCAATACATATATTGTTTATTTTGCTGCATCCCAAAATAACTATTTATTTATATTTGCTTTCGACGATTAGTTGACCTTTAACCTTTAAGAATTGATTCTGCTCCGCAAAACAAACATGTTTCTATTCTGAGATGCGACGCTGTATTTTTGCTTGTTGGGAGCTTACTCAAAACAAACTGCACAAATTTATATCAAATCTTCAGTAAAATATTTCATAGACACCAAAATAATATATAGGCTACATTTGAGCCCAATAAATTAAATTCCTTTGCAGGCTAAGAGCCGCGTCGAACTGCAGACGTCCGCAGAAAAACAGTTTGAAATGTACTTACGTACGAGTTGATCCGGTCATCTTCGGTTATCTTCGCAACACACGATCATAAGTTAGACTTCTGATGTCATCCGTCCTTGACATATATCAGCCAGTTGCGCCTATCAAACAACAACTTTACTTATAGCAATAATCATTAGCTGCTAAAAGTGAATTTACAAAATAAAACATGGGCATGCTATAATTTGGACAATCGTAATGCAACATTATAAATAGATCGATAAATTATTCATTTTTTTATGTGCTGCAACCCGCAGTATAAGATTGTTGAGTTGGTAGCGTTGAGGAACTTCAAAGTCGTTGAACTTACAGCTGTACCGGATTAAGACACGTTGGGGCTAATCATAATATTTATGGGGGCCCTTAGATACTGTGTTAAATGGACCCCCTGAGCCGATAATCATTCATTAAAATTTGAAGAGGAATAGAGGCATATGATCTACAATTTGAGGAGCGATTCAAGGCTTTCACACGTCATTACAAACAAAAAAATTTCATATTTCATATACTGCGATGTTTTTTTTTTATTAGGTTTGCATTGATACCCTTATTATTTCTTATCCTATCAGAAAAAAATATGAATGAGTAATTTCCTTCCCCTTATTTCCCCTCAGCAGCTTGTAGAGCCCTAATTTAATATTTTATAGCTTCTTGCAAAGAAAGAAATTATTTTAAGTCAAAATATTCAAAGGTTGAAGTCTCCCAGGCTTTTATTTGAAGTGCTTGTGTAATAATACTGCCCTGAGGGTGCATTCTTACCTCACCTGAACTGACTCGCCCCCAATTGCACTGAAATGCCAAAAACATATCTGATCAAAATGAATCAAATTTTGACTTTTTCTACAAACAAACCTAGAAAAGTGATATTTTGATTACTCTACCAATCAATTGCAAAATTTGCTGCTGAGATTTCTTGCCGAGTTTGATTCTACGCATGTTTTTGTCATAGAAAAAGTATGTGCGTATCAATTGTGACGTCACTGTGCTCAAACCATTGAATTTCTACTACTGATATGAAATTAAAAATATTTTTTATACTCTACTATAATAGTTATTTATGTATCTAGTGCGCGGAATTGTACTATGGTGCTTGGGAATGCCCCAAAAAAATTCGTGCATGAGTTGCATACAATATTTTTTCCACAGACGTCAAAAGATTATTGAAAAAATATCAAAATCATATCAAAATACAAAAATCAGTGGAGTTCTTTTTCTTTGTACACGTTGTCAAGATAAAATCAGTGCGCGAATTTCTTCGTGCCCGTTGTCATGATCAACAACTATAATGCGTCATTTCGTATACTAACATTGATGTATAAATGTCATAATTTTCTGATGCCTGTAGAAAAAACTATAAAGGAGTAGTTTTATGTCGTATATGCTCTTTTAGCAGCTTATTTACTTCATACATCAATATTTTTCATGAATAAAATCATATTTCTAGTAGGAGAGTTTTGAAGTGAAAGCCTACTACTACCCCTCAGGTGCATTTTCACCGTATCTTGAACCAAACTTCACATACTGGCAATCAAAACGCCGCAAACAGTTCTGGTAGGGATAAATCAAGCTTTGAGCAGACGCAGCTCACTCAAATTTTGACTACTTCCAAGGAAACAAGCTATCAAAGATTTTTATTTCACTTCAACGATAGATGAAGAATCTTGCTGGCATGATTTCTTCCTGAGTGTGAGGTTACATACATTTCTCTCATAAGAAAAGTATGTGCATTTTGGATGTGACGTCACTGTGCTCGAATCACTGAATCTCTACTACTGATATGAAATGGAAAATATTATTTTCAATGCTTTTTTAGTGTTTGACACACAGGACACGCAATAAGAAGTTTGGTACCTCAACATTGGGGAGTATAGTGAGCCTTAAAAATCAAAGAGGGTTGGAAAAATGTTGAAGTTTGTATATGTCAGTTGTTCTGAATTACTGAATTTGAGGCTGGATACATTTTTCTTATAAGAAAAGTAAGCGTTGACTAGCTGCGACATCACTGTGCTCGAACCGTTGAATTTCAACTACTGATATAAAAAAAAATATTGCTCCCACCCTACAAGACTAAAATATAGAGGAGTAATTTCTGGCCCCGTATGCTCTTCAAGTAACTTATAGACCCCGTACATAAAAGTCAAAGTCTATCACTACCCTCAGGTGCATTTTACCTTATCTTGAACCAACTCACACCGAATTTCACATATTGGCAATCAACACGCCTGAAACAGTTTTGGTCTTGTTGAATCAAACCTTGAACAGTAGCAACTCACTCGAATGTTAACTACTTTAAACGAAACAACCTAAAAAAGAATTTCATCCCACCCTAACGATGTCTGAAGTATCTTTCTGTCATGTTTTTCTTATAAGAAAAGTATGCACGGATCAGTTGTGACGTCACTGTGTTCAAATCACTGAATCTGTACTACTTATATGAAATTGAAAATATTGTTTTCAAGGTATTTGGTACTCTAGGAAAAGAATAGAAGGCTTGGCACTTTTTCAAAAATTCGAAAAGGGTGGAAAAAAAGTTGAAGTTTGTATTTTAAGCAGCTCTAAGTTTGTAAAAAGTATGCGCAGATCAGTTGTGACGCAACTGTGCTCGAACCATCGAATCTTTACTACTGATATGGAATGAAAAATATTGTTTTCAATGTACTTAGCTGATTTGATCTACCTAATAGTAATAAAACAATTTCGTGTAGACACTTTAGACTAGACTAGGGTTTCATTTACATAATATCGCGTGACTCAAACTACTTTATCTCCATCTAGTCTTTTTACTATCGATACTGTTGTATCGTTCACATCAACTATCCTAAATTAGTTTTATTTTTAATAATTTAATTTTTTCATTTGATAATATCATTTATGATTGTTTCAGGCAGGATGTCGGCTCTGGAACCTCAGCATCCTCAGTGTCCTAATTCTGACAATCTACAATGTCCTTCTGACCGTCCGCCTAATGCACGGCCCCGAATGCACTTCAGTAGGAACAAATTCCATCTCTTCCATCAAACAAGAGATCCAACCATCGGCAACATGCAACCATCCACCTGCTGCAGGAAACACCTCATCAGGAGGCGACCCCACGGTGGAAGAACAACCTTTCCAGCATCTCGATTTGAGGTTAGGAAGATGGGATTCAAAAAGGTTGTTCAAAATGTACGACAATGTGGTTGTAGGTGACAAATTCGTGCATTTGAGTTCTCAGTATTTGGTTTCATTGGCCACACAATCATCCCTGGAAAAATTATATTCTCTAGTACAAGTTGCTCATCATTGGAGCGGGCCGATTTCGGCGGCACTTTACGCAGCAGGAGATGAAGAATTCTCCCTACTTATGCTCTATATAGTATATTTACGGAAGTGTCATTCAGCTATTAAAGATCGTGTGAATTTCCACGTGGCATTTCCAAAAGATAAAATACCTACAACCACCAAAACCGACCTCTCAGAGATACCCACTCTGAATTGTCACAAACCGGAAACAACAATGCAATTTATCCTCAAACGACGTCCAGCACTCGTCACCAAATGGCGGTTCAAAAACCCATACCCGCAGAATCATTTGCGAAACCTGGCGCGCAAAAATAGTCAGACTAGTTTTGTGTTTTTAACAGATGTGGATATTATCCCAAGTATGAGGGCGGCTGAGGGACTGGATTTGTTTTTGAGAAGGACGAATTGTGATGGAAAGTGCGCGTATGTCATACCGACTTATGAGCTGGATGAACGAGTTCGGTTTCCGGGTAATAAAAGTGAGTTAGTTCGGCTGGCGAATAAAGGACTAGCGAGACCGTTTCATCATAAAGTGTTTATTTATAATCAGTATGCGACCAATATTTCGAGGTGAGCTCATTATTATTTATTATTATTACTCCTATGTCTTTACGTGGAGCACGCTGCACAGGACAAAACAAGCAACGTTGAGCCATAGAAAAAGAGTGTCTCTTTTATGGGATAGTGAAGCCTCGCAGAGGGTAAAACAAGCTCGTATTGCGCCTTAAATGTTGACAATTGCTTGCTCACCTCTCTACTCTCATGTATAATGAGACAGTAAGCTGTGGTTTCATCGAGAAAATTTGTATTGGCCTCAAATTCAATTCTCACGTCTACTGGTGCTTCTTTCAAACTGTCATTTTTTTCTCTGTTCTCCTGATACAATTTGGAGACTCTAAGAATGAGTAAATAGTATCAGGGGAACAGAAATATTAGAAGCAGTTCTAAGGGGCTTCAATTAATTCTTATCTCTATTCATCAAGTTTATCGATCATCAATCGAGAAGAATCCAAAAATAGTATCAGGATAGTAAAAATATTAAGAGCAAGATGAAGGGTTTGTTTCAAACCAGGAGTATAAAAAAAATATCCACTGCATTTTCTGTGTCACGGAACGAAAAATTATTACTTTTTCTTTCTGAAATCTTCTCAAATTGCTTTCTGCTCCAGTAAAACTCATGCGACAACGTTTTACAATTTTTCTTAAGACGTATAGCCTGGAATGATTGTCTCTTAAAATTGAATGAGCAGCGTTGAATGACAGCCCCAGAAGAATAAAATTTATATTAAACACATTTTCAGAAGTTGAGAAATGATTTATGGATTGAAAGAAAGCGAAATGTGGGAAGAAAATGAAAGATAATATCTGATATACAGCTGACGTTGAGATGGAAACGATTTATAGCAACGGAATCTATCCAATTTATTTAAATAACGCACTGGAAGCAGTTTTTGTTTCAATCATCTTTATCATAGAATCTGATATATTCGTTGAATTCCAATTGAAAATGTGATTCTTATCTCCAATTCTATTGCAAAATATGAGATGGGTTTCCATGTTCCATTCATCAATAACCAAGCAATCAATTTTCCTCAGCGAGTTATGAGCGTTACTATTTCAATCACGAAACAAAAAGGCCATGATGTTTAATAGTAAAGTAACAAAACTCACTCCTCCAGCACAAATCTTTCAACACCATTTCTCTTCCTGATTTCGCATTCTCCTCACTAGTTTGCTTTCCTGCTTCCAGGTGGCAGAGTAGCGTGTTGGATGGCCCGGAAGTGCACATCAGCCATCGGGTCACGAACTTCGAGTTCCTGTACGAGCCATTCTACGTTGCTTTGGACACGGTGCCGCCCCACGATGAACGATTTTTGGGGTACGGATTCACGCGGAACACACAGGTAAGGATCAACGCCGAATTTAATGGACTGTGAGAGAATGAGATGAGATTTGTAAGATGCTGGAATGTGTGATGCGAGCAGAATCAAAGGTGGCTGAAATGGTGATAATTGTTGATTAACTTTCCTTGAATCGTTTTATTTCTTCTCTCCTAGTACAATTTTTTGAGTTTTCTCATGATTTCGAGCTCTGTTTATTGAAAAATTGAGACTAGTATCAGGAGAGCAGTGATTTCAATAAAGTTTTTCTTGATTTACCACTGAATTTTTGCTTTTAAAGCAATTTTAATCACACTGTCATACGTAAAAATCCAGACCGGAAGCGGATCCGGAAGCGGGGAGTCAAAACTCATATAAATAATGGAGATGAAGAATTGCTGATAGCATGGATCGATCAGGCATACTATATACTATAAATATTTCAAATTTTGGAGCGATTGGTCCAGAATTACAGATTCTATAGAGAAGAATCTCAGAATAGGCAAAATCCTGAGTTCATAGCAAAGAGTGAGACTTGATAAAAAAAATTAAATTTTTTGATCCCAATTATTTTGAGTTTGGCATGAAATTATATAATCTCATTGATGTAGATTACGAATCTTGAAAACAAAATTGGATCTGGAGGATATTTTCCAAGATATCAAAAATTTAAAAATCCAGTCCGGAAGCGGAGCCGGAATCGGGGAGTCAAAAACTGATATAAATAATGGAGATAAAAAATTGCTGATAGCATTGATCGATCAGGCATACTATATACTACGAATGTTCCAAATTTCGAAGCGATTGGTTCAGAATTACAGATTCTATAGAGAAGAATCTCAGAATAGGCAAAATCCTGAGTTCATAGCAAAGAGTGAGACTTGATAAAAAAAATTAAATTTTTGGATCCCAATTATTTTGAGTTTGGCATGAAATTATATAGTCTCATTAATGCAGATTACGAAACTTGAACATAAAATTGGATCTGGAGGATATTTTCCAAGATATCGGAAATTTAAAAATCCAGTCCGGAAGCGGAGCCGGAAGCGGGGAGTCAAAAACTGATATAAATAATAGAGATAAAAAATTGCTGATAGCATTGATCGATCAGGCATACTATATACTATGAATGTTCCAAATTTCGAAGCGATTGGTCCAGAATTACAGATTCTATAGAGAAGAATCTCAGAATAGACAAAATCCTGAGTTCATTTTTTGATCCCAATTATTTTGAGTTTGGCATGAAATTATATAGTCTTATTATTGTGGATTACAAGTCTTGAAAACAAAATTGGATCTGGAGGATATTTTCCAAGATATCGGAAATTTAAAAATCCAGTCCGGAAGCGGAACCGGAAGCGGGGAGTCAAAAACTGATATAAATAATGGAGATAAAAAATTGCTGATAGCATTGATCGATCAGGCATACTATATACTATGAATGTTCCAAATTTCAAAGCGATTGGTCCAGAATTACAGATTCTATAGAGAAGAATCTCAGAATAGACAAAATCCTGAGTTCATAGCAAAGAGTGAGACGATAAAAAAAATTAAATTTTTTGATCTCAATTATTTTGAGTTTGGCATGAAATTATATAGTCTCGATAATGTAGATTACGAATCTTGAAAACAAAATTGGATCTGGAGGATATTTTCCAAGATATCGGAAATTTAAAAATCCAGTCCGGAAGCGGAGCCGGAAGCGGGGAGTCAAAAACTGATATAAATAATGGAGATAAAAAATTGCTGATAGCATTGATCGATCAGGCATACTATATACTATGGATGTTTCAAATTTCAAAGCGCTTGGTCCAGAATTACAGATTCTATAGAGAAGAATCTCAGAATAGGCAAAATCCTGAGTCCATAGCAAAGAGTGAAACGAAAAAAAAAATTAAATTTTTTTATCTCAATTATTTTGAGTTTGGCATGAAATTATATAGTCTCATTAATGTAGATTACGAATCTTGAAAACAAAATTGGATCTGGAGGATATTTTCCAAGATATCGAAAATTTAAAAATCCAGTCCGGAAGCGGAGCCGGAAGCGGGGAGTCAAAAACTGATATAAATAATGGAGATAAAAAATTGCTGATAGCATTGATCGATCAGGCATACTATATACTATGAATGTTCCAAATTTCGAAGCGATTGATCCAGAATTACAGATTGTATAGAGAAGAATCTCAGAATAGGCAAAATCCTGAGTTCATAGCAAAGAGTGAGACTTGATAAAAAAAATTAAATTTTTTGATCCCAATTATTTTGAGTTTGGCATGAAATTCTATAGTCTAATTAATGTAGATTACGAATTTCGAGAACAAAATTGGATCTGGAGGATATTTTCCAGGATATCGAAAATTTAAAAATCCAGTCTAGAAGCGGTGACGGAAGCGGGGAGTCAAAAACTGATATAAATAATGGAGATAAAAAATTGCTGATAGCATTGATCGATCAGGCATACTATATACTATGAATGTTTCAAATTTCGAAGCGATTGGTCCAGAATTACAGATTCTATAGAGAAGAATCTCAGAACAGGCAAAATCCTGAGTTCATAGCAAAGAGTGAGACTGGATAAAAAAAATTAAATTTTTTGATCCCAATTATTTTAAGTTTGGCATGAAATTATATAGTCTCATTAATGTAGACTACGAATCTTGAAAACAAAATTGGATCTGGAGGATATTTTCCAAGATATCGAAAATTTAAAAATCCAGTCCGGAAGCGGAGCCGGAAGCCGGGAGTCAAAAACTGATATAAATAATGGAGATAAATAATTGCTGATAGCATTGATCGATCAGGCATACTATATACCATGAATGTTCCAAATTTTGAAGCGATTGGTCTAGAATTACAGATTCTATAGAGAAGAATCTCAGAATAGACAAAATCCTGAGTTCATAGCAAAGAGTGAGACTTGATAAAAAAAATTAAATTTTTTGATCCCAATTATTTTAAGTTTGGCATGAAATTATATAGTCTCATTAATGTAGATTACGAATCTTGAAAACAAAATTGGATCTGGAGGATATTTTCCAAGATATCGAAAATTTAAAAATCCAGTCCGGAAGCGGAGCCGGAAGCGGGGAGTCAAAAACTGATATAAATAATAGAGATAAAAAATTGCTGATAGCATTGATCGATCAGGCATACTATATACTATGAATGTTCCAAATTTCGAAGCGATTGGTCCAGAGTTACAGATTCTATAGAGAAGAATCTCAGAATAGACAAAATCCTGAGTTCATAGAAGCCTATGGGAAAAGAGCTAAAATGCTTTCTCAACATCTGAATTAAAAATAATAGCATATCAATTCTCATGAACAATGAGCTCTGCGGCAAATGACTGGGACCACATCTTATGAGACGTGTAAAGTTGTGTAACTTTTAGAAGGAACATTTGTTCCTGAGCCTTGAAGCTTTAGAAAAAATTGCTTATCAATTTGCTTGGAGACCTTTCGATTATTTCTGCTCTCCTGACGATATTTTTGGATTTTTAGAAAACAAGATATATCAGTCGCCTCAAATTATATATATATATATATATATATATATATATATATATATATATATATATATATATATATATATATATATATATATATATATATATATATATATATATATATATATATATATATATATATATATATATATATATATATATATATATATATGTTCTGGGAATTCAAAAATAGTATCAGGAGAGCAGAAATAATAGGAGCAATTTCCAGAGTTTTCTAGAAATTTCTTTCAAACTTTTACTTTCAGGACAATGATAATCACACTATGATACGCAAATTGTAAAAGGCTATGAAAAAAGTATTGACTATTTTTCTCCAGCCCTCAAATTCCGTTCCTCATTAACTATGGGTTTCACAAAAAATTGTTCACATCGAATTCAATCAGAATTTAAAGTTGTATAACTTTATTTGAAATATCTGTGCCTCAATTTTGTAGTTTCCAAAATTTTTTTAGAATTAATTTGTTTGAATACCCTGCGTTCATTTCTTCTCTTCTGATATTTTTTTCAGATGCTTGAGTTACACAATATATCAGGCTATAAGGATGAATATAGTGTGTTGAAAAATTAGAAAAATAGTTTCGGGACAGCAGAAATAATAGGAGCAATTTCAAGAGTCTATTTTTTATTTACTTCTGGACTATTCTCATACGAACATTTGACAGGGCTATAGAAAACTCAATCAAAGTCTCTTTAGCCTTCAAGTTGAAAATCATTTGTTCATTAACAATCTAGTTTCAGATAAAATTACTAATTGAAAGGCGTGAGAATCCTCTTTTTATTTCTGCTCTCCTGGTATTATTTTTTGATTTTTGAGGACACAGTCGCTTGATGATGATGCATTTTGAAGGCTTGAAGAATCCAAAAATAGTACTAGGAGAGCAGAAATATTGACAGCAATTTCAAGGGTTCCCTGAAAGAGTTTTGCTTCTAAACTATAACTTTAGGGACAATATCAGTAACATTTTCGTACGCAGCATAGAAGAGGCTATGTAAAAATGGTAAAAAAATTTTACTGCCTCCACATGGAGAAGAGTGGCATATCGATTCTCACAAACAATAAGTTTTATAGAAAATCATTTAGGATAAATCTCATACGGTGTTCTCAACCCTCGTTTTTGAGAGAACTGCCAATCAATTTGCTTAAATTCTTTTTTGTGTCTGTTCCCCTGATAATATTGTCCACATTTTGGGAAACACAATCAATATTTTCATTAAAATGAATATTCTATGTCCGAATAATTAAAAAACAGTATTTATTATGATGAATTTTGATAGCTTAAAGAATATGAGAATAGTATCAGGAGAGCAGACATAAAAAGATCAATCCCAAGGGTTTCCAGAAAAAGTCCTGCTTCATTCACTCAAGGACTATAGCTTTTGAAGTGACATCAGCTTTACAACCCCATGCAGCTTTAAGAGGGCCATTAACAAAGAAGTTAAATTTTTTTCCAACTCTAAAATTGAGGGTTATATGAATTGTTATGGGTAATATGACTTTTGCAAAATTTGTTCCTGAGCCTTCTAGTTCACGAGAAAATTGCCAATCAACTTGCTTAGTACATCTCCTTCTATCTCTGCTCTCCTGATACTATTTTCCACATTTTGGGAGACTCCATAAAATCAATGAATTTTGTATGTTCTAATAATTCAGAAACAGTACCAGGAGATCAGAAATCCCAAGAGCAATTTCAAGGGCTTTCGAAAAGGGTTTTTCCAATCTATGCGTTGTCTATATGGTCAAGTCAACAAGTTGAAAAACGTGTTAATTCCTGCTACTGCGGATTAAAATACGTGCGATAGCTTGTTGAACTCGTTATGACGTCCAGAAGAATGTTTGGAAATTACTTGAAAACAATTGGTGCTAGAGGAATTTCACAAACAGGTTCTTGAAGAGGAGGAAATTTTCAAGGGAAAATGTTGACTCCCGGAATTTGAAGAAAAAAATATCGTCGCAAAAATTGTTCTTGTGGATTTATTATTAAATGAAATTTAACACATTTCGGAAGCACTGAACGTCTTTTTGTTGCATTCAGTGCGGTGAATGTATCATTACTTGAAAATGGGAGTTTTACTCTCAGGTATATTTACTTTATTATTCGGTATAATTCGCCACACATCGCGCTTATGATGCGGAAATAATTTCATTTATTTATCGGACCATATTAACTCAAGTGGCTTCATTTTTCATATCCACAGAATTGTGGGAAAATTACGAGCGATGAATTTATGCTTACCTAAAAATTTTATCGGGTGTATTATCATGAATCGTAACGCTTGAAAATTATAGGCTGTAACATTTATGGCCGGCACCAAATTTAAATTTTGTGGAGAGTATTTTTCCATTGTTTCATTGTTTTAACTCAAAATTAATAATCTTTTCCTTACCATTGCAAACAACAGTTTGTCAAATTTATGTACAAAATTATGCGGTGTATTATATTACAGAAAACTCCGAATATAAATTGAGCTTTAGGGCTTATTGAAATTAATATGAAAGCCTTCAAAAGCTTTACAAGCTGTATTCATGTAGCATATTTTATAAATTTGATTTAACCAACCTTACAAATCTACACAAAACATTGTGGCATATATTAATCTTAATAAAAGCCAAATTGAGTCAGTATGGAATTTGATTGCTCTCGTCCCGTCCTTCAGCCTCTTTTACAAAGGCTGGACGACCCAAATAATTAAGAATACAGAATTTCAAATCCATTTTCGTTCAAGTCGATTTAGGCACAAATAATGGTCACCATATCTGGTCTTTTAATTAGTCTTTTCATTATTTACCACTTCTGTATTCATTGAAGCAGAATAATAATGATTAATTTACGCGATTTGTTAAACACATCGTGAGAAATCATTCAATCTAATAAACATGAATGCCTCAAATCTGAAATTAATTAAACCGAGATCATTGAACGTTTAGGTTGAATAGATGCCTTCTCACTTGTGGTATTACATATTGAAGGGTAACTACAATTGAAATACGTATTTGGAAGATATTTTCTCAGTCTGTAATCAAGGAATATCAAACAGATATCAATTAGTAAGAAGAACATTCCTTGAAGGCCTATTCTTGTAATACTTTCTTCATTTCTGTTCTCCTGGTACTACTTTTAAATTTTTTGGATACATGAATACTCGTACATTTCCGCGAAATATGCGTCAGTATCAATAAATTGTACATTTTATTCAAATAAGCTTCCTCCACATCCACATAAATTGAAATTCTTGTGTGAGCCTCAATTTAACCGATATATTTAATAAAATGTATAACGTAACATATCGGAATGGTTTTCTGATACTCATTCGCGTAAAATTCTCGATATTCAAATTTCATAAACGGGTCATAGGTAAAATATTTTCACGGAGAATTTAACCGAAAATTAAATTCATGTATGAAAGCTTTGTGAATTAATGCACGCCGTGATGGCTCCAGTAAATATTAAAACAAAATGCAGCGTGAAAAAATTTACATAAAATTGTGCTCTGATTAATTTTACACTGATATGCGTAAAGAGCATATTATGCACAATATTTTTGTTATCAAAAAAGGTTTCACATGAGCGGATTTTGAATTATATTAAATTGAAAATAAAATTTTGCTGAGAATAATTAAAAACTAAGCTTAGAGTACACAGAATTTGAATAATTTTTGTCTGGAGCTTTTGAAGTGAATGCATATTTTTAATACATTGCCAATTATTCATTCGGAATGGAACTACTCGAATGACAAACAATAAACATTCCATGAAGATTTCGACAATTTTTATCAACGGTAATCCCTTGCCAAAAATTTTAGATTATGCCTATTCTCAGATTTTCACCTATAGAAATTGTATTTGCCGCTTGATCTAATTGAAATTTTGAACACAGATAGTATATAGTATGCCTTATCGATTAGTGCTTATGACTTCCAAATACTCATATTATTTCTATAATATTTTGACTCCCCGCTTCCACCACCGCTTCCGCCTAATATTTAAAAAAATGCTGATATCTCAAGAACCATCAACCCGACACAATTATTTTCTAGAGTTCCGTAGTCTACATGAATAGGACTATATAATCTCATGCCAAACTCAAAATATTTCAATTTGAAGATTTCGACAATTTTTTATCAACGCTAAACCCTTGCCAAAAATTTCAGATTATGCCTATTCTCAGATTTTCACCTATAGAAATTGTATTTGCTGCTTGATCGCTTTGAAATTTTAAACATAGATAGTATATAGTATGCCTTATCAATAGATGCCAATGACTTTTAAAATTTCATATTATTTCTATGATATTTTGACCCTCCGCTTCCACCTCCGCTTCTGCCTAATATTTAGAAAAATGCTGATATCTGAAGAACCATCAACCCGACACAATTATTTTCTAGAGTTCCGTAGTCTACATGAATAGGACTATATAATCTCATGCCAAACTCAAAATATTTCAATTTGAAGATTTCGACAATATTTATCAACGCTAATCCCTTGCCAAAAATTTCAGATTATGCCTATTCTCAGCTTTTCACCTATAGAAATTATATTTGCCGCTTGATCGCTTTGAAATTTGGAACACAGATAGTATATTGTATGCCTTATCAATAGATGCCAATGACTTTTAGAAATTCATATTATTTCTATGATATTTTGACCCTCCGCTTCCACCACCGCTTCTGCCTAATATTTAGAAAAATGCTGATATCTGAAAAACCATCAACCCGACACAATTATTTTCTAGAGTTCCGTAGTCTACATTAATAGGACTATATAATCTCATGCCAAACTCAAAATATTTTGATTTTAAGATTTCGACAGTTTTTTATCAACGTTAATCCCTTGCCAAAAATTTCAGATTTTGCCTATTCTCAGCTTTTCACCTATAGAAATTATATTTGCCGCTTGATCGCTCTGAAATTTGGAACACAGATAGTATATAGTATGCCTTATCAATAGATGCCGATGACTTTTAGAAATTCATATTATTTCTATGATATTTTGACCCTCCGCTTCCACCTCCGCTTCTGCCTAATATTTAGAAAAATGCTGATATCTGAAGAACCATAAACCCGACACAATTATTTTCTAGAGTTCCGTAGTCTACATGAATAGGACTATATAATTTTATGCCAAACTCAAAATATTTTGATTTTAAGATTTCGACAATTTTTTATCAACGCTAATCCCTTGCCAAAAATTCCAGATTATGCCTATTCTCAGATTTTCACCTATAGAAATTATATTTGCCGCTTGATCGCTTTGAAATTTGTAACACAGATAGTATATAGTATGCCTTATCAACAGGTACCAATGACTTTTGGATATTCATATTATTTCTATGATCTTTTGACCCTCCGCTTCCACCTCCGCTTCCGCCTAATATTTAAAAAAATGCTGATATCTCAAGAACCATCAACCCGACACAGTTATTTTCTAGGGTTCCGTAGTCTACATGAATAGGACTATATAATCTCATGCCAAACTCAAAATATTTTAATTTGAAGATTTCGACAATTTTTATCAACGGTAATCCCTTGCCAAAAATTTCAGATTATGCCTATTCTCAGATTTTCACCTATAGAAATTGTATTTGCTGCTTGATCGCTTTGAAATTTTGAACACAGATGGTATATAGTATGCCTTATCAATAGATGCCAATGACTTTTGAAAATTCATATTATTTCTATGATATTTTGACCCTCCGCTTTCACCACCGCTTTTGCCTAATATTTAGAAAAATGCTGATATCTCAAGAACCATCAACCCGACACAATTATTTTTTAGAGTTGCGTAGTCTACAGGAATAGGACTATATAATCTCATGCCAAACTCAAACTATTTAAATTTGAAGATTTCGACAATTATCTATCAACGCTAATCCCTTGCAAAAAATTTCAGATTATGCTTATTCTCAGATTTTCACCTATAGAAATTGTATTTGCTGCTTGATCGCTTTGAAATTTTGAACACAGATGGTATATAGTATGCCTTATCAATAGATGCCAATGACTTTTGAAAATTCATATTATTTCTATGATATTTTGACCCTCCGCTTTCACCACCGCTTTTGCCTAATATTTAGAAAAATGCTGATATCTGAAGAACCATCAACCCGACACAATTATTCTCAAGAGTTCCGTAGTCTACATGAATAGGACTATATAATCTCATGCCAAACTCAAAATATTTAAATTCGAAGATTTCGACAATTTTTATCAACGATAATCCCTTGCCAAAAATCTCAGATTATGCCTATTCTCAGATTTTTACCTATAGAAATTGTATTTGCTGCTCGATCGCTTTGAAATTTGGAACACAGATGGTATATAGTATGCCCTATCGATTTGTGCCGATGACTTCCAAGTATTCCAATTATTTCTATGATATTTTGACCCTCCGCTTCCACCTCCGCTTCTGCCTAATATTTAGAAAAATGCTGATATCTAAAGAACTATCAACCCGACACATTTATTCTCAAGAGTTCTGTAGTCTACATGAATAGGACTATATAATCTCATGCCAAACTCAAAATATTTTAATATGAAGATTTCGACAATTTTTTATCAACGCTAACCTCTTGCCAAATATTCCAGATTATGCCTATTCTCAGATTTTCACCTATAGAAATTGTATTTGCTGCTTGATCGCTTTGAATTTTGGAATACAGATAGTATATAGTATGCCTTATCAACAGCTGCCAATGACTTTTCAAAATTCATATTATTTCTATGATATTTTGACCCTCCGCTTCCACCTCCGCTTCTGCCTAATATTAAGAAAAATGCTGATATCTGAAGAACTATCAACCCGACACAATTATTTTCTAAAGTTCCGTAGTCCACATAAATAGGACTATATAATCTTATGCCAAACTAAAAATATTCCAATTTGAAGATTTCGACAATTTTTTATCAACGCTAATCCCTTGCCAAAAATTTGAGAATATGCCTATTCTCAGATTTTCACCTATAGAAATTGTGTTTGCTGCTTGATCGCTTTGAAATTTGGAACACAGATAGTATATAGTATGCCTTATCAATAAATGCCCATGACTTTTAGAAATTCATATTATTTCTATGATATTTTGACCCTCCGCTTCCACCTCCGCTTCTGCCTAATATTTAGAAAAATGCTGATATCTGAAGAACTATCAACCCGACACAATTATTTTCTAAAGTTCCGTAGTCCACATAAATAGGACTATATAATCTTATGCCGAACTCAAAATATTCTAGTTTGAAGATTTCGACAATTTTTTATCAACGCTAATCCCTTGCCAAAAATTTGAGAATATGCCTATTCTCAGATTTTCACCTATAGAAATTGTGTTTGCTGCTTGATCGCTTTGAAATTTGGAACACAGATAGTATATAGTATGCCTTATCAATAAATGCCCATGACTTTTAGAAATTCATATTATTTCTATGATATTTTGACCCTCCGCTTCCACCTCCGCTTCTGCCTAATATTTAGAAAAATGCTGATATCTGAAGAACCATCAACCCGACACAATTATTTTCTAGAGTTCCGTAGTCTACATGAATAGGACTATATAATCTCATGCAAAACTCAAAATATTTCAATTTGAAGATTTCGACAATTTTCAGTTTCAAAGTCTACATGGATAGGACTATATAATCTCATGCCAAACTTAAAATTTTTTAATTTGAAGATTTCGATAATTTTTTATCAACGCTAATCCTTTGCCAAAAATTTCAGATTATGCCTATTCTCAGATTTTCACCTATAGAAATTGTATTTGCTGCTTGATCGCTTTGAAATTTGGAACACAGATAGTATATAGTATGCCTTATCAATAGATGCCAATGACTTTCGAAAATTCATATTATTTCTATGATATTTTGCCCCTTCGCTTCCACCTCCGCTTCTGCCTAATATTTAGAAAAATGCTGATATCTGAAGAACCATCAACCCGACACAATTATTTTCTAGAGTTCCTAAGTCTACATGAATAGGACTATATAATCTCATGCCAAACTCAAAATATTTTCTGAATTTGAAGATTTCGACAATTTTTTATCAACGCTAATCCCTTGCCAAAAATTTAAGATTATGCCTATTCTCAGATTTTCACCTATCGAAATTGTATTTGATGCTTGATCGCTTTAAAATTTTGAACACGGATAGTATATAGTATGCCTTATCAATCAATGCCTATAACTTTCGAAAATTTATATTATTTCTATGATATTTTGACCCTCCGCTTCCACCACCGCTTCTGTCTAATATTTAGAAAAATGCCGATATCTGAAGAACCATCAACCCGACACAATTATTTTCAGTTCCGTAGTCTACATGAATAGGACTATATAATCTCATGCCAAACTCAAAATATTTTAATTTGAAGATTTCGACAATTTTTTATCAACGCTAATCCCTTGTCAAAAATTTCAGATTATGCCTATTCTCAGATTTTCACCTATAGAAATTGTATTTGCTGCTTGATCACTTTGAAATTTGGAACACAGATAGTATATAGTATGTCTTATCAACATATGCCAATGACTTCCGAAAATTCATATTATTTCTATGATATTTTGACCCTCCGCTTCCACCTTCGCTACTGCCTAATATTTAGAAAAATGCACAATCATTTTCTAGAGTTCCGTAGTCTACATGAATAGGACTATATAATCTCATGCCAAATTTAGAATATTTTAATTTGAAGATTTCGACAATTTTTTATCAACGCTAATCCCCTGCCAAAAATTTCAGATAATGCCTATTCTCAGATTTTCACCTATAAAAATTGTATTTGCTGCTTGATCGGTTTGAAATTTGGAACACAAATAGTATATAGTATGCCTTATCAATAGATGCCAATGACTTTTGGATATTCATATTATTTCTATGATATTTTGACCCTCCGCTTCCACCTCCGTTTCTGCCTAATATTGAGAAAAATGCAGATATCTGAAGAACCATCAATCCGACACAATTATTTTCTAGAGTTCCGTAGTGCACATGAATAGGACTATATAATCTCATGCCAAACTCAAAATATTCCAATTTGAAGATTTCGACAATTTTTTATCAACGCTAATCCCTTGCCAAAAATGTCAGATTATGCCTATTCTCAGATTTTTTCTGATAGAAACTGTATTTGCTGCTCGATCGCCATGAACTTTCGAACACAAATAGTATATAGTATGCCTTATCGACTGATGCCAATCGCATTCAGGTGTACTCATTATTTCTATGAAATTTCCAGTCCTCGCTTCCACCTCCGCTTGTGTTCTACATGTGCGAAACTAATAGAAATTTTTCATCTGAAAATATTTATTATATAAAATAAAAAGCTATCAAAGAGTAATAAAAATCCTCTCATCTTTGGAAGTGTTGATACCGCTTCGATTTCTTAAGTGACAAAAGCTGTCACCAGGGATTTATAAACTCCATCGTGTCAAAGTTTAGAAAATGTTGTGGAAAAACTCAAGAGAAAATCCAGTGTCTGGAGTCTCATCCCTATCTCCATGGATACGATCAACAGAGCTTTTGTTTCAAGTCGTCAGAATCAGCTGCTAGCGATGGCAGCGGTGCCAAATAGCTGCGGTTTTTAATTTGGCGCGGATGCTATTCCGGAAAGAATTACAGGGCAGGATTCAGAACAAATTTGGTTATTTAGTATAGTTTATTTATTGTGTAGTAATTATTCAACAGGAGCTTTAGAAATAGCCGAATATACATTCAATTAGACAAGATGTGTTCGCTTGTTGATATTTCTAATTAATACTGAATCCTTGCCTGTTACATTGCGGTGGAAAATTGTAAGTGTGTCATTTCCTAAGCAAATGGCGTTTTCTGAAGCAGTGAGACACAGCAATGAACGTAGCATCTTTGTTCTTCAAGCTCCATGTTCTCATATGAAACAACAAAAGAGATAATAGTCGAGATTGTTTTGTTTTCACCTTCTTGTTCCTTAATTAAAATGTGTGGGATGGAACAATATTTTCCCACGGGGATCTTCTTTTGAGATTAATCAGAGTACTCTTTTTTATTGCAGGTTTACGAAATGTTCGTAGCCGATTATGAATTCCATGTGCTGTCCCCAGTTTTCACATGTCATTGGGGGTTGCAACAGAAGCGTTCTCGCCCTCTTTGGCGTGAAAATCAAAACAGCGCCAATCGTCGTCATCTTGAATACTTCAAGAAGGAAGTTTTTGCCAGATATGGAAAAGATCCATTACATATGCTGCAGAAACCTGGTCAACAACCAGCAAAGAAAAAGCCACGGTAGGATGAGGAATTTAAAAAAATCTTCGTAAAACATTGCGCTTCGATAAGAAGAATAATTTTTTAATCTTTTAAACCGCTCTTTGTTTCTGGAGCTGTTTCCGATACAAATTATAATATTTCTCTTGTTTCAGATTGATGGACCTTTCTTTTTTGAATTCCCATATTTAAACTTTAACTTATTTTATTTAAATTGATGATCTATGGAAGTCTTTTCTCGTCATACAGCTTTTGTAATGTAATTAATTGTGTTTTATATAAGCAATTTAAATGTTGTTCACATATTCTGTTGCACGATTTAGCAATAAATGTCGGATGTATGTTTGAAAAACTCCCAGACGAAAAACTCCACCCCCAAGGGCGGAATGATGATTCAAGTGTGTATGTTACGCGATATCCTTGCTCATTGAGAACCGATTTGGATGATTATTCTTTTAATGGATAGGCTATGCCTTGAGGGTAGTCCCATTGGAATTTTAAGAGAAAATCAAAAATTAATCAATTGGTGTACCTATTAACTCTTTATTAATAAATATTCGTCATACTCTTGACAAATGAGTGGAATAAATTGAGGTAAAATGAAATTTGAAAATTCATCTTCAAGAGCTTTGTAGTAGTTATAAATAATTATTTGTTTACGCATCTTTATTCAGCAGAGACAAATTAAAAGAACGAAAAAGTTTTAACTTACTTTTAAATTATAATTGGATCTAATTTACTTTGGAAACTCTTTGGGAGCTCAATTTGTACATCACTGTAGATTTAAAGATTGTTTTAAAATAAATTTGTTTTAACATTTCGTCCACGTGGCTCACTTTAATTGGAATGAATAATCGTAGAAAATAAATGAGTCATTATTAAAGAAAGCAACTGGACTCTGTAACAGAACTGCGCATCATCAGGTCGCTCGCGCAACTGATGCACGCGCATGCGTTACAGTTACGCTGACTCTGGAATAGTGGGGCATACTCACAACTTCATTCTTACATAACTGCTGAACCCTCCAAGATATCGAAATGCAACAAACACAAAAATTTAAGTTAAAACTCCTGTTTTAATATCTAAATTTTTTTTTTTCAAATCTGTTGAGCCATTCTGGCGCCTATTCCAGACAAACTTTCAGACAGTTATTTATGATTTATCAATCTAAAAACACAACTTAATTTAGTAAATCAATTTTCAGCACATTCTTGAAATTTTTCTGGGTTTTTCTTTCATACATTCCGAAGAGAAGCCACTAGAATAATAAAAATAATTCAATGTTTTGCGAACGATTGAACAGGGTTGCATTTTACGGTTAAAAGGGTTTTCTAACTGATTGAACTGATCGGATTCGGGGATCGAAGTCATGTATATGTTGTTTATTTTTATAAAAATCACCATTCAATGTTATTTGTACACACATGTGCCAAACGTAAGATATGATGTTAGAATGATCTATTCTAGTGTGAATCTTGTTTTATAAGAAAACGACTTATTCATTAATATTTTTTATGATTATTTCAGACTCTTTTGGAGTGAGGTAATTTTCTTATAAAATAAGATACTGTCCCATAATGTAGTGTACACGTAAGCACGTAGGGAAATAAACCTGCAGCCTGTTATAAGTCTTCCTTCAATTGCACCAATAACCCTACTTTGTAAATATTATATGTTACATATTTAATATGGATAAATAAAGCATATTTCGTCAAATTGATCTGTAATTCTTTATTACCTTGCATCCAAAATTCTGTCTTGTACTTGCACAACCAATTTGAGCATACTGCGTGCACGAAGGAATGTAAGATTTGACTCAAAGTATATATGGAGAAGGAGTGCTTACAGCTGAAATTTTATACAGGGTGTCTCGTTTTGGCTGGAATATACACCAAATGGAAAAATGTCCAACTTGTTATTCAATGCCAAAAACAAAAGCTCAGTTCAATTTATTAAAATAACAATAAAGTGCTTCCTTAAGGGTGAGCCACATGTTGCGTGGTGCGTGGGAAACTTCCACTGAATAACAATAGAATCAGATTAATTTAGAAAGCACTGAGATGGGAATTAGAAGGTATTAGGATAAGAATGTTGGAGTCCTTAAAGGACAGGGCGAAAACCAAGTGTGACAATGAAAAAGAGGTCACAAAGAAAAGGAGATTAGAAGACAATAGGAGTTTCTTTTCTTGTCACATTTTTTTAAAAGTAATTGAAAATTGACAGTACAATTTGTAATTAAAAGGTCGTAGGATCGAACCCAACTTCAAACAAAATTATGATATTGTAATGAATAGAATCCCTACAGGATAGACTTCCATTTCGACACCCTGGATAAACAGATGGCCTCAAGGACGTAGTGACATCTTGTTGAATTTCTGGGAATCACTAAAACTTTCTAGAGGCTTCGAAAAACTCACGTCAACTATTTTAAAATTATTTTATTAACGAAGCAACCGTCATAGATCAATAAAATTTTGTAAGAATATAGACAAGGGTCCTAGGTCCTTATAAAAAAATAATCAATTGTAAATTGTTTTTTGTTCATAAGATATTGACCCTTGAACTGAAAATTCCTCAAATTGTTAAATAAAACAATAAGAAATATTAGTAGCACAGGGCGCGGGCTCTGCATGCGGTTTGTCTGAATTCTGCATCAAATTATTGACTATTCTTTCTGTTTATTACAGGAAGTACATGTATATGCTGGAGAAAATAATGGAACAGAGATTCACGTCGACTATTTTAAAATTATTTTATTGATGAACCAGCGGTCGTACATCAATAAAAATTTGTAGGAATATGAAGGAAAGACTAAGGTCACTATAAAATGATAATAAATTGTAAATAGATTCTTGCTCATAAAATATTGATATCTAAACAGAAAATAAATAAAACAGCAAGAAATAATAATGACATGGATCTTTCGCGTGCTTTGCACGCGGTTTGCCTAGGTACTGCATCAAACAATCATATATTCCCTCTATTTATTACAAAATATATATATATATATATATATATATATATATATATATATATATATATATATATATATATATATATATATATATATGCAAGAGAAACCGCAGGTGACTGCTAGTTAAATATGATGGTTCAGAGCTTTACGTCGACTACTTTAAAATTATTTTATTGATGAACCAGCGGTCGTAGATCAATACAAATTTGTAGTTATACAGAAGAGGACCTGAGGCCACTATAAAAGAATAATTAATCGTAAACCAATTTTTGTTTATAAAATATTGACACCTAAACTGAAAATACAGCTAACTGTTGAATAAAACAACAAGAAGGAGTGGTAGTACAAGAATTCCGCGTGCTTGATACGCGGTTTGCCTGGATTTTGCATCAGATTATCATATCTTCTTCTCATTTATTACAAAAAGTACATCTATATGCAAGGAAAACCGCGGCTAACTGCTAGTTGAATATGATGACTACTTTAAAATTATTTTATTGATTAACGAGCAGTCGTACATCAATAAAAATTTGTAGAAACATAGAGAAAGGACTAGGTTCACTACAAAATAAGAATCAATTTTTAATGAATTTTTGTTCATGAAGTATTGACACCTGAACTGAAAATTTATTCAACTATAAAATAAGACAACAATAAATATTATTGGTACAGTCATTTCACGTGCTTCGCGAGCGGTTTACCCAAATGCTGCATCAAATTATCATATATTCTCTCAATTTATTACAAAAAGTATATGTAATTGCAAGGGAAACCGCGGATAACCACTAATCAAATATGATGGAACAGAAATTTATGTCGACTACTTTGAGATTATTTTAATAACAAACCAGCGGCCGTAGATCAATAATAATTTGTATGAATATAGAGGAAGGACCAAGGTAACTGTAAAGTGATAATCAATTTCGAATCAATTTTTGTTCATGAAATTTCTTCAATTATTAAATAAATCAAAAAGAAATATTGATAGTATTAGACTTTTGCGAGCTCCGCACGCGGTTCGTCTAAAAATTGCATCAAATTATCATATATTCCTTCCATTTATTACAGAAAGTATATATATATGCGAGGGAAACCGCGGGTGACTGCTAGTTGAATATGATCAAACAGAAACTATTATAAAATTATCTTATTATCAAACCAGCGGTCGTAGATCAATAAAATCTAGTAAGAATATAGGGGAGGGACTAAGGTCGATATCAAATAATAATCATTTGGTAATAAATTTTTGTTCATAAAATATCGATACCTGAACTGAAAACTTTCTCAACTATTAAATAAAACAACAATAAATGTTATTCGTATAATAATTTCGCTTGCTTTGCACGCGGTTTGCCTGGGTGCTGCATCAAATTATCATATATTCTCTTGATTTATCACGAAAAGTATATGTATATGCAAGGGAAACCGCGAGTCACCACTAATTGAATATGATAGAACAGAAATTCACAACGATTATTTCAAGATTATTTTTTTGCTCAACAAGTGGTCGTAGATCAATGACAATTTGTAGGATCAACACAAAATAATAATCAATTTCAAATTAATTTTTGTTCATAAACTATTGACACCTAAACTAAAAATTCCTCTGAATATTATATAAAACAACAAGAAATATTAATGACATAGAAATTTCGCATGCTTTGCACGCGGTTTGCCTGCGTGCTGCATCAAATTATTATATATTTTTTTCCGTCTACCATAAAAACTATATTTGGATGCGAGGGAAACCGCGGGTCACCACTAATTGAATATGATGGAACAGAAATTTACGACGACTATTTTAAAATGATTTTCTTGCTCAACAAGTGGTCGTAGATTAATGAAAATCTGTAGGATCAACACAAAATGATAATTAATTGTAAATTAATTTTTGTCCATAAAATATTGACATATAAATTAAAAATTCTTCTAAATATTAAATAAAACAACAAGAAATATTAGTGACATAAGACTTTCGTTTGCTTCGCACGCGGTTTGCCTGCGTGTTGCATCAAATTATTATATATTCTTTTCGTTAAGTATAAAAAGTATATGTAAATGCAAGTGAAATACGGGTAACTGCTAGTTGAATATGATGAACCAGAAATTTACGTCGATTACTTCAAAATTATTTAATCAATGAACCAGCGGTCGAAGATCAATAAAAATCTGTATGAGTATAGGGGAGAGACTAATGATTCTACGAAATAATAATCAATTTCAAATGAATGTTTGTTCATAAAATATCGACACCTAAACTGAAAAATTTCTTAACTATCAAATAAAACCACAATAAATATCATTGGTATAGAAATTGCGCGTGCTTCGCACGCGGTTTGCTTGCGTGCTGCATCAAATTATCATATATTCTCTTGATTTATCATAAAAAGTATATGTATATGCAAGAGAAACCGCGGGTTACCACCAATTAAATATGATGGAACAGAAATTCACGTTGACTATTTCAAAATTATTTTTTTGCTCAACGAATGGTCGTAGATCAATGTAAATTTGTAGGAATATAAAGGAAGGACTAAGGTCGACACAAAATAATAATTAATTGAAAATTTTTTTTTTTTCATAAAATATCGACACCCTAAATAAAACAACAATAAATGCTGATTGTATGAGACATTCGCGTGTCTCACACGCGGTTTGCCTGGGCACTGCATCAAATTATCATATATTTTTTTAGCTTATTACAAAAAGTACATTTATATGCGAGGGAAACCGCAGGTATTGCTTGTTGAATATGATGAACCAGAAATTTACGTCGACTACTTTAAAATTATTTTGATGATGAACCAGTGGTCGTAGATCAATTAAAGTTTGTAGGAATATAGAGGAGGGACTAATTCAACTGCAAAATCATAATCAATTGTAAATTAACTTTTGTTCATCAAATATTGACACCTAAACTGAAAATTTCTCTAACAGAGCTTTCGCGGGTTTTACGCGCGGTTTGCCTGAGTCATGTACTAGTTTATTGCTTATTCATCAATTTGCAAGTGACTGATTAATATTTTTTCCAATATAAATAACAGTGTCTTCCTGAATGGCTCCATTTTCATGTTACTTTTTTTTCTCGCTGAGCACCTGTATAAATTTCTCAAAGCATTGGCCAAGGACTATTCAGGGCAGAGAAAGCACAACATGGCTGAAAGGTACTGTCGTAAGGATTAACTGGGATTATCTGTTGCTATTTCTGCCAAGGCTAAGGATATTATCCTCTGCCTTCTGACTCTAAGATTGCCAACACGTTTTTGTGAGATGTTCATTTTGTGAAATCCTCCTTCTGTTAATGCACACACATTCACTTTCTTATTCATACTTTTGGGGTATTCATTAACATGGGCGTGGAATGAAAAAGGAAACATTTAACCTAGATTTTTAAATTTGTTTGCTACGTTTACACAACTATCACAAGAATTGAGTTTATTGAAATTAAAACTTAGTACATACCTGTAACTTTTGGGGGCCACACAAAATTCAGGATTCAGTCTTTTGGAGCACACTTGAACACCAAAACATCAAAAACACTACTAAATACAATTTTATCAAGCCATACAATGCACTAATGAACACACCTTCTTACGCGCTCGCTTGGTTCAAACAGGATTAATATCGATTTGAATTTTATTCATTTGGAGAACATTTATTTATTTTTCGCATATTGAGCTATATTTTAAATACTAATAATGAAAAAATACTCTTTTTTTTAAATTTAATGAGTAAATTAGACTTTGATTACTGTTTATTCAATATGCATTTTGATATCTAATTTATGATAAATGTTTTTCTATCCAAGGTCGCAGGTAGGAAACTTTAGCAAAAACTCCAGGATGAGCAGGATCTGCACATCCTTCTCCCCAGGATACAATCCCGATAAGATGTCCGTCAGAAGCCAGAGGACCTCCAGAGTCACCCTGCAAACAAAATTCTTTTGAATGAAATTTCAATGCCAAAAGAAAGAAATATCACATGGACGTATTTGTTCAATGTAATGAAAGTTTACGGTGAACAAATTGTCTATTTCATTATTTACTCACACGTTTAGAAATCAACAATAAAGTACCTGTTTTTGCAGTACAAAATTGACCTTAATTTCTCTACTCTAAGCGATTGTAGCGAATCCTAGTGTACTTTTATTTGCTTTTAAATATTTATGTAGGTTGATATTGCTTTCGATAAATACAGAAAGACAGTAGTTTCCAACTAAATCAAGCTCATTGCACATTTAGAAACAATTAAGTCAATAATGTGTAACTTAAAAGAGACAGCCATGGAATTTAAACCAATAAATGAAAAAAAGACATGGAACACTAAGCACTAAAAACACACAGAAAATAATAATATACAAATCAGTACAAAGCAAGTAGCAAACAAAAAAAAAATTGATAGGAGAAGAAATAAGTAGAATGAACAAATCAAATTCGATGAAGAGTGTCACAAAGTAGTGATAAATAAGACAATAGCAAAAGAAAACAAATAGAATAAAAGACAGAAAAGAATACAAATAAATAAGAAGATAATGAAGTAAAACAGACATTGAAAAAGAAAGTACGAATAGAAACTCAAACGAGCTGAAAAGAACATAAAAACCAAAAGTTAACCACATAAAACAAAAACTGCGAGTAATACAAGAAATATTAAATATCGGATGAAAAAGTACAAAGAGAAACTCAGAAAAACTCTAATAAAAATTAACGAACAAAAAACAACACACAAACCAAAAGTTTAAAGCATAAAACAAGCATAGGGCAACAAATTTAGAGAAGCTTGTGTGGAATACTGCTAACAGAACCAAAACAAGAGTAGAATGAACAAACAAGGTTCAATGGAGAGTGTCACAAAGAAGTAACGAGAAAAAAATTGTAAGACAGGAGTGTAAAACAAATAAAATAAAAGACAAGAAAGAATACAAAGAAATAAGAGAAGAATGAAGTGAAAACTGAATAGATGATCAAATAACAGACATTGGAGGAGAAAATAAAAATAGAAACTCGAAACAATTCTATTGAAACATGAACGAACTGAAAAAAAAATACAAACCAAAAGTTGATTGCATAAAAGGGCAACCAAATAAAAAACGGTGATTAATATGAGAAACAACATGGAAAACACAACACAAGATGAAACTGCAGGTTGAAAGGTATTAGAAGAACCAACAGTAAAATATATCAAAGAAATGATAATGAGTAGACGAAATGTGAAAACACCAGACAAAAATAAAATAAACATCAAATTAATCAGATAAAATTAACAATTACATATAAATATTCTACTGGAAGTACGAAGGACATGAAAAAATGCCAAAAGTTTGGGAAAAAAGGACAAATATCTACAATTCATGAGAAAGAATATCAACAAGCATGTGAAAACTTTAAAACACAACAAATGCAATAATGTACACATTAATACAAAAGAAAAGCACAAGAATAAATAGAAGACATAAAAGGGCAGATCAACAACATAAGCAATGCCAAGAATTCAACAGATAATAAAAAACCAGCGTGAATATGAAATAATCTATTCTAAACACTCAATTGATTCGATTGAAAAAGGAAAACTAATAACATTCCTAGTAGAATTAGGAAAACCAGTAAAACTGAAAAGACTGATGGAGAGAACAACAACCACAATTAAAACACGAGAAGAAAGAGAGCAGGAATTCGGAATAAAGAAAGGAGTAACTGAATAAAGTGAGGAAAATAAGACAACTGAGGATAAAATGGCTTGGAGACAAGTAGAGAAAGTGATAGAAAGAAACTGTAAGGACAATTCTATAATAGAAACCATGCGGAAAAAGAAAGCGGAATACACTCATATTTAAATGCTTACAAAAAGAAAATATGTATATATATATAAAGTTAGGATTAATCGCGATTGCAATAAGTTAAGGAGACAGTAAATTTTGTAGGCTTTGCAGTCAAGTTTTTTTGGCCAATAAAATGAAAGATTTCTCTTTTTGAATTTTCGCCTGACTTTCGGCTTGGTTCAAGCCTTCATCAGGACAAAAATCTTGCATGAAAATTGTCCTGATGAAGGCTCAAATCAAGCCGAAAACTAGATGTGATTTCAAAAAGAGAAATCTTTTATTTTATTGGCCAAAAAAACCTGACTACAAAGCCTACAAAATTTACTATCATCATATATATATATATATATATATATATATATATATATATCCCTATTAAGCAAATTGAGAGCTGCGTCTAGCCGGGCAGCCGAATGGTCGCTTACAAACAAGGGCATAACTGTTCGCTCCGCAGCTTCTCGTGGTGACGGGCCCCTAGCCCGCTCTTTGAAGATCGTCCAGGCACTTAAAAGGACTAGCTTGTGCACGTTCCCTTGTATCAAAAATAGAATTGAGTGCATTATATTAATATATCTGTATTAGACGTTTTAAACATCGCGATCAATAAAATATAAAAATAGGTAACCTCCAGATTTGAATATCCAATAAAAGAAAGAGAAGAACAAAAATTCGAGAGAAGATATCGTCCATCAGATTGGGTTAAAACTTCATATAGTTATTGGTGGCACTTTCGTGAAGGTTCTTACTATAGTATCTTTAACATATATCAAGTGGCGCATGAGCCGTATTTGTTTGTTCGCGCATCATTCATTCAATTGAAATGAAACTCAGTATATTTGTTGTTGACACTTTTTTTAAGGTTTTTGTTATAGTATTATTAACATACATCAAGTGGCGCACGGGTCGTATTTCGCGTATGACGTTCGCGCATCGTTTATCCAATTGAATTGAAACTAACTGCTGTTGTTGACACTTTCTATGAAAGTTCTTATTATAGTTTCATCAACATACACCAAGAGGCACACGAGTCACTTTTGTACATACATTCTGGAGCACGAGCCATATTAGTCCGTTCGCGTATCGTTCATCTGATTGAATTGGATTTTTTTACAGTTGTTATATATATATATATACATATATATATATATATATATATATATATATATATATATATATATATATATATATATATATATATATATATATATATATATATATATATATTCAATTCTTCCAGTGAGTGTTTCCAGATGAATATTTGGCAATAGCCGTTGAAGAATCGCTGGTTTTACAGAACAAAATGCCTCTAATTTAACTTGTAGATATTCTATAAGTTCTTCGTTAGTGGAAAATCCATTGCAGTAAAAAATATATGGAATAAAAAATGCATTAAAGTCGGAACAGTTTCCGAAGTGATAGTTTTGTTCTTTTTCGTATAAATTCCGCGCGAGTTTCTGTAAATAGGTATAAAATGGGACGCTCTCTAGCGCACTCTCTTGCTCAATTCGCAAAACACACAACTGCAAATGGACTAGATCGAGACTGGAGACCCGGACCGAGACCGAAAGACCGTCCTCTTAGCTTCAGAAGAAAAACAAAATATTTCAAACTCTTTTAAAATATCGTTCGCCACTTTAGAAAGTGAACAAAAACGGAACGAGTTATCGACGTGATGTTTCTGCTGAAATTTCATGGCTGAAAAACGGAGACGATGAAAAACAAATGGAATTAACGGTTCGAGGATGCATACAGACTGATTGAAAATAAACAAAATTTCAAAGATGAGGAGGATCTTTTGTAATTGAAATTTCATTTTAAACAACAAAATAAATGGGCACAGTGTTCATTACTCCATGCAATTAGTTTAGGAAATTCAATCTTTCAGCATTAAACTTCTTCCAACTATCAGTCAACGAATCCTCTGTCACATAATATCTTTATGAACATCTCTTTGACCATCCTTCACCTGACAAGCATCCTTTCCAGGAGCACTGGCACAGAGCATGGCTTGTGTGATCTGTCCCTCATAATCTTCATTGCACTTTTTGGAATCCACCACGGCGACTTCCACTTTGTGCAGGACATCCGGCTTATCCGGAGAATCAGCCTGCAAAAAGTAAAATCGCATTTTAGTTGGGAGTTGTGGAAAGTGAGCAGTGAAGAAAGTTACGAAAAGAGGGATGTTAGTTTAATTAAATTGCACACTTATATATATATATATATATATATATATATATATATATATATATATATATATATATATATATATATATATATATATATATATATATTTCTAATAGTTTTCAAGATATGCATCATTTAATAATTTGTGGGGGTGTTTCACCCCCGAAGTATTTCTTAAAAAAATCAGTAGACTCAATTTATCAAACAATAGATCCTTGTTGGGGCTGTATACCAAATTTGGAAAAAATCAGAGAGAAGAGCCCATTTTTCCTTAAAAAAACACCAAGGCAATATTCCACCCTTTTTTAGAGAATAATGAAAATTGAAAAAAATGTATTACGCATGTCATCCTTATAATCTGACCCTCTAGAACTCGAGTCTACAGTCTAAATTTAAATAGGGGCTCTAGTTCTTGCATAATTTGTCCTTTTAATATGGCGTTCTTAAGCCAATTTCATGTTATATTCATTAATTTATTTAACCCTCTAATTAGGAGTTTTGAGGCATAAAAAAAATATTTTCATGTAGATTAAGGTTCATACAAACAGAATATGAAGGAATAAATGCAAATTTCTTGATAGTTTTTAAGATAGGTCTCCTTTAATAATCTGAAGGGGTGTTTTACCCCCTGAGTATTTTTCAAAAATTCATTTGACTCAATTTATCAAAGAATTGATCCTTTTAGAGGCTGTTTACCAAATTTGAAACAAATCAGACAGACTAGCCTCTTTTCGCCCTAAAAAACAGCAAGGCAAAAGTTCACCCTTTTAAAATGAAGAATAAAAATTTAAAAAAATGTGTAACGCATGTCGTCCTCTTAACTGAACCCTCTAAAATTCGAATCTACAATCTAAATTCAAATAGGGGCTCTAGTTCTTCCATAATCTGCCCTTTTAATAAGGCGGTCTTAGGCCAATTTCATGATATATTTATTAACTCATTCAACCCTTCAACTGAAAGTTTTGAAGGATAAAATTTTTTTTTTTATATTGATTAAAGTTCATACAAGTGAATTATGAAGAAATAAATTCAAGTTTCTTGAAAGTTTTTGAGATATGCCTCCTTTAACAATTTGAAGGGGTGTTTCACCCCCTAATTATCCTTTAAGAATTCATTTGATCAAATTTATCAAAGAATAGATCTTTATAAAGGCTGTTTACTGAATTTGAAACAGATCAGACAGAAAAACCTTTTTTTCGCCTTAAGAAACAGCAAGGCTAAAGTTCACCCTTTTAAAATGAAGGATAAAAATTTGAAAAAAAATTTCTATGCATGTCATTCCCTTAATTTGACCCTCTAGAATCCGAATCTGGGATCTAAATTCAAATTAGGGCTCTAGTTCTTACATAATTCGCCCATTTAATATAACGTTTTCAGGCCAATCTCATGTTATATTCAGTAATTTATTCAACCCTCTAATTTGAAGTTTTGAGGGATGAAAAATATATTTTTATATAGATTAAGGTTCATATAAATAGACTATGATGAAATTCACTCAAATTTTTCAGCAGTTTTTGAGATATGTCTCATTTATTAATTTGGAGGGATGTTTCACCCCCTAATTATCCCTTAAAGATTCATTTGACTAAATTTATTGAAAAATTGATACTCATTGAGGCTGTATACCAGATTTGGAAGGAATCAGAGAGAAGAGTCTTTTTTCGCTTGAAAAAACAGCAAGGCTAAAATCCACCCTTTTAAAATGGATAATAAAAATTTAAAAAAATGTGTTACGCATATCATCCCCTTAATTAGAACCTCTAGAATTTGAATCTACAATCTAAATTCAAATGAGGGCTCTAGTTCTTACATAATTCGGCCTTTTAATTTGGCGTTTCGAAGCCTATCTCATGTTACATATATTAATTTATTCAAATCTCTAATTGGGAATATTAAGGGATGAAAAATAAATTTTAGTATAAATTAAGGCCCATAGAAACAGATCATGAAGAATTGAATTCAAATTTCCCAATAGTTTTCAAGATATGCTTCCTTTAATAATTTGAAGGGGTGTTTCACCCCCCAAGTATTTTTTGAAAATTCATTTGAATGAATTTTTTAAAGGATAGATCTTTATAGAGGCTGTTAATCACATTTGAAACAAATCTGGAAGAAGATCATTTTTTCGCCTGAATTACCCGGGGCGCCACGTCGTTGTCTTTTTGTCCGCAGTGCACAGAACAACAAAAGTACCTATCACTATATTATGCAAACAATATCGAATCCCTATTCTTGCAGATAGTGAAATGAATTCATACATAAGTAGATGTAATATAATATCAATGTTCAATATATATAAATATATATAAATATCAGTTTCAATAAGGGAGCAATAAGACAAAATGGTTTTGTTTAATATAAATTTGAATTCTGAGAGCTTTCACAAATACGTATTCAAATTTAAATCCGTTGGAAAAATATACCAGAACAGACAATTATAATTAGAAAACGTGATTGCGTATATTTGGATGACATTATTATCTCAATTTTCTCTTGGGCGAAAATTTCTCTCAAAAAAATAAAAATAATCTTTTTTTAATGCTTTGCAGGTTCTTCTTTATATTGTATTTATAATACTTCCCTTGGAGAAATAATTAATTTCTGTTTCACAGAGAGCGAAATATATTGTATATAAATTAAAATAATCACAACCTTGTGAAATATGTCACCCTGGAGGCAACACAATATATATATCTTTGCGTTGAGCCGCTCTACACATTCAAACATTCGAGTAGCTCGCTAGAATGACGTAGAAATTTCTAGAAGTGAACATCCGAATATATAAAAGGCCTGACTGAGGGAGTAGTGACTATCCAGAGCTTGATCCGCTAAAAGCAAAGTGTAATAAATAAATAAGTTGTTGTAAATAAATAATAGTGGCTTTGTAGTTGAACAATTCTTTTAAATGGTGATATTACCAAGAAAGAGTCGATTACACGTTCGATTCTTTGATATAATATAACAATTCTAATTTGCTTTAGTTCATTGTAGATATATTATCATTCATTCCAATTTCATGATAATATAAACATAAACATATTAAACATTACATAAATATAGAATCATATTTTGATTCATACCCCTGAAGTTATAATAATTACAAAATTAATTATTAATATCAAAAGGTTTTGTTTTAACTACAATATTTGTTTAATAATGTTGCCGGAAATAATAATTACACCATTTGATATGAAGCTGAGGTAGATTTTGAATGAAATATTGATGATTCTTCTTTGAATTTATTTCATTATTAATGTATTAGAACATCAAAAATTAGTTTTTTCTCAAAATATTTCTACCGATGGTGCTTCGCACCAAATGTTAGGGCGGGCTTCGCCCGCTCTGACCAACTCGACGTGCCATGCTCAATATTACATACAGTGGTTTTGTCATCTTTAAATTGGTTGGGCATTATTAATTTATGATGTAATTTGTATTATTTCAATATTTATATTAATATCCTTCATTAAATTCGATCCGGAAATTATTTTATAAAGGGAATAATCATGATTGAAAATTTAATTCCGGAATTATAATGCAAATATGTATCTGGAAATGATATTCTATTTCATATTTGATGTAAAGAAAACGCAAAACTAGAATTTTATTTCCTACTTATTCTTATCTACAACAAAAAGGAAATGACTTTACCTCTAGAAGACCCCATCCGGAAACCACTGCTTTAGTTTTAGGAGGCACTTCCGCCTGTTGAAGTGGGATAGGAGTCCGGGTTTCGTCCAATGTTAATGCTTCAGCCAACTAAAACAGAAAAAATCGATTCAACATTTGAATAAAATAATGACCACATATTTTATATGAGATATTGCTGAGTCCTTTGATGTGTCACCACCGAGTCAATTGAATTTACAATTATGTCAAACGAAAATTAATTCACAAATTATTTTTTTTGCTCTTTTTGTTCCTAATTAAAATTCATTTGAAGTAAAAGAATTACAATTTTATCAGTGGATTTTCAATTAATTTTTTTCTATATTCGCTGTATTTATTCTGCTGGCGTAATTGCATATTTCGCAAAAAGAACATTGGAATTATATTCCATCTACTTATAAATGAATTCATTTTACTATCTGCACAGATAGTGATTCGATATTGTTTGTATAATATATTGATAGAACTATTTTTGTTGTTCTGTGCCCTGCGGACGAAATGACAATGAGGTGGCGCCCCGGGAATTTCAAGCGAAAAAGGGCTCTTCTCTTTGATTTGTTTCAAATTTGGTAAACAGCCTTTATAAGTATCTACTCTTCAGAAAATTGAATTTAAAAAAAAAATACTTTGGGAGTGAAACATCCCTATCAATTATTAAAGCAGGCATATCTGGAAAACTATTAAGAAATTTGAATTTATTTCTTCATATTCTGTTTGTATGGACTTTGACCTACATGAAGATATATTTTTAATCCCTTAAAACTCTCAATTAGAGGGTGCAATGAATTAATGAATATAGCATGAGATTGGTTTAAAATCGCCAGAATAAAAGGGCGTATTATGCAAAAACTACAGTCCCTATTTGAATTTAGATTGTAGATTCGAATTCTAGAAGGTCAAATTAAGAAGATGGCTTGCGAAGCACATTTTTTCAAATTCATATTATATATTTTGAAAGGGTGGACTTTAGCCTTGAGGTTTTTTTAAGCGAAAAAGGGCTTTCCTCTATGATTGCTTTCAAATTTGGTATACAGACTAAATGAGGATCTATTATTTGATGAATTGAGTCTAATAAATTTTGAAAAAATACTTAGGGGATGTTCCACCCCCTCAATTTATTAAAGGAAGCATATCTTGAGAACTATTACAAAATTTGAATTTATTTCTTCTTATTCGGTTTATATGGACCTTATTCTATATAGAAACATATTTTTCGATACTTCAAGTCTCCAAATAGAGGGTTAAATTAATTAATAAATATAACATGACGTTGGCTTGAAATAACCATAATCAAAGGGCAAATTATGCAAGAACTAAAGCTCCTATTCGAATTTGGATTTAGATTTAAGAGGGTCGAATGAAGGGGATGATATGCGTAGGACATTTTTTTTCAAATTTTTCTATTCATTTCAAGAGGGGGGAATAGTCCACAGTTTTAGAATTAATAATAAAACTTGAAAAAATGTGTTAGATATGTCATCTTCTCAATTTGACCCTCCAGAATCCGAATCTACAATCCAAATTAGAATTCAAGCCCTAGTTCCTGCATAATTCGCATTTTAAACGTCACTTTTAGCCTAATTCCCAGTCGATTTTATTGAACTATTTAATCCTCTAATTGGTAGTTTTACAGGATGAAAAGTGTATTTTCTGATAGATAAAGGTCCATGCAATCAGAATATGAAGAGATAAATTTAAATTACCCAATAGTTTTTACAATATGTGCCACTTAATAATTCGAAGGGATGTTTCATCCCTTGAATAATTTTTTAGAATTGATTTGACACTATTTATCAAGGAACAAATCCTTAGAGAGCCTGTATACAAAATTTGAACTAAATCAGCAAGAAAGTCCCTTTTTGTTTGAAAAAACATCAAGGCTATAGTCCACAGTTTTAGAATGAATAATAAAACTTTGAGAAAATGTGTAAGGCATGTCATCCCCTTAATTTGACCCCTCTAGAATCCGAATCTACAATCCAAATTTGAATTAAAGCTCTAGTTCTTGCATAATTCGCATTTTAAATGTCATTTTCAGGCTAATTTCCTGTCAATTTTATTGGTCTATTTGACCCTCTAATTGGTAGTTCTAAGGGATGAAAAGTATATTTTCGGATAGATGAAGGTCCATACACTCAGAATATGAAGAGATAGATTCAATTTACCAAATAGTTTTCAGAATATAAGCCACCTAATAATTCAAAGGGATGTTTCATCCCTTGAATAATTTTTTATCATTGATTTGACACTATTTATCAAGGAACAGATCCTTAGAGAGCCTGTATACAAAATTTGAACAAAATCTGAAAGAAAGTCCTTCTCTGTTTGAAAAAACATCAAGGCTATAGTCCACAGTTTTAGAATGAATAATAAAATTTTGAGAAAATGTGTTAGGCATGTCATCCCCTTAATTTGACCCTCTAGAATCCGAATCTACAATCCAAATTTGAATTAAAGCTCTAGTTCTTGCATAATTCGCATTTTAAATGTCATTTTCAGGCTAATTTCCTGTCAATTTTATTGGTCTATTTGACCCTCTAATTGGTAGTTCTAAGGGATGAAAAGTATATTTTCGGATAGATGAAGGTCCATACACTCAGAATATGAAGAGATAGATTCAATTTACCAAATAGTTTTCAGAATATAAGCCACCTAATAATTCAAAGGGATGTTTCATCCCTTGAATAATTTTTTATCATTGATTTGGCACTATTTATCAAGGAACAGATCCTTAGAGAGCCTGTATACAAAATTTGAACAAAATCTGAAAGAAAGTCCTTCTCTGTTTGAAAAAACATCAAGGCTATAGTCCACAGTTTTAGAATGAATAATAAAATTTTGAGAAAATGTGTTAGGCATGTCATCCCCTTAATTTGACCCTCTAGAATCCGAATCTACAATCCAAATTTGAATTAAAGCTCTAGTTCTTGCATAATTCGCATTTTAAATGTCATTTTCAGGCTAATTTCCTGTCAATTTTATTGGTCTATTTGACCCTCTAATTGGTAGTTCTAAGGGATGAAAAGTATATTTTCGGATAGATGAAGGTCCATACACTCAGAATATGAAGAGATAGATTCAATTTACCAAATAGTTTTCAGAATATAAGCCACCTAATAATTCAAAGGGATGTTTCATCCCTTGAATAATTTTTTATCATTGATTTGACACTATTTATCAAGGAACAGATCCTTAGAGAGCCTGTATACAAAATTTGAACAAAATCTGAAAGAAAGTCCTTCTCTGTTTGAAAAAACATCAAGGCTATAGTCCACAGTTTTAGAATGAATAATAAAATTTTGAGAAAATGTGTTAGGCATGTCATCCCCTTAATTTGACCCTCTAGAATCCGAATCTACAATCCAAATTTGAATTAAAGCTCTAGTTCTTGCATAATTCGCATTTTAAATGTCATTTTCAGGCTAATTTCCTGTCAATTTTATTGGTCTATTTGACCCTCTAATTGGTAGTTCTAAGGGATAGAAAAGTATATTTCCGGATAGATGTAGGTCCATACACTCAGAATATGAAGAGATAGATTCAATTTACCAAATAGTTTTCAGAATATAAGCCACCTAATAATTCAAAGGGATGTTTCATCCCTTGAATAATTTTTTATCATTGATTTGACACTATTTATCAAGGAACAGATCCTTAGAGAGCCTGTATACAAAATTTGAACAAAATCTGAAAGAAAGTCCTTCTCTGTTTGAAAAAACATCAAGGCTATAGTCCACAGTTTTGGAATGAATAATAAAATTTTGAGAAAATGTGTTAGGTATGTCATCCCCTCAATTTGACCCTCTAGAATCCGAATCTACAATCCAAATTTGAATTAAAGCTCTAGTTCTTGCATAATTCGCATTTTAAATGTCATATCAGGCTAATTTCCTGTCAATTTTATTGGTCTATTTGACCCTCTAATTGGTAGTTCTAAGGGATGAAAAGTATATTTTCGGATAGATGAAGGTCCATACACTCAGAATATGAAGAGATAGATTCAATTTACCAAATAGTTTTCAGAATATAAGCCACCTAATAATTCAAAGGGATGTTGCATCCCTTGAATAATTTTTTATCATTGATTTGACACTATTTATCAAGGAACAGATCCTTAGAGAGCCTGTATACAAAATTTGAACAAAATCTGAAAGGAAGTCCTTCTCTGTTTGAAAAAACATCAAGGCTATAGTCCACAGTTTTGGAATGAATAATAAAATTTTGAGAAAATGTGTTAGGCATGTCATCCCCTTAATTTGACACTCTAGAATCCGAATCTACAATCCAAATTTGAATTAAAGCTCTAGTTCTTGCATAATTCGCATTTTAAATGTCATTTTCAGGCTAATTTCCTGTCAATTCTATTGGTCTATTTGACCCTCTAATTGGTAGTTCTAAGGGATGAGAAGTATATTTTCGGATAGATGAAGGTCCATACACTCAGAATATGAAGAGATAGATTCAATTTACCAAATAGTTTTCAGAATATAAGCCACCTAATAATTCAAAGGGATGTTTCATCCCTTGAATAATTTTTTATCATTGATTTGACACTATTTATCAAGGAACAGATCCTTAGAGAGCCTGTATACAAAATTTGAACAAAATCTGAAAGAAAGTCCTTCTCTGTTTGAAAAAACATCAAGGCTATAGTCCACAGTTTTGGAATGAATAATAAAATTTTGAGAAAATGTGTTAGGCATGTCATCCCCTCAATTTGACCCTCTAGAATCCGAATCTACAATCCAAATTTGAATTAAAGCTCTAGTTCTTGCATAATTCGCATTTTAAATGTCATTTTCAGGCTAATTTCCTGTCAATCCTATTGGTCTATTTGACCCTCTAATTGGTAGTTCTAAGGGATGAGAAGTATATTTTCGGATAGATGAAGGTCCATACACTCAGAATATGAAGAGATAGATTCAATTTACCAAATAGTTTTCAGAATATAAGCCACCTAATAATTCAAAGGGATGTTTCATCCCTTGAATAATTTTTTATCATTGATTTGACACTATTTATCAAGGAACAGATCCTTAGAGAGCCTGTATACAAAATTTGAACAAAATCTGAAAGAAAGTCCTTCTCTGTTTGAAAAAACATCAAGGCTATAGTCCACAGTTTTGGAATGAATAATAAAATTTTGAGAAAATGTGTTAGGCATGTCATCCCCTTAATTTGACCCTCTAGAATCCGAATCTACAATCCAAATTTGAATTAAAGCTCTAGTTCTTGCATAATTCGCATTTTAAATGTCATTTTCAGGCTAATTTCCTGTCAATTTTATTGGTCTATTTGACCCTCTAATTGGTAGTTCTAAGGGATGAAAAGTATATTTTCGGATAGATGAAGGTCCATACACTCAGAATATGAAGAGATAGATTCAATTTACCAAATAGTTTTCAGAATATAAGCCACCTAATAATTCAAAGGGATGTTTCATCCCTTGAATAATTTTTTATCATTGATTTGACACTATTTATCAAGGAACAGATCCTTAGAGAGCCTGTATACAAAATTTAAACAAAATCTGAAAGAAAGTCCTTCTCTGTTTGAAAAAACATCAAGGCTATAGTCCACAGTTTTGGAATGAATAATAAAATTTTGAGAAAATGTGTTAGGCATGTCATCCCCTTAATTTGACACTCTAGAATCCGAATCTACAATCCAAATTTGAATTAAAGCTCTAGTTCTTGCATAATTCGCATTTTAAATGTCATTTTCAGGCTAATTTCCTGTCAATTCTATTGGTCTATTTGACCCTCTAATTGGTAGTTCTAAGGGATGAGAAGTATATTTTCGGATAGATGAAGGTCCATACACTCAGAATATGAAGAGATAGATTCAATTTACCAAATAGTTTTCAGAATATAAGCCACCTAATAATTCAAAGGGATGTTTCATCCCTTGAATAATTTTTTATCATTGATTTGACACTATTTATCAAGGAACAGATCCTTAGAGAGCCTGTATACAAAATTTGAACAAAATCTGAAAGAAAGTCCTTCTCTGTTTGAAAAAACATCAAGGCTATAGTCCACAGTTTTGGAATGAATAATAAAATTTTGAGAAAATGTGTTAGGCATGTCATCCCCTCAATTTGACCCTCTAGAATCCGAATCTACAATCCAAATTTGAATTAAAGCTCTAGTTCTTGCATAATTCGCATTTTAAATGTCATTTTCAGGCTAATTTCCTGTCAATTTTATTGGTCTATTTGACCCTCTAATTGGTAGTTCTAAGGGATGAAAAGTATATTTTCGGATAGATGAAGGTCCATACACTCAGAATATGAAGAGATAGATTCAATTTACCAAATAGTTTTCAGAATATAAGCCACCTAATAATTCAAAGGGATGTTTCATCCCTTGAATAATTTTTTATCATTGATTTGACACTATTTATCAAGGAACAGATCCTTAGAGAGCCTGTATACAAAATTTAAACAAAATCTGAAAGAAAGTCCTTCTCTGTTTGAAAAAACATCAAGGCTATAGTCCACAGTTTTGGAATGAATAATAAAATTTTGAGAAAATGTGTTAGGCATGTCATCCCCTTAATTTGACACTCTAGAATCCGAATCTACAATCCAAATTTGAATTAAAGCTCTAGTTCTTGCATAATTCGCATTTTAAATGTCATTTTCAGGCTAATTTCCTGTCAATTTTATTGGTCTAATTGACCCTCTAATTGGTAGTTCTAAGAGATGAAAAGTATATTTTCGGATAGATGAAGGTCCATACACTCAGAATATGAAGAGATAGATTCAATTTACCAAATAGTTTTCAGAATATAAGCCACCTAATAATTCAAAGGGATGTTTCATCCCTTGAATAATTTTTTATCATTGATTTGACACTATTTATCAAGGAACAGATCCTTAGAGAGCCTGTATACAAAATTTGAACAAAATCTGAAAGAAAGTCCTTCTCTGTTTGAAAAAACATCAAGGCTATAGTCCACAGTTTTGGAATGAATAATAAAATTTTGAGAAAATGTGTTAGGCATGTCATCCCCTCAATTTGACCCTCTAGAATCCGAATCTACAATCCAAATTTGAATTAAAGCTCTAGTTCTTGCATAATTCGCATTTTAAATGTCATTTTCAGGCTAATTTCCTGTCAATTTTATTGGTCTATTTGACCCTCTAATTGGTAGTTCTAAGGGATGAAAAGTATATTTTCGGATAGATGAAGGTCCATACACTCAGAATATGAAGAGATAGATTCAATTTACCAAATAGTTTTCAGAATATAAGCCACCTAATAATTCAAAGGGATGTTTCATCCCTTGAATAATTTTTTATCATTGATTTGACACTATTTATCAAGGAACAGATCCTTAGAGAGCCTGTATACAAAATTTGAACAAAATCTGAAAGAAAGTCCTTCTCTGTTTGAAAAAACATCAAGGCTATAGTCCACAGTTTTGGAATGAATAATAAAATTTTGAGAAAATGTGTTAGGCATGTCATCCCCTCAATTTGACCCTCTAGAATCCGAATCTACAATCCAAATTTGAATTAAAGCTCTAGTTCTTGCATAATTCGCATTTTAAATGTCATTTTCAGGCTAATTTCCTGTCAATTTTATTGGTCTATTTGACCCTCTAATTGGTAGTTCTAAGGGATGAAAAGTATATTTTCGGATAGATGAAGGTCCATACACTCAGAATATGAAGAGATAGATTCAATTTACCAAATAGTTTTCAGAATATAAGCCACCTAATAATTCAAAGGGATGTTTCATCCCTTGAATAATTTTTTATCATTGATTTGACACTATTTATCAAGGAACAGATCCTTAGAGAGCCTGTATACAAAATTTGAACAAAATCTGAAAGAAAGTCCTTTTTTGTTTGAAAAAACATCAAGGCTATAGTCCACAGTTTTGGAATGAATAATAAAATTTTGAGAAAATGTGTTAGGCATGTCATCCCCTTAATTTGACCCTCTAGAATCCGAATCTACAATCCAAATTTGAATTAAAGCTCTAGTTCTTGCATAATTCGCATTTTAAATGTCATTTTCAGGCTAATTTCCTGTCAATTTTATTGGTCTAATTGACCCTCTAATTGGTAGTTCTAAGAGATGAAAAGTATATTTTCGGATAGATGAAGGTCCATACACTCAGAATATGAAGAGATAGATTCAATTTACCAAATAGTTTTCAGAATATAAGCCACCTAATAATTCAAAGGGATGTTTCATCCCTTGAATAATTTTTTATCATTGATTTGACACTATTTATCAAGGAACAGATCCTTAGAGAGCCTGTATACAAAATTTGAACAAAATCTGAAAGAAAGTCCTTTTTTGTTTGAAAAAACATCAAGGCTATAGTCCACAGTTTTGGAATGAATAATAAAATTTTGAGAAAATGTGTTAGGCATGTCATCCCCTCAATTTGACCCTCTAGAATCCGAATCTACAATCCAAATTTGAATTAAAGCTCTAGTTCTTGCATAATTCGCATTTTAAATGTCATTTTCAGGCTAATTCCCTGTCAATTTTATTGGTCTAATTGACCCTCTAATTGGTAGTTCTAAGGGATGAAAAGTATATTTTCGGATAGATGAAGGTCCATACACTCAGAATATGAAGAGATAGATTCAATTTACCAAATAGTTTTCAGAATATAAGCCACCTAATAATTCAAAGGGATGTTTCATCCCTTGAATAATTTTTTATCATTGATTTGACACTATTTATCAAGGAACAGATCCTTAGAGAGCCTGTATACAAAATTTGAACAAAATCTGAAAGAAAGTCCTTTTTTGTTTGAAAAAACATCAAGGCTATAGTCCACAGTTTTGGAATGAATAATAAAATTTTGAGAAAATGTGTTAGGCATGTCATCCCCTTAATTTGACCCTCTAGAATCCGAATCTACAATCCAAATTTGAATTAAAGCTCTAGTTCTTGCATAATTCGCATTTTAAATGTCATTTTCAGGCTAATTTCCTGTCAATTTTATTGGTCTATTTGACCCTCTAATTGGTAGTTCTAAGGGATGAGAAGTATATTTTCGGATAGATGAAGGTCCATACACTCAGAATATGAAGAGATAGATTCAATTCACCAAATAGTTTTCAGAATATAAGCCACCAAATAATTCAAAGGGATGTTTCATCCCTTGAATAATTTTTTATCATTGATTTGACACTATTTATCAAGGAACAGATCCTCAGAGAGCCTGTATACAAAATTTGAACAAAATCTGAAAGAAAGTCCTTTTTTGTTTGAAAAAACATCAAGGCTATAGTCCACAGTTTTAGAATGAATAATAAAATTTTGAGAAAATGTGCTAGGCATGTCATCCCCTCAATTTGACCCTCTAGAATCCGAATCTACAATCCAAATTTGAATTGAAGCTCTAGTTCTTGCATAATTCGCATTTTAAATGTCATTTTCAGGCTAATTTCCTGTCAATTTTATTGGTCTATTTGACCCTCTAATTGGTAGTTCTGAGGAATGAGAAGTATATTTTCGGATAGATGAAGGTCCATACACTCAGAATATGAAGAGATAGATTCAATTTACCAAATAGTTTTCAGAATATAAGCCACCTAATAATTCAAAGGGATGTTTCATCCCTTGAATAATTTTTTATCATTGATTTGACACTATTTATCAAGGAACAGATCCTTAGAGAGCCTGTATACAAAATTTGAACAAAATCTGAAAGAAAGTCCTTTTTTGTTTTGAAAAACATCAAGGCTATAGTCCACAGTTTTGGAATGAATAATAAAATTCTGAGAAAATGTGTTAGGCATGTCATCCCCTTAATTTGATCCTCTAGAATCCGAATCTACAATCCAAATTTGAATTAAAGCTCTAGTTCTTGCATAATTCGCATTTTAAATGTCATTTTCAGGCTAATTTCCTGTCAATTTTATTGGTCTATTTGACCCTCTAATTGGTAGTTCTAAGGGATGAGAAGTATATTTTCGGATAGATGAAGGTCCATACACTCAGAATATGAAGAGATAGATTCAATTTACCAAATAGTTTTCAGAATATAAGCCACCTAATAATTCAAAGGGATGTTTCATCCCTTGAATAATTTTTTATCATTGATTTGACACTATTTATCAAGGAACAGATCCTTAGAGAGCCTGTATACAAAATTTGAACAAAATCTGAAAGAAAGTCCTTTTTTGTTTGAAAAAACATCAAGGCTATAGTCCACAGTTTTAGAATGAATAATAAAATTTTGAGAAAATGTGCTAGGCATGTCATCCCCTCAATTTGACCCTCTAGAATCCGAATCTACAATCCAAATTTGAATTAAAGCTCTAGTTCTTGCATAATTCGCATTTTAAATGTCATTTTCAGGCTAATTTCCTGTCAATTTTATTGGTCTATTTGACCCTCTAATTGGTAGTTCTAAGGGATGAAAAGTATATTTTCGGATAGATGAAGGTCCATAAAATCAGAATATGAAGAGATAGATTCAATTTACGCAATAGTTTTCAGAATATAAGCCACCTAATAATTCAAAGGGATGTTTCATCCCTTGAATAATTTTTTATTATCGATTTGACACTATTTATCAAAGAACAGATCCTCAGAGAGCCTGTATACAAAATTTGAACAAAATCTGAGAGAAAGTCTTTTTTTGTTTGAAAAAACATCAAGGCTATAGTCCACAGTTTTAGAATGAATAATAAAACTTTGAGAAAATGTGCTAGGCATGTCATCCCCTCAATTTGACCCTCTAGAATCCGAATCTACAATCCAAATTTGAATTAAAGCTCTAGTTCTTGCATAATTCGCATTTTAAATGTCATTTTCAGGCTAATTTCCTGTCAATTTTATTGGTCTATTTGACCCTCTAATTGGTAGTTCTAAGGGATGAGAAGTATATTTTCGGATAGATGAAGGTCCATACACTCAGAATATGAAGAGATAGATTCAATTTACCAAATAGTTTTCAGAATATAAGCCATCAAATAATTCAAAGGGATGTTTCATCCCTTGAATAATTTTTTATCATTGATTTGACACTATTTATCAAGGAACAGATCCTCAGAGAGCCTGTATACAAAATTTGAACAAAATCTGAAAGAAAGTCCTTTTTTGTTTGAAAAAACATCAAGGCTATAGTCCACAGTTTTAGAATGAATAATAAAATTTTGAGAAAATGTGCTAGGCATGTCATCCCCTCAATTTGACCCTCTAGAATCCGAATCTACAATCCAAATTTGAATTAAAGCTCTAGTTCTTGCATAATTCGCATTTTAAATGTCATTTTCAGGCTAATTTCCTGTCAATTTTATTGATCTATTTGACCCTCTAATTGGTAGTTCTAAGGGATGAAAAGTATATTTTTGGATAGATGAAGGTCCATAAAATCAGAATATGAAGAGATAGATTCAATTTACGCAATAGTTTTCAGAATATAAGCCACCTAATAATTCAAAGGGATGTTTCATCCCTTGAATAATTTTTATTATCGATTTGACACTATTTATCAAAGAACAGATCCTCAGAGAGCCTGTATACAAAATTTGAACAAAATCTGAAAGAAAGTCCTTTTTTGTTTGAAAAAACATCAAGGCTATAGTCCACAGTTTTAGAATGAATAATAAAACTTTGAGAAAATGTGCTAGGCATGTCATCCCCTCAATTTGACCCTCTAGAATCCGAATCTACAATCCAAATTTGAATTAAAGCTCTAGTTCTTGCATAATTCGCATTTTAAATGTCATTTTCAGGCTAATTTCCTGTCAATTTTATTGGTCTATTTGACCCTCTAATTGGTAGTTCTAAGGGATGAGAAGTATATTTTCGGATAGATGAAGGTCCATACACTCAGAATATGAAGAGATAGATTCAATTTACCAAATAGTTTTCAGAATATAAGCCACCTAATAATTCAAAGGGATGTTTCATCCCTTGAATAATTTTTTATCATTGATTTGACACTATTTATCAAAGAACAGATCCTCAGAGAGCCTGTATACAAAATTTGAACAAAATCTGAAAGAAAGTCCTTTTTTGTTTGAAAAAACATCAAGGCTATAGTCCACAGTTTTAGAATGAATAATAAAATTTTGAGAAAATGTGCTAGGCATGTCATCCCCTCAATTTGACCCTCTAGAATCCGAATCTACAATCCAAATTTGAATTAAAGCTCTAGTTCTTGCATAATTCGCATTTTAAATGTCATTTTCAGGCTAATTTCCTGTCAATTTTATTGGTCTATTTGACCCTCTAATTGGTAGTTCTAAGGGATGAGAAGTATATTTTCGGATAGATGAAGGTCCATACACTCAGAATATGAAGAGATAGATTCAATTTACCAAATAGTTTTCAGAATATAAGCCATCAAATAATTCAAAGGGATGTTTCATCCCTTGAATAATTTTTTATCATTGATTTGACACTATTTATCAAGGAACAGATCCTCAGAGAGCCTGTATACAAAATTTGAACAAAATCTGAAAGAAAGTCCTTTTTTGTTTGAAAAAACATCAAGGCTATAGTCCACAGTTTTAGAATGAATAATAAAATTTTGAGAAAATGTGCTAGGCATGTCATCCCCTCAATTTGACCCTCTAGAATCCGAATCTACAATCCAAATTTGAATTAAAGCTCTAGTTCTTGCATAATTCGCATTTTAAATGTCATTTTCAGGCTAATTTCCTGTCAATTTTATTGGTCTATTTGACCCTCTAATTGGTAGTTCTAAGGGATGAAAAGTATATTTTTGGATAGATGAAGGTCCATAAAATCAGAATATGAAGAGATAGATTCAATTTACGCAATAGTTTTCAGAATATAAGCCACCTAATAATTCAAAGGGATGTTTCATCCCTTGAATAATTTTTTATTATCGATTTGACACTATTTATCAAAGAACAGATCCTCAGAGAGCCTGTATACAAAATTTGAACAAAATCTGAAAGAAAGTCCTTTTTTGTTTGAAAAAACATCAAGGCTATAGTCCACAGTTTTAGAATGAATAATAAAACTTTGAGAAAATGTGCTAGGCATGTCATCCCCTCAATTTGACCCTCTAGAATCCGAATCTACAATCCAAATTTGAATTAAAGCTCTAGTTCTTGCATAATTCGCATTTTAAATGTCATTTTCAGGCTAATTTCCTGTCAATTTTATTGGTCTATTTGACCCTCTAATTGGTAGTTCTAAGGGATGAGAAGTATATTTTCGGATAGATGAAGGTCCATACACTCAGAATATGAAGAGATAGATTCAATTTACCAAATAGTTTTCAGAATATAAGCCACCTAATAATTCAAAGGGATGTTTCATCCCTTGAATAATTTTTTATCATTGATTTGACACTATTTATCAAAGAACAGATCCTCAGAGAGCCTGTATACAAAATTTGAACAAAATCTGAAAGAAAGTCCTTTTTTGTTTGAAAAAACATCAAGGCTATAGTCCACAGTTTTAGAATGAATAATAAAATTTTGAGAAAATGTGCTAGGCATGTCATCCCCTCAATTTGACCCTCTAGAATCCGAATCTACAATCCAAATTTGAATTAAAGCTCTAGTTCTTGCATAATTCGCATTTTAAATGTCATTTTCAGGCTAATTTCCTGTCAATTTTATTGGTCTATTTGACCCTCTAATTGGTAGTTCTAAGGGATGAGAAGTATATTTTCGGATAGATGAAGGTCCATACACTCAGAATATGAAGAGATAGATTCAATTTACCAAATAGTTTTCAGAATATGAGCCACCAAATAATTCAAAGGGATGCTTCATCCCTTGAATAATTTTTTATCATTGATTTGACACTATTCATCAAGGAACAGATCCTCAGAGAGCCTGTATACAAAATTTGAACAAAATCTGAGAGAAAGTCCTTTTTTGTTTGAAAAAACATCAAGGCTATAGTCCACAGTTTTAGAATGAATAATAAAATTTTGAGAAAATGTGCTAGGCATGTCATCCCCTCAATTTGACCCTCTAGAATCCGAATCTACAATCCAAATTTGAATTAAAGCTCTAGTTCTTGCATAATTCGCATTTTAAATGTCATTTTCAGGCTAATTTCCTGTCAATTTTATTGGTCTATTTGACCCTCTAATTGGTAGTTCTAAGGGATGAAAAGTATATTTTCGGATAGATGAAGGTCCATACACTCAGAATATGGAGAGATAGATTCAATTTACCAAATAGTTTTCAGAATATAAGCCACCTAATAATTCAAAGGGATGTTTCATCCCTTGAATAATTTTTTATCATTGATTTGACACTATTTATCAAGGAACAGATCCTTAGAGAGCCTGTATACGAAATTTGAACAAAATCTGAAAGAAAGTCCTTTTTTGTTTGAAAAAACATCAAGGCTATAGTCCACAGTTTTGGAATGAATAATAAAATTTTGAGAAAATGTGTTAGGCATGTCATCCCCTTAATTTGATCCTCTAGAATCCGAATCTACAATCCAAATTTGAATTAAAGCTCTAGTTCTTGCATAATTCGCATTTTAAATGTCATTTTCAGGCTAATTTCCTGTCAATTTTATTGGTCTATTTGACCCTCTAATTGGTAGTTCTAAGGGATGAGAAGTATATTTTCGGATAGATGAAGGTCCATAAAATCAGAATATGAAGAGATAGATTCAATTTACGCAATAGTTTTCAGAATATAAGCCACCTAATAATTCAAAGGGATGTTTCATCCCTTGAATAATTTTTTATTATCGATTTGACACTATTTATCAAAGAACAGATCCTCAGAGAGCCTGTATACAAAATTTGAACAAAATCTGAGAGAAAGTCTTTTTTTGTTTGAAAAAACATCAAGGCTATAGTCCACAGTTTTAGAATGAATAATAAAACTTTGAGAAAATGTGCTAGGCATGTCATCCCCTCAATTTGACCCTCTAGAATCCGAATCTACAATCCAAATTTGAATTAAAGCTCTAGTTCTTGCATAATTCGCATTTTAAATGTCATTTTCAGGCTAATTTCCTGTCAATTTTATTGGTCTATTTGACCCTCTAATTGGTAGTTCTAAGGGATGAGAAGTATATTTTCGGATAGATGAAGGTCCATACACTCAGAATATGAAGAGATAGATTCAATTTACCAAATAGTTTTCAGAATATAAGCCACCTAATAATTCAAAGGGATGTTTCATCCCTTGAATAATTTTTTATCATTGATTTGACACTATTTATCAAGGAACAGATCCTTAGAGAGCCTGTATACAAAATTTGAACAAAATCTGAAAGAAAGTCCCTTTTTTGTTTTAAAAAACATCAAGGCTATAGTCCACAGTTTTGGAATGAATAATAAAATTTTGAGAAAATGTGTTAGGCATGTCATCCCCTCATTTGACCCTTTATAATCCGAATCTACAATCCAAATTTGATTTAAAGCTCTAGTTCTTGCATAATTCGCATTTTAAATGTCATTTTTAGACTAATTTCCTGTCAATTTTATTGGTTTATTTGACCCTCTAATCGGTAGTTTTAAGGGATGAAAAGTATATTTTCGGATAGATGAAGGTCCAAACAATTAGAATATGAAGAGATATATTCAATATACCCAATAGTTTACAGAATATAAGCCACTTAATAATTCAAAGGGATGTTTCATCCCTTGAATAATTTTTTAGAATTGATTTGACACTATTCATCAAGGAACAAATCCTTAGAGAGCCTGTATACAAAATTTGAACGGAATCAGAAAATAAGTCCCATTTTGTTTGAAAAAACATCAAGGCTATAGTCCACAGTTTTAGAATAAATAATAAAATTTTGAAAAAATCTGTTAGGCATGTCATCCCCTCAATTGGACCCTTTAAAATCCTAATCTACAATCCAAATTTGAATTAAAGCTCTAGTTCTTGCATACTTCGCATTTTAATGCTCTATGATTATGTTTCACGGTAATTCCGAGAGCAAGAGCAGGTTTAGACAAACTTGCGCGTATCAATGTTAAAAGGAAATATCACATATTCTTTATCAAGTGGGGATCCTAATGAACTACCCTTGTATAAGTAATAAGGCGGGATATAGGGTAACATAGACATATAACAACATTTTTCATTTGATTTGATCAAAAAAGGAGAGCAAATTAAATTTGATATCAATAAGTCACAACTTCTCAACTCACTTTGAGTATGGCCACATCGTTGTTGTACGTCCTAGAATCGAATAGTTCATGCTGGATGACCTCTTTGATCTTGACGATCTGCCCACCGTCGTCCTTCAGCGAGCTTCCGGCCTTGACTTCCAGATACTTAACGGATTTCCTGCACATAGATTCCACTTTATCCAACACATTTATTTCTCAAAGCAGAAGGAATACGTTCAATATTTTCCAAGAAGCTTTACAGCTTCTGGAATGTAATTAAAATCAAATATTTGGATGGAAATTGATGCAGGCTTGAATATTTAGGAATCACAATAAATTTTTACACTCAATTACATTTATTTCTGGTGGAAAAAGCACTCGACTAACGAGCAGGCTTTGCCCGCTCGAACCAAGTTTATCAAACCGCTAGTACAGTCATTTCTTCTCAACGGCCACTGATACAAAATAGTTCTGATTAAATTGTACTTACTATCGTTTCATCCTGTATAAATACAAATTTGAATTTCACAAAAGGTGGAACTAATTTCATGTATAAATGAATCCCGCTGGCTGTAGAACGATTATTCAATACAAAATTGCTGCTTGTTTTTCATTTAACAGTTATTAATTTTGATGTTATTACAAAAACATACAACAGTCTGTTTTCCCAATTTTTTCAATTAATTTTTTGTGTAATTTATATTTCAGTAAAAATACTTACTCGTCAGTGCAGTGGGCTGCTGTTACAACAGTGTTTTTATTAATTATAGAGCCTCCACAAATATGATCATCCAAATATCTGAGAGATATTTGGTACGGAAACTCTTGAATTGTTGTTGGTTCACCTCCAATTATTCTTCCATCGAAATGAGGGGGCTGCGCCTGGACTTGGGCCCCTAATATGGCAATACCAAAAAAAAATTATAAATTCCCTCAAATAAGCAGTCAATTGACAAAAATTGAGGATTGATTGTGTTTTGTCTCAAAACGTGCTAGATGCTGCCATCTATTAGCCTCTTGTGGAACTATACTTCAAATTTGAATAAAAATTGCTGTAAATCGAAAAAAACTTTCAAATAGGCTCATGTTTTTTTCCAAAAATAACTAGGGTCTTTCATATAACATTTTTTGATTAGAGCCCTAATTCTGTCAAAAATCGATGAAATATAGCAATAATACTGATTTCTGACTGAACTAGAGCCTTAGTTAAAAAATTGTAGATGACAGAACTGAATTATTTTTTGAAAATATTATGACCTTACTTGGGAGATTTTTCCGCATGACAGCCTCAATTTCGAGTTGACAAAGCAAGTTATTTTCACATATAATTGTATCAAAATCTCAAAATTGGGACTGTAAATCAAAATTTTTGGCCAAGTAAACCCATATTATTTTTTGAAAATAGTTGGGGTACTTCATATAAATTTTTCCGATTAGAGCCCTTATTCTGGCACAAATGGTTAATATATGGCAAAAACACTAATTTCTGACTGAACAAGGGCCGTAATCAAAAATTTGCTGATGACAAACTCCAACTATTTTTTGAAAATATTATGACTTTACTTGAAAGATTTTTCCGGTTAACGGTCTCAATTTCGAGTAAACGGCGTCGGGAGTTTTTGTTCAAAAAACAATAAATTACTAGAAATCTTTCATGTAATCGACAGAAATTGAAATTGTAGTGTCGAATCCTTCATAAATTTTCCAATAATAGTTGTCAATTTGCAAAAAATCGAGGATTAATTTTGTGTCGTCTCAAAACGTGCTAGATGCTGCCATCTACTAGCCTCTTGTGACACTATACTTCAAATTTGAATAAAAATTGCCGTAAATCGAAAAAAACTTTCAAGTAGACTCATGTTTTTTTCCGAAAATAATTGGGGTTTTTCATATAATATTTTTTGATTAGAGCCCTAATTCTGTCAAAAATCGATGAAATATAGCAATAATACTGATTTCTGTCTGAACTAGAGCCTTAATCAAAAAATTGTAGATGACAGACCTGAATTATTTTTCGAAAATAATATGACCTTACTTGAAAGATTTTTCCGCTTGACAGCCTTAATTTCGAGTTGACAAAGAAAGCTATTTTCATATATAATTGTATCAAAATCTCAAAATTGGGACTGTAAATCAAAATTTTTTTTCAAGTAAACCCATATTATTTTTTGAAAATAGTTGGGGTACTATATATAAATTTTTTCGATTAGAGCCCTTATTCTGGCACAAATGATTAATATATGGCAATAACACTAATTTCTGACTGAACAAGGGCTGTAATCAAAAATTTGCTAATGACAAACTCCAACTGTATTTTGAAAATATTATGACTTTACTTGAAAGATTTTTTCGGTTAACGGTCTCAATTTCGAGTAATCGGCGTCGGAATTTTTTGTTCAAAAAACAATAAATTACTAGAAATTTTTCATGTAATCGACAGAAATTGAAATTGTAGTGTCGAATCCTTCATAAATTTTCCAATAATAGTTGTCAATTTGCAAAAAATCGAGGATTAATTTTGTGTCGTCTCAAAACGTGCTAGATGCTGCCATCTACTAGCCTCTTGTGAAACTATACTTCAAATTTGAATAAAAATTGCTGTAAATCGAAAAAAACTTTCAAGTAGACTCATGTTTTTTTCCGAAAATAATTAGGGTCTTTCATATAATATTTTTTGATTAGAGCTCTAATTCTGTCAAAAATCGATGAAATATAATCATAATACTGATTTCTGACTGAACTAGAGCCTTAATCAAAAAATTGTAGATGACAGACCTGAATTATTTTTTGAAAATAATATGACCTTACTTGAAAGATTTTTTCGCTTGACAGCCTTAATTTCAAGTTGACAAAGCAAGTTATTTTTACATATAATTGTATCAAAATCTCAAAATTGGGACCGTAAATCAAAATTTTTGGCCAAGTAAACCCATATTATTTTTCGAAAATAGTTGGGGTACTTCATATAAATTTTCCCGATTAGAGCCCTTATTCTGGCACAAATCGTTAATATAGGGCAATAACACTAATTTCTGACTGAACAAGGGCCGTAATCAAAAATTTGCTAATGACAGACTCCAACTATTTTTTGAAAATATTATGACTTTACTTGAAAGATTTTTTTGGTTTACAGGCTCAATTTCGAGTAAACGGCGTCGGAATTTTCTGTTCAAAAAATGATAAATTACTAGAAATTTTTCATGTAATCGACAGAAATTGAAATTGTAGTGTCGAATCCTTCATAAATTTTCCAATAATAGTTGTCAATTTGCAAAAAATCGAGGATTAATTTTGTGTCGTTTCAAAACGTGCTAGATGCTGCCATCTACTAGCCTCTTGTGAAACTATACTTCAAATCTGAATAAAAATTGCTGTAAATCGAAAAAAACTTTCAAGTAGACTCATGTTTTTTTCCGAAAATAATTAGGGTCTTTCATATAATATTTTTTGATTGGAGCCCTACTTCTGTCAAAAATCGATTAAATATAGCAATAATACTGATTTCTGACTGAACTAGAGCCTTAATCAAAAAATTGTAAATGACAGACCAGTATTATTTTTTGAAAATAATATGACCTTACTTGAAAGATTTTTCCGCTTGACAGCCTCAATTTCGAGTTGACAAAGCAAGCTATTTTTATATATAATTGTATCAAAATCTCAAAATTGGGACCGTAAATCAAAATTTTTGTCCAAGTAAACCCATATTATTTTTCGAAAATAGTTGGGGTACTTCATATAAATTTTTCCGATTAGAGCCCTTATTCTGGCACAAATCGTTATTATATGGCAATAACACTAATTTCTGATTGAACAAGGGCCGTAATCAAAAATTTGCTAATGACAAACTCCAGCTATTTTTCGAAAATATTATGACTTTACTTGAAAGATTTTTTCGGTTGACAGTCTCAATTTCGAGTAAACGGCGTCGGAATTTTTTGTTCAAAAAACGACAAATTACTAGAAATTTTTCATGTAATCGACAGAAATTGAAATTGTAGTGACGAATCCTTCATAAATTTTCCAATAAAAGTTGTCAATTTGCGAAAAATCAACGATTAATTTTGTGTCGTCTCAAAACGTGCTAGATGCTGCCATCTACTAGCCTCTTGTGGAACTATACTTCAAATTTGAATAAAAATTGCTGTAAATCGAAAAAAACTTTCAAGTAGACTCATGTTTTTTTCCGAAAATAATTAGGGTCTTTCATATAATATTTTTTGATTAGAGCCCTAATTCTGTCAAAAATCGATGAAATATAGCAATAATACTGATTTCTGACTGAACCAGGGCCGTAATCCAAAAATTGTACATGACAGACCTGAATTATTTTTCGAAAATAATATGACCTTACTTAAAAGATTTTTCCGCTTGACAGCCTTAATTTCGAGTTGACAAAGCAAGTTATTTTTACATATAATTGTATCAAAATCTCAAAATTGGGACCGTAAATCAAAATTTTTGTTAAAGTAAACCCATATTATTTTTTGAAAATAGTTGGGGTACTTCATATAAATTTTACCGATTAGAGCCCTTATTCTGACACAAATCGTTAATATATGGCATTAACACTAATTTCTGACTGAACAAGGGCCGTAATCAAAAATTTGCTAATGACAAACTCCAACTATTTTTCAAAAATATTATGACTTTACTTGAAAGATTTTTTTGGTTAACAGTCTCAATTTCGAGTAAACGGCGTCGGAATTTTTTGTTCAAAAAACGATAAATTACTAGAAATTTTTAATGTAATCGACAGAAATTGAAATTGTAGTGTCGAATCCTCAATTTATTTCCTGATAAAAGTAGTCAACTCGCAGAAAATCGATGATTTATTCTGTTTCATCTCAAAACGTGCTAGATGCTGCCATCTACTAGCCTCTTGTGAAACTATACCTCAAATCAAAATAAAATTGCTGTGAATCGAAAAAAACTTTCAAGTAAACTCTTGTTTTTTTTCAAAAATAGTTGAGGTCTTTCCCATAAAATTTTTTGATTAGGGCCCTAATTCTAGCAGAAATCAATATTATTGCAGCAAATGAACGATTTCTGACTGAATTAGGGCTCTAATCAAAAAATGTTATATGAAAGACCCTAACTATTTTTGAAGAAAAACAGGAGTTTACTTGAAAGTTTTTTTCGATTTACAGCAATTTTATTTTGATTTGGAGTATAGTTCCACAAGAGGCTAGTAGATGGCAGCATCTAGCACGTTTTGAGATGAAACAGAATGAATCCTCGATTTTCTGCTAATTGACTACTTTTATCAAGAAATAAATGAAGGATTCGACACTACAATTTCAATTTCTGTCAATTACATGAAAAATTTCTAGTAATTTATCGTTTTTTGAACAAAAAATTCCGACGCCGTTTACTCGAAATTGAGACTGTTAACCAAAAAAATCTTTTAAGTAAAGTCATAATATTTTCGAAAAATACTTATATTTTACTTATATTTTACTCACCAACAACAACAACAGCAAAAATTATTGCACTTATTTTTAGGCAGTACATTTTTGTATTGTCAAAACTGAATTATACTCTTGTATAATTTGAAATTTGAAGTACTTTATTTTTATTTTTTATCTTCTGATAAAACGAAAGTTATTTTAAGATAATATTATAATAAGTAATTTTTTTCATTATCAGTTGCTTCATAAAAATTGTATAACTGAAAGGAAGTATTGATTGAATCTTGATGGTTGAGAAGGGTAGAACGGTGATTGATTGAAATGTTTTGGTGGATGGCGTGGAGCCGGAACAAATTAATGAGCTCGTATGTTTGGATAGTGTAATGTCGAGTGATGATTGTTTAATAAAAACAGTACAAGAATATTTGATTTACACATTTAGTGATGGCTCAACCCTACTATCATTAAAATTAATGGTTTTTGTTGTATATTTCGTGTAGTGCTTCCTGTTCTACATTCTGCTATATGTAAGCCCTACCTATGATATAACATTATCCTTGTAGCCAGTTTCCTCCGTCTTTAATTAATTGAATGGAATAAATATGTGTACGCGGCTTGGCGTATGGCATATGTGACACTATAAAATACCATGTTACGCACGTTGTAATTACTTAAGGGATTTGGGGTCGCGTAACACGTAGGTAATAAGGAACGGCGCCGTATCAGGGGTTGAAGTTTCATGTGTAAGTTTTACTTAAATATATATAGCCAGGCAGCCAAGCTATCGCTTACAAACATGGGCATAGCTGTTTGCTCCGCAGCTTCCCATGGTGTTGGGCCCCTGGCCCGCTCTTTGAAAACAAGAGTATATATGAGCATGAAAATACATTAAAATTGAATTTTTTATATATATATATATATATATATATATATATATATATATATATATATATATATAAAATATGTATATATATATGTATATATATATATATATATATATATATATATATATATATATATATATATATATATATATATATATATATATATATATATATATATATATGTATATATATATAAAAAATTCAATTTTAATGTATTTTCATGCTCATATATTGAACAGGGCAATTTCCATAATAATAATTGAATTTTAATTAGAGTACAATGGAATAGTAAATATTCCAACTTACTCGCTAAATTACTGAACGCATATTTGCAAATAAAATATTCATTTTGTTTGATCAATTTTGTATTTAATAATTTATTAACTTCATTGTAAATATTGAATTTGTCCATAAACTATTGAAATGAATATAATTTATAATTGGAGGTATTATTCCACTGATCACTGGTATGCAGAATTTTAATAATTGAATTAGAAACCTGATAATTGCAAAATAAAACATTCTGCCGGTTAGGAGATACACTGTGTAATAATTATTATATCACAATGAATTTAATTTGCACTCCTCAGATCTTGAAAAGATACTGAATTTAAATAAAGGGATCGGTGATTAATAGGGCTGCTTGTTAAAGGTATGCTGGAGGGTTCATGAATAAGAATAGGAATCTGTATGAATTTTAATGGAAATGAATTATATACCTGCTAATCTTTTATGTTTACCATAATTGTTCAATGAATTTTGCTGAATACTGATTGGGACAGATACTTTTTTATGAATAAAAGACGTTATTGTGACGTAGGCTTAGTTGACATCTGTCACTATGATATTTACATATGTAGTCCTTGTGTTATACAGCTGTTTATGAAGTTTTTGATTCAATTTGATCGCACATGTCACTTAGAGTGTACGAAGAAAACACAAGATTTTTGGATTTGTTCTCTATTTTCCTTATGAACTCCTCTCTTATGTTCTTTCAATGTTAAGACACTATCTCATCTAATTCTTTCATAATTTTCTCAGGATTTCTTAGCGTTTCCCTTACTTTATTCCATATAAACTCCATAGGGTTTTTTTTTACTTGCTCTTCTTGTTTTAAATACACTGTAGAACAGTTTTGATTGTCTTTATGGTTTTCCAGTGAGGTGCTACCAAAATTTCCCTTCTTTCTCTTTTAATCTAAGTCTTGACTTAATTTTTTTTTGGATATTTTACATTTCCTGATCTTTTTATGTCTTACATTATTGTTTGTGTTCCTTTATTTCTTCTCTTAGCTCTTCGGTTCGCCACGATGTTTTTTGTTGTTGTTTTCGATTATTTGTAACCCAACAGACTTCTTTGCTTGATTCTAATACTGTTTTCAATTTGTTTCATCGCTTTCTTATATCTTTGTCCTCATAGACTTCTTTTCTAGACCTGCTATCTTGTCCTTCAGTACCTCTTCATATTGATTGCCTACTTGTTTTGATTCCAATTTTTTAACTCATGATTCAATTCAGCAGGATGTTTGGTAGGTTTTTGTATCTTTTTTCTATCTCTTCATCACTACTTTGGCGTTTGATATTGTTTCTTCTTCTTTATTTTATATAAACTCAATAGGAATATTATAAGTTGCCCTCACTGTTTTTCATGCATTATACAACAGTTTTTGATTGTATGAAATTTTCCTGTAAGGTGCTCCCAGATTTTCATTTTGTTTTCAATCAAAACCTCAACTTTGCTTTTCTTGGTATTTTATATTCACCAATCCGTCTGTGGACTTGACGCTATGAGCTTCTCTCACAATTGTTTTTATTTCTCTCTTCTCTTAGCTGTTTGGTGTTCTCTGTTGTTGTTTCCGATTATATGTAACTCCACAGATTCATTTAATTGTTTCCAATACAAGGGTTCTAAATTTGTTCTGTCCTTCAATATTTCTCCCGGGTTTATTGACGTTTTCCCTTCTTTATTCTATACAAAATTCTTGGGACGATTGTCAGTTTCTCTCATTGCTTTTAATGCATTGTACAGCAGTTTATGATCGTATTCAACGTTTTTATTTGCTTCCAATTTTTTTTAAACCGAAGCCTTTACCTTGTTTTTTTTTCGGGTATTTTACATTTTCCGCTCCATCTGTAAACTTGACGCTCTGTATTTCTTCCACAATTGTTTTTTTTTCTCCCCCTAGCTCTTTGGTCTACCACGGTGTTTTTTGTTTTAGTTTTCGATCATTTGTAGCCCAACAGACTTCTTTGCTTGTTTCCAATACTGTTTTGAATTTGTTCTATTGGTTTTCTCTATCTCTGTCCTCGTAGATTTCTTCTTCTAGACTTGCTATTTTGTTCTCTAGTACCTTTTGATACTGCCAGCTTACTTCTTTTGTTTTTATTTATGCATTTGGATCAAGGGATTTATATTAGAAGGATGTTTGGCTAGTTTTTGTATTTTTATCTCATCTCTTCATCATTTCTTCAGAGGTTTGTTGGCGTCTCTCTTTCTTTATTCTATGTAAACTATATGACACAATCATTAGTGTCTTTTTTGTTTTCAAAGCATTGTACAATGATTTTTGATTGTCTTCAAAATTTTCTTGTAAGATGCTTTCAAAATTTTTATTTTTTCTTGTTCAACCACAGCTTTAACTTTGCTGTTTGGATATTTTACATTACCTGATCCGTCTATAAAACTTAACGCACAATTGTTTCTTTTCCTTTATTTCTTCTTTCAGCTCTTCGGTCCACCACGATGTTTTTTGTTGTTGTTTTTGGTTACTTGTAACCTCACAGACTTCTTCGCTTGTTTCCAATACAAATGTATTGAATTTGTTCCATTGGCTTTTTATATATCTGTCTTCTTAGATTTCTTCTTCTGGGCCTGCTATCTTGTCCTCTGGTACTTTTTCATACTGTTCGACTTCTTCTTTTGTTTTCAATTTATTGGTATTAGATCCTGGGATTTAATCAGCAGGATGTTTGGCGAGTTTTTGTTTTTTTATTTAATCTCTTCATCATTTCCTTGAGATTTGTTAGCGCTTCCCTTCCTTAATTCTGTATGAACTTAACGGGACAATTGTTAGTTCCTCTCATTGCTTTTAATGCATTGTACAACAGTTTTTGAATGACTTTCAATATTTCTTGTAAATTGCTTTCAAAATTTCACTTCTTCTTCTTTAACCGAAGCCTCTGCTCTGCTTTTATGGGTATTTGTTATTTCCCGATTCGTCTGTGAACTGGACGCTATGTATTTTTCCCAGAATTGTTAATTTTTCTTTCTTCTCTTAGCTTTTTGGTCGGCCACGGTGCTTTTTGTTATTGTTTTCGATTATTTGCAACCTCACATACTTCTTTGCTTGTTTCCAATACAAGTGTTTTAATTTTTTTGTATCGGCTTTCTGTATCTCTGTCCTTGTAGATTTCTTTTTCTAGACCTGCTATCTTGTCTTCTAGGACTTTATATCAAATTCACGGGACAATCTTTAGTTTTTCTAATTGTTTGATGCTTTGTACAACAGTTCTTGATTATCTTCGAAATTTTCTTGATTTCTTGGGTATTTTATATCACCCGATCCGTCTGTGAACTTGACGCTATGTATTTCTCTCACAATTGTTCCTATTCCTCTCTTACATTAGTTCTTAGATCCACCATGGTGTTATTTGCTGTTGTTTTCGATTATTTCTTGTAACTTCACAAATTTCTTTGCTTGTTTCCAACACAAGTGTTTTGTAATTGTTCCACTCTTTATAATTTCTCCAGGGTTTGTTAACGTTTCTTCTTCTTTATTCTATATAAACTTTAAAGGACAATCTTTAGTTGATTTTATTGCTTTCAAAGCATTGTACAACAGTTTTTGATTGCCTCTAAAATTTTCTTGTAAAGTGCTTCCAAAATTTCACTTTTTCTTCTTCAACCGAAGCCTTCGCTTTGCTTTTTTAGGTATTTGATATTTCCCAATCCGTCTGTGAACTGGACGCTATGTGTTTCTTCTCGTTTATTTTTCTTTCTTCTCTTAGCTTTTCGGTGCACCACAGTGTTTTTTGTTGTTGTCTTCGGTTATTTGTAACCTTACAGACTTCTTCGCTTGTTTTCAATAAAAGTGTTTGAATTTGTTCCAACGGTTTTTTTGTCTCTGTCTTTGTAGATTTCTTCTTCTAGATTTGCTATCTTATCTTTCAGTACCTTTTCATATTAATCGGGATGTTTGATGGGTTTTTGTATTTTTATCATGTTCATTATGATCAGTATTTTATTTATTTGTTCTTGTAATCATGTTGGGAGTATAATAATAATCAAATCAGGCTCATTAGTGGGAAATAATTCCATTATATAAATAATTTAGTCGTGATTGTAATATGTACCTGAAATATACATAATAATATTTTGAAGTAAACAGAATAACAATACAGATTAAAAACAATATTTATTTAAATTTGTTGTCCTTTCGTTGGTGATAATTGATTCTATAGTTGAGTGTTGGCATCAATCCACGATCGAAGTGCAGCAATCTTGGTGTATACTCCAGGGTATCTAGTTTTACCACATCCCCTGCCCCAGGAAACTAGGCCAATAAGCTTATTGTTTGCGATCAGCGGACCGCCAGAATCACCCTGAAACACACCGCAGAATCTATTAAGATCTTAAAGTGTTCATTATCGACCATTAAGTTACATGACAGTAAGAAGTATTAAGTTATAGTGTTAGAGAAGTTACTACTACTCCAACAACCACATTAATTCTTGTTTTGCGGTTCGGAGAAGTGTTTGTGGCCGAAATCATGGAAGATTGAAAGTTGGGAAACAATTTTTTGGTCATAAAATATATGATAAATAACAGTTGCTCAATATTTTATACTAGTGTTTCCAAAGTGCGGGCCAGGGGCTCAACACCACGAGAAGCTGCGGAGAAACAGTTATGCTCATGTTTGTAAGCGATATATATATATATATATATATATATATATATATATATATATATATATATATATATATATATATATATATATATATATAAATATATATATATATATACATATATATATATATATATATATATATATATATATATATATATATATATATATATATATATATATATATATATATATATATATATATATATATACAGGCCACCAACGTAACCTTTTACGTACAATTGTAATAGAGGAGTGCCATGGATGATTCAACAAAATTTGATAAATTATTTATCTGAATAAATAGGTTGAGAAGTCACTCCTAATGACTCATCTTCAGTAATATATCTCATAAGGGATCCGTAATTATGAAAGCGTCGTTCGCTTCTTGGCTTTTTACGCTTTGTGAAAGAAAGGAAATGTCGGAAAATATGAGCTTAAGTTTATTAATATAAATGAAGGGAAATACATTGTATGTGAAATGAAAAATGATAGCTTGTTGTTAACTAAATGTAGGGAAAGAAAACTAAATTAATGTTTCTTGGTGCTTTCAGCACGAGAAAAACGTTGGATTTGTGTTATGAGTGAGCCATGTTAATAATGAATTTCATATTAACACACAAAATTATCAACGGCAAACAAACGTTCTTGTTGACTGTCAAGTTCATGAACTACCATTTGAATACGGTAAGAGCAGTTCTTCCCGCAAAATCAGGCAATACAAAAGTAAATATTACGTTCAAGTTTACATGGAATATTAGGTAGATCAACATAATATTAATTATTGTAGCACGCAATTATGTTGTGTTTGATGATCGACTAGTAACTGATTAGTAACTGGGTTTGATTCACTAAATCATTCATGATTGCCAGCCTAACCTGTAATTAATTTTGGTGAGTGCTAACAGTGTGCAAACAAGGAGCGAAATTGCATAGATCAACCCGTTGCTAATTTTTTTCCTACTATTAGCTGAAATCTGTTAAATTGAAAGCAATGGGAGAAACTGAAGATTGTTCCATTGAGTTTTTATAGAATGAAATAACGGAAACGCCAACAAACCTCGACGAAATGATGAAGAGACAAAATAGGAGTACAAAAAACCGCCAAATATCCTGTCGAATTGAATCTTACAATCAAAAACCATGAATAGAAACAAAAGAAGTAGACAAACAGTATAAAAAGATGCTAGAAGACAAGATAACTGGTCCAAAAAAAGACAGCCTAGGACAAATCCAAATCACTTGTATTAGGAACAATCAAAGAAATCTGTGGGGCTACAAATGATCTAGAACAACAAAAAAAACATCGTGGTGGACCAAAGAACCAAGAGAAGAAGGAAAAAAGAACAATTGTAGAAAAAATACATGACGTCCAGTTCACAGATGAATCAGGAAATGTGAAATACCTGAAAAAGCAAGGGAAAGGTTCGATTAAACAACAAAAAAGACAAATTCTGGAAGCACCTAGAAGAAAATTTTAAGGACAATCAAAAACTGTTGTACAATGCATTAAAAGCGGAGAGTGAGCCTTGATGAAAAAAAAAAAATTTTTGATCCCAATTATTTTGAGTTTGGCATAAAATTATATAGTTTAATTCATGTAGATTACGAATCTTGAGGAAAAAATTGGATCTGGAGGATATTTTCCAAGATATCGAAAATTTAAAAATCCAGTCCGGAAGCGGAGCCGGAAGCGGGGAGTCAAAAACTCATATAAATAATGGAGATACAAAATTGATGATAGCATCGATCGATTGGGCATACTATATACTATGAATGTTCCAAATTTCAAAGCGATTGGACCACAAATACAGATTCTATAGAAAAGAATCTCAGAATAGGCAAAATCCTGAATTCAAAATGAAGAGTGAGCCATGATGAAAAAAATTAAATTTTTTGATCCCAATTATTCTGAGTTCAGCATGAAATTAAATAGTTTAATTCATGTAGATTAAGAATCTTGAAAACAAAATTGGATCTGGAGGATATTTTCCAAAATATCGAGAATTTAAAAATCCAGCCCGGAAGCGGAGCCGGAAGCGGAGAGTCAAAAACTCATATAAATAATGGAGATACAAAATTGCTGATACCATCGATCGATCAGGCATACTATATACTATGAATGTTCCAAATTTCAAAGCGATTGGACCACAAATACAGATTCTATAGAAAAGAATCTCAGAATAGGCAAAATCCTGAATTCAAAATGAAGAGTAAGCCATGATGAGAAAAATAAAATTTTTTGATCCCAATTATTCTGAGCTTAGCATGAAATTATATAGTTTAATTCATGTAGACTACGAATCTTGAAAACAAAATTGGATCTGGAGGATATTTTCCAAGATATCGAAAATTTAAAAATCCAGCCCGGAAGCGGAGCTAAAAGCGGGGAGTCAAAAACTCATACAAATAATGGAGATGAAAAATTGCTGATGGCATCGATCGGTTAGGCATACTATATACTATAAATGTTCCAAATTTCGAAGCGATTGGTCTAGAATTACAGATTCTATAGAGAAGAATCTCAGAATAGGCAAAATCCTGAACTCAAAGCGAAGAGTGAGCCATGATAAGAAAAATTAAATTTTTTTGATCCCAATTATTTTGAAATTGGCATGAAATTATATAGTTTCATTCATGTAGATTACGAAACTGGAAAACAAAATTGGATCTGGAGGATATTTTCCAAGATATCGAAAATTTAAAAATCCAGCCCGGAAGCGGAGCCAAGAGCGGGGAGTCAAAAACTCATATAAATAATGGAGATACAAAATTGCTGATAGCATCGATCGATCAGGCATACTATAAACTATTAATGTTCCAAATTTCAAAGCGATTGGACCACAATTACAGATTATATAGAAAAGAATCTCAGAATAGGCAAAATCCTGAATTCAAAATGAAGAGTGAGCCATGATAAGAAAAATTAAATTTTTTTGATCCCAATTATTTTGAAATTGGCATGGAATTATATAGTTTCATTCATGTAGATTACGAAACTGGAAAACAAAATTGGATCTGGAGGATATTTTCCAAGATATCGGAAATTTAAAAATCCAGTCCGGAAGTGGAGCCGGAAGCGGGGAGTCAAAAACTCATACAAATAATGGAGATAAAAAATTGCTGATAGCATCGATCGGTTGAGCATACTATATTCTATAAATGTTGCAAATTTTAAAGCGATTGGTTCAGAATTACAGATTCTATGGAGAAGAATCTCAGAATAGGCAAAATCCTGAATTCAAATCAAAGAGTGAGCCATGATAAAAAAATTAAATTTTTTTGATCCCAATTATTTTGAGTTTGGCATGGAATTATATAGTTTCATTCATGTAGATTACGAATCAAGAGAACAAAATTGTATCTGGAGGATATTTTCCAAGATATCGAGAAATTAAAAATATACTCCGGAAGCGGAGCCGGAAGCGGGGACTCGAAAACTCATACAAATAATGGAGATAAAAAATTGCATATACCATCGATCGGTTAGGCATACTACATAGTATAAATGTTCCAAATATTGAAGCGATTGGTTCAGAAATACAGATTCTATAGAGAAGAATCTCAGAATAGGAAAAATCCTGAACTCAAAGCAAACAGTGAGCCATGATAAAAAAAAAAAAATTTTTTTGATCCCAATTATTTTGAGTTTGGCATGGAATTATATAGTTTCATTCATGTAGATTACGAATCTAGGAGACAAAATTTGATCTGGAGGATACTTTCCAAGATATCGAAAATTTAAAAATCCAATCCGGAAGCGGAGCCGGAAGCGGGGAGTCAAAAACTCATACAAATAATGGAGATAAAAAATTGCTGATAGAATCGATCGGTTAGGCACACTATATACTATAAATGTTCCAAATTTCAGAGCGATTGGTCTAGAATTACAGATTCTATAGAGAAAAATCTCAGAATAGGCAAAATCCTGAACTAAAAGCGAAAAGTGAGCCATGATAAAAAAAATTAAATTTTTCTGATCCCAATTATTTTGAGTTTGGCATGGAATTATATAGTTTTATTCATGTAGATCACGAATCTAGGAGACAAAATTTGATCTGGAGGATATTTTCCAAGATATCGAAAATTTAAAAATCCAATCCAGAAGCGGAGCCGGAAGCGGGGAGTCAAAAACCCATACAAATAATGGAGATAAAGAATTGCTGATAGCATCGATCGGTTAGGCATACTATATACTATAAATGTTCCAAATCTCAAAGCGATTGGTCTAGAATTACAGATTCTATAGAGAAAAATCTCAGAATAGGCAAAATCCTGAACTCAAAGCGAAGAGTGAGCCATGATAAAAAAAAATAAATTTTTTTGATTCCAATTATTTTGAGTTTGACATTAAATTATATAGTTTCATTCATGTAGATTACGAATCTAGGAGACAAAATTTGATCTGGAGGATATTTTCCAAGATATCAAAAATTTAAAAATCCAATCCGGAAGCGGAGCCGGAAGCGGGGAGTCAAAAACCCATACAAATAATGGAGATAAAAAATTGCTGATAGCATCGATCGGTTTGGCATACTATATACTATAAATGTTCCAAATCTCTTAGCGATTGGTCTAGAATTACAGATTCTATAGAGAAAAATCTCAGAATAGGCAAAATCCTGAACTCAAAGCGAAGAGTGAGCCATGATAAGAAAAATTAAATTTTTTTGATCCCAATTATTTTGAGTTTGGCATGGAATTATATAGTTTCATTCATGTAGATTACGAATCTAGGAGACAAAATTTGATCTGGAGGATATTTTCCAAGATATCGAAAATTTAAAAATCCAATCCGGAAGCGGAGCCGGAAGCGGGGAGTCAGAAACTCATACAAATAATGGAGATAAAAAATTGCTGATAGCATCGATCGGTTAGGCATACTATATACTATAAATGTTCCAAATTTAAAAACGATTGGTCTAGAATTACAGATTCTATAGAAAAAAATCTCAGAATAGGCAAAATCCTGAACTCAAAGCAAAGAGTGAGCCATGATAAAAAAAATTAAATTTTTTTGATCCCAATTATTTTGAGTTTGGCATGAAATTATATAGTTTCATTCATGTAGATTACGAATCTAGGAGACAAAATTCGATCTGGAGGATATTTTCCAAGATATCGGAAATTTAAAAATCCAATCCGGAAGCGGAGCCGGAAGCGGGGAGTCAGAAACTCATACAAATAATGGAGATAAAAAATTGCTGATAGCATCGATCGGTTAGGCATACTATATACTATAAATGTTCCAAATTTCAAAGCGATTGGTCTAGAATTACAGATTCTATAGAGAAAAATCTCAGAATAGGCAAAATCCTGAACTCAAAGCGAAGAGTGAGCCATGATAAAAAAAATTAAATTTTTTTGATCCCAATTATTTTGAGTTTGGCATGGAATTATATAGTTTCATTCATGTAGATTACGAATCTAGAAGACAAAATTTGATCTGGAGGATATTTTCCAAGATATCAAAAATGTAAAAATCAATCCGGAAGCGGAGCCGGAAGCGGGGAGTCAGAAACTCATACAAATAATGGAGATAAAAAATTGCTGATAGCATCGATCGGTTAGGCATACTATATACTATAAATGTTCCAAATTTCAAAGCGATTGGTCTAGAATTACAGATTCTATAGAGAAAAATCTCAGAATAGGCAAAATCCTGAACTCAAAGCGAAGAGTGAGCCATGATAAAAAAAATTAAATTTTTTTGATCCCAATTATTTTGAGTTTGGCATGGAATTATATAGTTTCATTCATGTAGATTACGAATCTAGGAGACAAAATTTGATCTGGAGGATATTTTCCAAGATATCGGAAATTTAAAAATCCAATCCGGAAGCGGAGCCGGAAGCGGGAAGTCAGAAACTCATACAAATAATGGAGATAAAAAATTGCTGATAGCATCGATCGGTTAGGCATACTATATACTATAAATGTTCTAAATTTCAAAGCGATTGGTCTAGAATAACAGATTCTATAGAGAAAAATCTTAGAATAGGCAAAATCCTGAACTCAAAGCGAAGAGTGAGCCATGATAAAAAAAAATAAATTTTTTTGATCCCAATTATTTTGAGTTTGGCATGGAATTATATAGTTTCATTCATGTAGATTACGAATCTAGAAGACAAAATTTGATCTGGAGGATATTTTCCAAGATATCGAAAATGTAAAAATCCAATCCGGAAGCGGAGCCGAAAGCGGGGATTCGAAAACTCATACAAATAATGGAGATAAAAAATTGCTGATAGCATCGATCGGTTTGGCATACTATATACTATAAATGTTCTAAATCTCAAAGCGATTGGTCTAGAATTACAGATTCTATGGAGAAAAATCTCAGAATAGGCAAAATCCTGAACTCAAAGCGAAGAGTGAGACATGATAAAAAAAACTAAATTTTTTTGATCCCAATTATCTTGAGTTTGGCATGGAATTATATAGTTTCATTCATGTAGATTACGAATCTAGGAGACAAAATTTGATCTGGAGGATATTTTCCAAGATATCGAAAATTTAAAAATCCAATCCGGAAGCGGAGCCGGAAGCGGGGAGTCAAAAACTCATACAAATAATGCAGATAAGAAATTGCTGATAGCATCGATCGGTTAGGCATACTATATACTATGAATGTTCTGAATCTCAGAGCGATTGGTCTAGAATTACAGATTCTATGGAGAAAAATCTCAGAATAGGCAAAATCCTGAACACAAAGCGAAGAGTGAGCCATGATAAAAAAAAATAAATTTTTTTGATCCCAATTATTTTGAGTTTGGCCAGGAATTATATAGTTTCATTCATGTAGATTACGAATCTAGGAGACAAAATTTGATCTGGAGGATATTTTCCAAGATATCGAAAATTTAAAAATCCAATCCGGAAGCGGAGCCGGAAGCGGGGAGTCAAAAACTCATACAAATAATAGAGATAAAAAATTGCTGATAGCATCAATCGGTTAGGCATACTATATACTATGACTGTTCTAAATCTCAAAGCGATTGGTCTAGAATTACAGATTCTATGGAGAAAAATCTCAGAATAGGCAAAATCCTGAACTCAAAGCGAAGAGTGAGCCATGATAAAAAAAATTAAATTTTTTTGATCCTAATTATTTTGAGTTTGGCATGGAATTATATAGTTTTATTCATGTAGATTACGAATCTAGGAGACAAAATTTGATCTGGGGGATATTTTCCAAGATATCGAAAATTTAAAAATCCAATCCGGAAGCGGAGCCGGAAGCGGGGAGTCAAAAACTCATACAAATAATGGAGATAAAAAATTGCTGATAGCATCGATCGGTTAGGCATACTATATACTATGAATGTTCTAAATCTCAAAGCGATTGGTCTAGAATTACAGATTCTATGGAGAAAAATCTCAGAATAGGCAAAATCCTGAACTCAAAGCGAAGAGTGAGCCATGATAAAAAAAACTAAATTTTTTTGATCCCAATTATTTTGAGTTTGGCATGGAATTATATGGTTTCATTCATGTAGATTACGAATCTAGGAGACAAAATTTGATCTGGAGGATATTTTCCAAGATATCGAGAATTTAAAAATCCAATCCGGAAGCGGAGCCGGAAGCGGGGAGTCAAAAACTCATACAAATAATGTAGATAAAAAATTGCTGATAGCATCGATCGGTTAGGCATACTATATACTATGAATGTTCTAAATCTCAAAGCGATTGGTCTAGAATTACAGATTCTATGGAGAAAAATCTCAGAATAGGCAAAATCCTGAACTCAAAGCAAAGAGTGAGCCATGATAAAAAAAACTAAATTTTTTTGATCCCAATTATTTTGAGTTTGGCATGGAATTATATAGTTTCATTCATGTAGATTACGAATCTAGGAGACAAAATTTGATCTGGAGGATATTTTCCAAGATATCAAAAATTTAAAAATCCAATCCGGAAGCGGAGCCGGAAGCGGGGAGTCAAGAACTCATACAAATAATGGAGATAAAAAATTGCTGATAGCATCGATCGGTTAGGCATACTATATGCTATGAATGTTCTCAATCTCAAAGCGATTGGTCTAGAATTACAGATTCTATGGAGAAGAATCTCAGAATAGGCAAGATCCTGAACTCAAAGCGAAGAGTGAGCCATGATAAAAAAAACAAAATTTTTTTGATCCCAATTATTTTGAGTTTGGCATGGAATTATATAGTTTCATTCATGTAGATTACGAATCTAGGAGACAAAATTTGATCTGGAGGATATTTTCCAAGATATCGAAAATTTAAAAATCCAATCCGGAAGCGGAGCCGGAAGCGGGGAGTCAAAAACTCATACGAATAATGGAGATGAAAAATTCCTGATAGCATCGATCGGTTAGGCATACTATATACTATGAATGTTCTGAATCTCAAAGCGATTGGTCTAGAATTACAGATTCTATGGAGAAAAATCTCAGAATAGGCAAAATCCTGAACTCAAAGCGAAGAGTGAGCCATGAAAAAAAAATTAAATTTTTTTGATCCAAATTATTTTAAGTTTGGCATGGAATTATATAGTTTCATTCATGTAGATTACGAATCTAGGAGACAAAATTTGATCTGGAGGATATTTTCCAAGATATCGGAAATTTAAAAATCCAATCCGGAAGCGGAGCCGGAAGCGGGGAGTCAGAAACTCATACAAATAATGGAGATAAAAAATTGCTGATAGCATCGATCGGTTAGGCATACTATATACTATGAATGTTCTAAATCTCAAAGCGATTGGTCCAGAATTACAGATTCTATGGAGAAAATTCTCAGAATAGGCAAAATCCTGAACTCAAAGCGGAGAGTGAGCCATGATAAGAAAAACTAAATTTTTTTGATCCCAATTATTTTGAGTTTGGCATGAAATTATATAGTTTCATTCATGTAGATTACGAATCTAGAAGACAAAATTTGATCTGGAGGATATTTTCCAAGATATCGAAAATTTAAAAATCCAATCCGGAAGCGGAGCCGGAAGCGGGGAGTCAAAAACTCATACAAATAATGGAGATAAAAAATTGCTGATAGCATCGATCGGTTAGGCATACTATATACTATGAATGTTCTAAATCTCAAAGCGATTGGTCTAGAATTACAGATTCTATGGAGAAAAATCTCAGAATAGGCAAAATCCTGAACTCAAAGCGAAGAGTGAGCCATGATAAAAAAAATTAAATTTTTTTGATCCCAATTATTTTGAGTTTGGCATTAAATTATATAGTTTCATTCATGTTGATTACGAATCTAGAAGACAAAATTTGATCTGGAGGATATTTTCCAAGATATCGAAAATGTAAAAATCCAATCCGGAAGCGGAGCCGGAAGTGGGAAGTCAAAAACTCATACAAATAATAGAGATGAAAAATTGCTGATAGCAACGATCGGTCAAGCATACTATATACTATAAATTTTCCAAATTTCGGAGCGATTGGTCTAGAATTACAGATTCTATAGAGAAAAATCTCCGAATAGGCAAAATCCTGAACTCAAAGCGAAGAGTGAGCCATGATAAAAAAAATTAAATTTTTTTGATCCCAATTATTTTGAGTTTGGCATGGAATTATATAGTTTCATTCATGTAGATTACGAATCTAGGAGACAAAATTTGATCTGGAGGATATTTTCCAAGATATCGAAAATTTAAAAATCCAATCCGGAAGCGGAGCCGGAAGCGGGGAGTCAAAAACTCATACAAGTAATGGAGATAAAAAATTGCTGATAGCATCGATCGGTTAGGCATACTATCTACTATGAATGTTTTTAATCTCAAAGCGATTGGTCTGGAATTACAGATTCTATGGAGAAAAATCTCAGAATAGGCAAAATCCTGAACTCAAAGCGAAGAGTGAGCCATGATAAGAAAAACTAAATTTTTTTGATCCCAATTATTTTGAGTTTGGCATGAAATTATATAGTTTCATTCATGTAGATTACGAATCTAGAAGACAAAATTTGATCTGGAGGATATTTTCCAAGATATCGAAAATTTAAAAATCCAATCCGGAAGCGGAGCCGGAAGCGGGGAGTCAAAAACTCATACAAATAATGGAGATAAAAAATTGCTGATAGCATCGATCGGTTAGGCATACTATATACTATGAATGTTCTAAATCTCAAAGCGATTGGTCTAGAATTACAGATTCTATGGAGAAAAATCTCAGAATAGGCAAAATCCTGAACTCAAAGCGAAGAGTGAGCCATGATAAAAAAAAATAAATTTTTTTGATCCCAATTATTTTGAGTTTGGCATTAAATTATATAGTTTCATTCATGTTGATTACGAATCTAGAAGACAAAATTTGATCTGGAGGATATTTTCCAAGATATCGAAAATTTAAAAATCCAATCCGGAAGCGGAGCCGGAAGCGGGGAGTCAAAAACTCATACAAATAATGGAGATAAAAAATTGCTGATAGCATCGATCGGTTAGGCATACTATATACTATGAATGTTCTAAATCTCAAAGCGATTGGTCTAGAATTACAGATTCTATGGAGAAAAATCTCAGAATAGGCAAAATCCTGAACTCAAAGCGAAGAGTGAGCCATGAAAAAAAAAATTAAATTTTTTTGATCCCAATTATTTTGAGTTTGTCATTAAATTATATAGTTTCATTCATGTAGATTACGAATCTAGAAGACAAAATTTGATCTGGAGGATATTTTCCAAGATATCGAAAATTTAAAAATCCAATCCGGAAGCGGAGCCGGAAGCGGGGAGTCAAAAACTCATACAAATAATGGAGATAAAAAATTGCTGATAGCATCGATCGGTTAGGCATACTATATACTATGAATGTTCTAAATCTCAAAGCGATTGGTCTAGAATTACAGATTCTATGGAGAAAAATCTCAGAATAGGCAAAATCCTGAACTCAAAGCGAAGAGTGAGCCATGATAAAAAAAATTAAATTTTTTTGATCCCAATTATTTTGAGTTTGGCATTAAATTATATAGTTTCATTCATGTTGATTACGAATCTAGAAGACAAAATTTGATCTGGAGGATATTTTCCAAGATATCGAAAATGTAAAAATCCAATCCGGAAGCGGAGCCGGAAGTGGGAAGTCAAAAACTCATACAAATAATAGAGATGAAAAATTGCTGATAGCAACGATCGGTCAAGCATACTATATACTATAAATTTTCCAAATTTCGGAGCGATTGGTCTAGAATTACAGATTCTATAGAGAAAAATCTCCGAATAGGCAAAATCCTGAACTCAAAGCGAAGAGTGAGCCATGATAAAAAAAATTAAATTTTTTTGATCCCAATTATTTTGAGTTTGGCATGGAATTATATAGTTTCATTCATGTAGATTACGAATCTAGGAGACAAAATTTGATCTGGAGGATATTTTCCAAGATATCGAAAATTTAAAAATCCAATCCGGAAGCGGAGCCGGAAGCGGGGAGTCAAAAACTCATACAAATAATGGAGATAAAAAATTGCTGATAGCATCGATCGGTTAGGCATACTATATACTATGAATGTTCTAAATCTCAAAGCGATTGGTCTGGAATTACAGATTCTATGGAGAAAAATCTCAGAATAGGCAAAATCCTGAACTCAAAGCGAAGAGTGAGCCATGATTAAAAAAATTAAATTTTTTTGATCCCAGTTATCTTGAGTTTGGCAAGGAATTATATAGTTTCATTCATGTAGATCAAGAATCTAGGAGACAAAATTTGATCCAGAGGATGTTTTCCAAGATATCGAAAATTTCAAAATCCAATCTGGAAGCGGAGCCGGAAGCGGGGATTCAAAAACTCATACAAATAATGGAGATAAGAAATTGCTGATAGCATCGATCGGTTAGGCATACTATATACTATGAATGTTCCAAATTTCGAAGCGATTGGTCTAGAATTACAGATTCTATAGAGAAAAATCTCAGAATAGGCAAAATCCTGAACTCAAAGCGAAGAGTGAGCCATGATAAAAAAAATTAAATTTTTTTGATCCCAATTATTTTGAGTCTGGCATGGAATTATATAGTTTCATTCATGTAGATTACGAATCTAGGAGACAAAATTTGATCTGGAGGATATTTTCCAAGATATCGAAAATTTAAAAATCCAATCCGGAAGCGAAGCCGGAAGCGGGGAGTCAGAAACTCATACAAATAATGGAGATAAAAAATTGCTGATAGCATCGATCGGTTAGGCATACTATATACTATGAATGTTCCAAATCTCAAAGCGATTGGTCTAGAATTACAGATTCTATGGAGAAAAATCTCAGAATAGGCCAAATCCTGAATTCAAAGCGAAGAGTGAGCCATGATAAAAAAAATTAAATTTTTTTGATCCCAATTATTTTGAGTTTGGCATGGAATTATATAGTTTCATTCATGTAGATTACGAATCTAGGAGACAAAATTTGATCTGGAGGATATTTTCCAAGATATCGAAAATTTAAAAATCCAATCCGGAAGCGGAGCCGGAAGCGGGGAGTCAGAAACTCATAGAAATAATGGGAATAAAAAATTGCTGATAGCATCGATCGGTTGAGCATACTATATACTATAAATGTTCCAAATTTCAAAGCGATTGGTCTAAAATTACAGATTCTATAGAGAAAAATCTCAGAATAGGCAAAATCCTGAACTCAAAGCGAAGAGTGAGCCATGATAAAAAAAATTAAATTTTTTTGATCCCAATTATTTTGAGTTTGGCATGGAATTATATAGTTTCATTCATGTAGATTACGCATCTAGGAGACAAAATTTGATCTGGAGAATATTTTCCAAGATATCGAAAATTTAAAAATCCAATCCGGAAGCGGAGCCGGAAGCGGGGAGTCAAAAACACATACAAATAATGGAGATAAAAAATTGCTGATAGCATCGATCGGTTAGGCATACTATATAATATGAATGTTTTAAATCTCAAAGCGATTGGTCTAGAATTACAGTTTCTATGGAGAAAAATCTCAGAATAGGCAAAATCCTGAACTCAAAGCGAAGAGTGAGCCATGATAAAAAAAATTAAATTTTTTTGATCCCAATTATTTTGAGTTTGGCATGGAAATATATAGTTTCATTCATGTAGATTACGCATCTAGGAGACAAAATTTGATCTGGAGGATATTTTCCAAGATATCGAAAATTTAAAAATCCAATCCGGAAGCGGGGAGTCAGAAACTCATACAAATAATGGAGATAAAAAATTGCTGATAGCATCGATCGGTTAGGCATACTATATACTATGAATGTTCTAAATCTCAAAGCGATTGGTCTAGAATTACAGATTCTATGGAGAAAAATCTCAGAATAGGCCAAATCCTGAACTCAAAGCGAAGAGTGAGCCATGATAAAAAAAATTAAATTTTTTTGATCCCAATTATTTTGAGTTTGGCATGGTATTATATAGTTTCATTCATGTAGATTACGAATCTAGGAGACAAAATTTGATCTGGAGGATATTTTCCAAGATATCGAAAATTTAAAAATCCAATCCGGAAGCGGAGCCGGAAGCGGGGAGTCAGCAACTCATACAAATAATGGAGATAAAAAATTGCTGGCAGCATCGATCGGTTAGGCATACTATATACTATGAATGTTCTAAATCTCAAAGCGATTGGTCTAGAATTACAGATTCTATGGAGAAAAATCTCAGAATAGGCAAAATCCTGAACTCAAAGCGAAGAGTGAGCCATGATAAAAAAAATTAAATTTTTTTGATCCCAATTATTTTGAGTTTGGCATGGAATTATATAGTTTCATTCATGTAGATTACGAATCCAGGAGACAAAATTTGATCTGGAGGATATTTTCCAAGATATCGAAAATTTAAAAATCCAATCCGGAAGCGGAGCCGGAAGCGGGGAGTCAGAAACTCATACAAATAATGGAGATAAAGAATTGCTGATAGCATCGATCGGTTAGGCATACTATATACTATAAATGTTCCAAATTTCAAAGCGATTGGTCAAGAATTACAGATTCTATAGAGAAAAATCTCAGAATAGGCAAAATCCTGAACTCAAAGCGAAGAGTGAGCCATGATAAAAAAAATTAAATTTTTTTGATCCCAATTATTTTGAGTTTGGCATGGAATTATATAGTTTCATTCATGTAGATTACGAATCTAGGAGACAAAATTTGATCTGGAGGATATTTTTCAAGATATCGAAAATTTAAAAATCCAATCCGGAAGCGGAGCCGGAAGCGGGGAGTCAGAAACTCATACAAATAATGGAGATAAAAAATTGCTGATAGCATCGATCGGTTAGGCATACTATATACTATAAATGTTCCAAATTTCAAAGCGATTGGTCTAGAATAACAGATTCTATAAAGAAAAATCTCAGAATAGGCAAAATCCTGAACTCAAAGCGAAGAGTGAGCCATGATAAAAAAATTAAATTTTTTTGATCGCAATTATTTTGAGTTTGGCATGGAATTATATAGTTTCATTCATGTAGATTACGAATCTAGGAGACAAAATTTGATCTGGAGGATATTTTCCAAGATATCGAAAATTTAAAAATCCAATCCGGAAGCGGAGCCGGAAGCGGGGAGTCAGAAACTCATACAAATAATGGAGATAAAGAATTGCTGATAGCATCGATCGGTTAGGCATACTATATACTATAAATGTTCCAAATTTCAAAGCGATTGGTCAAGAATTACAGATTCTATAGAGAAAAATCTCAGAATAGGCAAAATCCTGAACTCAAAGCGAAGAGTGAGCCATGATAAAAAAAATTAAATTTTTTTGATCCCAATTATTTTGAGTTTGGCATGGAATTATATAGTTTCATTCATGTAGATTACGAATCCAGGAGACAAAATTTGATCTGGAGGATATTTTCCAAGATATCGAAAATTTAAAAATCCAATCCGGAAGCGGAGCCGGAAGCGGGGAGTCAGAAACTCATACAAATGACGAGGATAAAAAATTGCTGATAGCATCGATCGGTTAGGCATACTATATACTATGAATGTTCTAAATCTCAAAGCGATTGGTCTAGAATTACAGATTCTATAGAGAAAAATCTCAGAATAGGCAAAATCCTGAACTCAAAGCGAAGAGTGAGCCATGATAAAAAAAATTAAATTTTTTTGATCCCAATTATTTTGAGTTTGGCATGGAATTATATAGTTTCATTCATGTAGATTACGAATCCAGGAGACAAAATTTGATCTGGAGGATATTTTCCAAGATATCGAAAATTTAAAAATCCAATCCGGAAGCGGAGCCGGAAGCGGGGAGTCAGAAACTCATACAAATAATGGAGATAAAGAATTGCTGATAGCATCGATCGGTTAGGCATACTATATACTATAAATGTTCCAAATTTCAAAGCGATTGGTCAAGAATTACAGATTCTATAGAGAAAAATCTCAGAATAGGCAAAATCCTGAACTCAAAGCGAAGAGTGAGCCATGATAAAAAAAATTAAATTTTTTTGATCCCAATTATTTTGAGTTTGGCATGGAATTATATAGTTTCATTCATGTAGATTACGAATCTAGGAGACAAAATTTGATCTGGAGGATATTTTTCAAGATATCGAAAATTTAAAAATCCAATCCGGAAGCGGAGCCGGAAGCGGGGAGTCAGAAACTCATACAAATAATGGAGATAAAAAATTGCTGATAGCATCGATCGGTTAGGCATACTATATACTATAAATGTTCCAAATTTCAAAGCGATTGGTCTAGAATAACAGATTCTATAAAGAAAAATCTCAGAATAGGCAAAATCCTGAACTCAAAGCGAAGAGTGAGCCATGATAAAAAAATTAAATTTTTTTGATCGCAATTATTTTGAGTTTGGCATGGAATTATATAGTTTCATTCATGTAGATTACGAATCTAGGAGACAAAATTTGATCTGGAGGATATTTTCCAAGATATCGAAAATTTAAAAATCCAATCCGGAAGCGGAGCCGGAAGCGGGGAGTCAAAAACTCATACAAATAATGGAGATAAAAAATTGCTGATAGCATCGATCGGTTAGGCATACTATACCTATACTATGAATGTTCTTATTCTCAAAGCGATTTGTCTAGAATTACAGATTCTATGGAGAAAAATCTCAGAATAGGCAAAATCCTGAACTCAAAGCGAAGAGTGAGCCATGATAAAAAAAATTAAATTTTTTTGATCCCAATTATTTTGAGTTTGGCATGGAATTATATAGTTTCATTCATGTAGATTACGAATCTAGGAGACAAAATTTGATCTGGAGGATATTTTCCAAGATATCGAAAATTTAAAAATCCAATCCGGAAGCGGAGCCGGAAGCGGGGAGTCAGAAACTCATACAAATAATGGAGATAAAGAATTGCTGATAGCATCGATCGGTTAGGCATACTATATACTATAAATGTTCCAAATTTCAAAGCGATTGGTCTAGAATTACAGATTCTATAGAGAAAAATCTCAGAATAGGCAAAATCCTGAACTCAAAGCGAAGAGTGAGCCATGATAAAAAAAATTAAATTTTTTTGATCCCAATTATTTTGAGTTTGGCATGGAATTATATAGTTTCATTCATGTAGATTACGAATCTAGGAGACAAAATTTGATCTGGAGGATATTTTCCAAGATATCGAAAATTTAAAAATCCAATCCGGAAGCGGAGCCGGAAGCGGGGAGTCAGAAACTCATACAAATAATGGAGATAAAGAATTGCTGATAGCATCGATCGGTTAGGCATACTATATACTATAAATGTTCCAAATTTCAAAGCAATTGGTCTAGAATTACAGATTCTATAGAGAAAAATCTCAGAATAGGCAAAATCCTGAACTCAAAGCGAAGAGTGAGCCATGATAAAAAAAATTAAATTTTTTTGATCCCAATTATTTTGAGTTTGGCATGGAATTATATAGTTTCATTCATGTAGATTACGAATCTAGGAGACAAAATTTGATCTGGAGGATATTTTCCAAGATATCGAAAATTTAAAAATCCAATCCGGAAGCGGGGAGTCAGAAACTCATACAAATGATGGAGACAAAGAATTGCTGATAGCATCGATCGGTTAGGCATACTATATACTATAAATGTTCCAAATTTCAAAGCGATTGGTCTAGAATTACAGATTCTATAGAGAAAAATCTCAGAATAGGCAAAATCCTGAACTCAAAGCGAAGAGTGAGCCATGATAAAAAAAATTAAATTTTTTTGATCCCAATTATTTTGAGTTTGGCATGGAATTATATAATTTCATTCATGTAGATTACGAATCTAGGAGACAAAATTTGATCTGGAGGATATTTTCCAAGATATCGAAAATTTAAAAATCCAATCCGGAAGCGGAGCCGGAAGCGGGGAGTCAGAAACTCATACAAATAATGGAGATAAAAAATTGCTGATAGCATCGATCGGTTAGGCATACTATATACTATAAATGTTCCAAATTTCAAAGCGATTGGTCTAGAATCACAGATTCTATAGAGAAAAATCTCAGAATAGGCAAAATCCTGAACTCAAAGCGAAGAGTGAGCCATGATAAAAAAATTAAATTTTTTTGATCGCAATTATTTTGAGTTTGGCATGGAATTATATAGTTTCATTCATGTAGATTACGAATCTAGGAGACAAAATTTGATCTGGAGGATATTTTCCAAGATATCGAAAATTTAAAAATCCAATCCGGAAGCGGAGCCGGAAGCGGGGAGTCAAAAACTCATACAAACAATGGAGATAAAAAATTGCTGATAGCATCGATCGGTTAGGCATACTATATACTATGAATGTTCAAATTCTCAAAGCGATTTGTCTAGAATTACAGATTCTATGGAGAAAAATCTCAGAATAGGCAAAATCCTGAACTCAAAGCGAAGAGTGAGCCATGATAAAAAAAATTAAATTTCTTTGATCCCAATTATTTCGAGTTTGGCATGGAATTATATAGTTTCATTCATGTAGATTACGAATCTAGGAGACAAAATTTGATCTGGAGGATATTTTCCAAGATATCGAAAATTTAAAAATCCAATCCGGAAGCGGAGCCGGAAGCGGGGAGTCAAAAACTCATACAAATAATGGAGATAAAAAATTGCTGATAGCATCGATCGGTTAGGCATACTATATACTATGAATGTTCTAAATCTCAAAGCGATTGGTCTAGAATTACAGATTCTATGGAGAAAAATCTCAGAATAGGCAAAATCCTGAACTCAAAGCGGAGAGTGAGCCATGATAAAAAAAACTAAATTTTTTTGATCCCAATTATTTTGAGTTTGGCATGGAATTATATAGTTTCATTCATGTAGATTAGGAATCTAGAAGACAAAATTTGATCTGGAGGATATTTTCCAAGATATCGAAAATTTAAAAATCCAATCCGGAAGCGGAGCCGGAAGCGGGGACTCAGAAACTCATACAAATAATGGAGATAAAGAATTGCTGATAGCATAGATCGGTTAGGCATACTATATACTATAAATGTTCCAAATGTCAAAGCGATTGGTCTAGAATTACAGATTCTATAGAGAAAAATCTCAAAATAGGCAAAATCCTGAACTCAAAGCGAAGAGTGAGCCATGATAAAAAAATTAAATTTTTTTGATCGCAATTATTTTGAGTTTGGCATGGAATTATATAGTTTCATTCATGTAGATTACGAATCTAGGAGACAAAATTTGATCTGGAGGATATTTTCCAAGATATCGAAAATTTAAAAATCCAATCCGGAAGCGGAGCCGGAAGCGGGGAGTCAGAAACTCATACAAATAATGGAGATAAAGAATTGCTGATAGCATAGATCGGTTAGGCATACTATATACTATAAATGTTCCAAATTTCAAAGCGATTGGTCTAGAATTACAGATTCTATAGAGAAAAATCTCAGAATAGGCAAAATCCTGAACTCAAAGCGAAGAGTGAGCCATGATAAAAAAAAATAAATTTTTTTGATCCCAATTATTTTGAGTTTGGCATGGAATTATATAGTTTCATTCATGTAGATTACGAATCTAGGAGACAAAATTTGATCTGGAGGATATTTTCCAAGATATCGAAAATTTAAAAATCCAATCCGGAAGCGGAGCCGGAAGCGGGGAGTCAGAAACTCATACGAATAATGGAGATAAAAAATTGCTGATAGCATCGATCGGTTAGGCATACTATATACTATAAATGTTCCAAATTTCAAAGCGATTGGTCTAGAATTACAGATTCTATAGAGAAAAATCTCAGAATAGGCAAAATCCTGAACTCAAAGCGAAGAGTGAGCCATGATAAAAAAAATTAAATTTTTTTGATCCCAATTATTTTGAGTTTGGCATGGAATTATATAGTTTCATTCATGTAGATTACGAATCTAGGAGACAAAATTTGATCTGGAGGATATTTTCCAAGATATCGAAAATTTAAAAATCCAATCCGGAAGCGGAGCCGGAAGCGGGGAGTCAGAAACTCATACAAATAATGGAGATAAAAAATTGCTGATAGCATCGATCGGTTAGGCATACTATATACTATAAATGTTCCAAATTTCAAAGCGATTGGTCTAGAATTACAGATTCTATAGAGAAAAATCTCAGAATAGGCAAAATCCTGAAATCAAAGCGAAGAGTGAGCCATGATAAAAAAATTAAATTTTTTTGATCGCAATTATTTTGAGTTTGGCATGGAATTATATAGTTTCATTCATGTAGATTACGAATCTAGGAGACAAAATTTGATCTGGAGGATATTTTCCAAGATATCGAAAATTTAAAAATCCAATCCGGAAGCGGAGCCGGAAGCGGGGAGTCAAAAACTCATACAAATAATGGAAATAAAAAATTGCTGATAGCATCGATCGGTTAGGCATACTATATACTATGAATGTTCTAATTCTCAAAGCGATTTGTCTAGAATTACAGATTCTATGGAGAAAAATCTCAGAATAGGCAAAATCCTGAACTCAAAGCGAAGAGTGAGCCATGATAAAAAAAATTAAATTTTTTTGATCCCAATTATTTTTAGTTTGGCATGGAATTATATAGTTTCATTCATGTAGATTACGAATCTAGGAGACAAAATTTGATCTGGAGGATATTTTCCAAGATATCGAAAATTTAAAAATCCAATCCGGAAGCGGAGCCGGAAGCGGGGAGTCAGAAACTCATACAAATAATGGAGATAAAGAATTGCTGATAGCATCGATCGGTTAGGCATACTATATACTATAAACGTTCCAAATTTCAAAGCGATTGGTCTAGAATTACAGATTCTATAGAGAAAAATCTCAGAATAGGCAAAATCCTGAACTCAAAGCGAAGAGTGAGCCATGATAAAAAAAATTAAATTTTTTTGATCCCAATTATTTTGAGTTTGGCATGGAATTATATAGTTTCATTCATGTAGATTACGAATCTGGGAGACAAAATTTGATCTGGAGGATATTTCCCAAGATATCGAAAATTTAAAAATCCAATCCGGAAGCGGAGCCGGAAGCGGGGAGTCAGAAACTCATACGAATAATGGAGATAAGAAATTGCTGATAGCATCGATCGGTTAGGCATACTATATACTATAAATGTTCCAAATTTCAAAGCGATTGGTCTAGAATTACAGATTCTATAGAGAAAAATCTCAGAATAGGCAAAATCCTGAACTCAAAGCGAAGAGTGAGCCATGATAAAAAAAAATAAATTTTTTTGATCCCAATTATTTTGAGTTTGGCATGGAATTATATAGTTTCATTCATGTAGATTACGAATCTAGGAGACAAAATTTGATCTGGAGGATATTTTCCAAGATATCGAAAATTTAAAAATCCAATCCGGAAGCGGAGCCGGAAGCGGGGAGTCAGAAACTCATACAAATAATGGAGATAAAAAATTGCTGATAGCATTGATCGGTTAGGCATACTATATACTATAAATGTTCCAAATTTCAAAGCGATTGGTTCAGAATTACAGATTCTATAGAGAAAAATCTCAGAATAGGCAAAATCCTGAACTCAAAGCGAAGAGTGAGCCATGATAAAAAAATTAAATTTTCTTGATCGCAATTATTTTGAGTTTGGCATGGAATTATATAGTTTCATTCATGTAGATTACGAATCTAGAAGACAAAATTTGATCTGGAGGATATTTTCCAAGATATCGAAAATTTAAAAATCCAATCCGGAAGCGGAGCCGGAAGCGGGGAGTCAAAAACTCATACAAATAATGGGAATAAAAAATTGCTGATAGCATCGATCGGTTAGGCATACTATATACTATGAATGTTCTAATTCTCGAAGCGATTTGTCTAGAATTACAGATTCTATGGAGAAAAATCTCAGAATAGGCAAAATCCTGAACTCAAAGCGAAGAGTGAGCCATGATAAAAAAATTAAATTTTTTTGATCCCAATTATTTTTAGTTTGGCATGGAATTATATAGTTTCATTCATGTAGATTACGAATCTAGGAGACAAAATTTGATCTGGAGGATATTTTCCAAGATATCGAAAATTTAAAAATCCAATCCGGAAGCGGAGCCGGAAGCGGGGAGTCAGAAACTCATACAAATAATAGAGATAAAGAATTGCTGATAGCATCGATCGGTTAGGCATACTATATACTATAAATGTTCCAAATTTCAAAGCGATTGGTCTAGAATTACAGATTCTATAGAGAAAAATCTCAGAATAGGCAAAATCCTGAACTCAAAGCGAAGAGTGAGCCATGATAAAAAAATTAAATTTTTTTGATCCCAATTATTTTGAGTTTGGCATGGAATTATATAGTTTCATTCATGTAGATTACGAATCTAGGAGACAAAATTTGATCTGGAGGATATTTTCCAAGATATCGAAAATTTAAAAATCCAATCCGGAAGCGGAGCCGGAAGCGGGGAGTCAGAAACTCATACAAATAATGGAGATAAAAAATTGCTGATAGCATCGATCGGTTAGGCATACTATATACTATAAATGTTCCAAATTTCAAAGCGATTGGTCCAGAATTACAGATTCTATAGAGAAAAATCTCAGAATAGGCAAAATCCTGAACTCAAAGCGAAGAGTGAGCCATGATAAAAAAATTAAATTTTTTTGATCGCAATTATTTTGAGTTTGGCATGGAATTATATAGTTTCATTCATGTAGATTACGAATCTAGGAGACAAAATTTGATCTGGAGGATATTTTCCAAGATATCGAAAATTTAAAAATCCAATCCGGAAGCGGAGCCGGAAGCGGGGAGTCAAAAACTCATACAAATAATGGGAATAAAAAATTGCTGATAGCATTGATCGGTTAGGCATACTATATACTATGAATGTTCTAATTCTCAAAGCGATTTGTCTAGAATTACAGATTCTATGGAGAAAAATCTCAGAATAGGCAAAATCCTGAACTCAAAGCGAAGAGTGAGCCATGATAAAAAAAATTAAATTTTTTTGATCCCAATTATTTTTAGTTTGGCATGGAATTATATGGTTTCATTCATGTAGATTACAAATCTAGGAGACAAAATTTGATCTGGAGGATATTTTCCAAGATATCGAAAATTTAAAAATCCAGTCCGGAAGCGGAGCCGGAAGCGGGGAGTCAGAAACTCATACAAATAATAGAGATAAAGAATTGCTGATAGCATCGATCGGTTAGGCATACTATATACTATAAATGTTCCAAATTTCAAAGCGATTGGTCTAGAATTACAGATTCTATGGAAAAAAATCTCAGAATAGGCAAAATCCTGAACTCAAAGCGAAGAGTGAGCCATGATAAAAAAAATTAAATTTTTTTGATCCCAATTATTTTTAGTTTGGCATGGAATTATATAGTTTCATTCATGTAGATTACGAATCTAGGAGACAAAATTTGATCTGGAGGATATTTTCCAAGATATCGAAAATTTAAAAATCCAATCCGGAAGCGGAGCCGGAAGCGGGGAGTCAGAAACTCATACAAATAATGAAGATAAAAAATTGCTGATAGCATCGATCGGTTAGGCATACTATATACTATAAATGTTCCAAATTTCAAAGCGATTGGTCTAGAATTACAGATTCTATAGAGAAAAATCTCAGAATAGGCAAAATCCTGAACTCAAAGCGGAGAGTGAGCCATGATAAAGAAAATTAAATTTTTTTGATCCCAATTATTTTGAGTTTGGCATGGAATTATATAGTTTCATTCATGTAGATTACGAATCTAGGAGACAAAATTTGATCTGGAGGATATTTTCCAAGATATCGAAAATTTAAAAATCCAATCCGGAAGCGGAGCCGGAAGCGGGGAGTCAGAAACTCATACAAATAATGGAGATAAAGAATTGCTGATAGCATAGATCGGTTAGGCATACTATATACTATGAATGTTCCAAATTTCAAAGCGATTGGTCTAGAATTACAGATTCTATAGAGAAAAATCTCAGTATAGGCAAAATCCTGAACACAAAGCGAAGAGTGAGCCATGATAAAAAAAAATAAATTTTTTTGATCCCAATTATTTTGAGTTTGGCATGGAATTATATAGTTTCATTCATGTAGATTACGAATCTAGGAGACAAAATTTGATCTGGAGGATATTTTCCAAGATATCGAAAATTTAAAAATCCAATCCGGAAGCGGAGCCGGAAGCGGGGAGTCAGAAACTCATACGAATAATGGAGATAAAAAAGTGCTGATAGCATCGATCGGTTAGACATACTATATACTATAAATGTTCCAAATTTCAAAGCGATTGGTCTAGAATTACAGATTCTATAGAGAAAAATCTCAGAATAGGCAAAATCCTGAACTCAAAGCGAAGAGTGAGCCATGATAAAAAAAATTAAATTTTTTTGATCCCAATTATTTTGAGTTTGGCATGGAATTATATAGTTTCATTCATGTAGATTACGAATCTAGGAGACAAAATTTGATCTGGAGGATATTTTCCAAGATATCGAAAATTTAAAAATCCAATCCGGAAGCGGAGCCGGAAGCGGGGAGTCAGAGACTCATACAAATAATGGAGATAAAAAATTGCTGATAGCATCGATCGGTTAGGCATACTATATACTATAAATGTTCCAAATTTCAAAGCGATTGGTCTAGAATTACAGATTCTATAGAGAAAAATCTCAGAATAGGCAAAATCCTGAACTTAAAGCAAAGAGTGAGCCATGATAAAAAAATTAAATTTTTTTGATCGCAATTATTTTGAGTTTGGCATGGAATTATATAGTTTCATTCATGTAGATTACGAATCTAGGAGACAAAATTTGATCTGGAGGATATTTTCCAAGATATCGAAAATTTAAAAATCCAATCCGGAAGCGGAGCCGGAAGCGGGGAGTCAAAAACTCATACAAATAATGGGAATAAAAAATTGCTAATAGCATTGATCGGTTAGGCATACTATATACTATGAATGTTCAAATTCTCAAAGCGATTTGTCTAGAATTACAGATTCTATGGAGAAAAATCTCAGAATAGGCAAAATCCTGAACTCAAAGCGAAGAGTGAGCCATGATAAAAAAAATTAAATTTTTTTGATCCCAATTATTTTTAGTTTGGCATGGAATTATATAGTTTCATTCATGTAGATTACGAATCTAGGAGACAAAATTTGATCTGGAGGATATTTTCCAAGATATCGAAAATTTAAAAATCCAATCCGGAAGCGGAGCCGGAAGCGGGGAGTCAGAAACTCATACAAATAATAGAGATAAAGAATTGCTGATAGCATCGATCGGTTAGGCATACTATATACTATAAATGTTCCAAATTTCAAAGCGATTGGTCTAGAATTACAGATTCTATAGAGAAAAATCTCAGAATAGGCAAAATCCTGAACTCAAAGCGAAGAGTGAGCCATGATAAAAAAAATTAAATTTTTTTGATCCCAATTATTTTGAGTTTGGCATGGAATTATATAGTTTCATTCATGTAGATTACGAATCTAGGAGACAAAGTTTGATCTGGAGGATATTTTCCAAGATATCGAAAATTTAAAAATCCAATCCGGAAGCGGAGCCGGAAGCGGGGAGTCAGAAACTCATACAAATAATGGAGATAAAAAATTGCTGATAGCATCGATCGGTTAGGCATACTATATACTATAAATGTTCCAAATTTCAAAGCGATTGGTCCAGAATTACAGATTCTATAGAGAAAAATCTCAGAATAGGCAAAATCCTGAACTCAAAGCGAAGAGTGAGCCATGATAAAAAAATTAAATTTTTTTGATCGCAATTATTTTGAGTTTGGCATGGAATTATATAGTTTCATTCATGTAGATTACGAATCTAGGAGACAAAATTTGATCTGGAGGATATTTTCCAAGATATCGAAAATTTAAAAATCCAATCCGGAAGCGGAGCCGGAAGCGGGGAGTCAGAAACTCATACAAATAATGGAGATAAAGAATTGCTGATAGCATCGATCGGTTAGGCATACTATATACTATAAATGTTCCAAATTTCATAGCGATTGGTCTAGAATTACAGATTCTATAGAGAAAAATCTCAGAATAGGCAAAATCCTGAACTTAAAGCAAAGAGTGAGCCATGATAAAAAAATTAAATTTTTTTGATCGCAATTATTTTGAGTTTGGCATGGAATTATATAGTTTCATTCATGTAGATTACGAATCTAGAAGACAAAATTTGATCTGGAGGATATTTTCCAAGATATCGAAAATTTAAAAATCCAATCCGGAAGCGGAGCCGGAAGCGGGGAGTCAGAAACTCATACAAATAATGGAGATAAAGAATTGCTGATAGCATAGATCGGTTAGGCATACTATATACTATGAACGTTCCAAATTTCAAAGCGATTGGTCTAGAATTACAGATTCTATAGAGAAAAATCTCAGTATAGGCAAAATCCTGAACACAAAGCGAAGAGTGAGCCATGATAAAAAAAATTAAATTTTTTTGATCCCAATTATTTTGAGTTTGGCATGGAATTATATAGTTTCATTCATGTAGATTACGAATCTAGGAGACAAAATTTGATCTGGAGGATATTTTCCAAGATATCGAAAATTTAAAAATCCAATCCGGAAGCGGAGCCGGAAGCGGGGAGCCAGAAACTCATACGAATAATGGAGATAAAAAATTGCTGATAGCATCGATCGGTTAGGCATACTATATACTATGAATGTTCCAAATTTCAAAGCGATTGGTCTAGAATTACAGATTCTATAGAGAAAAATCTCAGAATAGGCAAAATCCTGAACTCAAAGCGAAGAGTGAGCCATGATAAAAAAAATTAAATTTTTTTGATCCCAATTATTTTGAGTTTGGCATGGAATTATATAGTTTCATTCATGTAGATTACGAATCTAGGAGACAAAATTTGATCTGGAGGATATTTTCCAAGATATCGAAAATTTAAAAATCCAATCCGGAAGCGGAGCCGGAAGCGGGGAGTCAGAAACTCATACAAATAATGGAGATAAAAAATTGCTGATAGCATCGATCGGTTAGGCATACTATATACTATAAATGTTCCAAATTTCAAAGCGATTGGTCTAGAATTACAGATTCTATAGAGAAAAATCTCAGAATAGGCAAAATCCTGAACTTAAAGCAAAGAGTGAGCCATGATAAAAAAATTAAATTTTTTTGATCGCAATTATTTTGAGTTTGGCATGGAATTATATAGTTTCATTCATGTAGATTACGAATCTAGGAGACAAAATTTGATCTGGAGGATATTTTCCAAGATATCGAAAATTTAAAAATCCAATCCGGAAGCGGAGCCGGAAGCGGGGAGTCAAAAACTCATACAAATAATGGGAATAAAAAATTGCTGATAGCATTGATCGGTTAGGCATACTATATACTATGAATGTTCTAATTCTCAAAGCGATTTGTCTAGAATTACAGATTCTATGGAGAAAAATCTCAGAATAGGCAAAATCCTGAACTCAAAGCGAAGAGTGAGCCATGATAAAAAAAATTAAATTTTTTTGATCCCAATTATTTTCAGTTTGGCATGGAATTATATAGTTTCATTCATGTAGATTACGAATCTAGGAGACAAAATTTGATCTGGAGGATATTTTCCAAGATATCGAAAATTTAAAAATCCAATCCGGAAGCGGAGCCGGAAGCGGGGAGTCAGAAACTCATACAAATAATAGAGATAAAGAATTGCTGATAGCATCGATCGGTTAGGCATACTATATACTATAAATGTTCCAAATTTCAAAGCGATTGGTCTAGAATTACAGATTCTATAGAGAAAAATCTCAGAATAGGCAAAATCCTGAACTCAAAGCGAAGAGTGAGCCATGATAAAAAAAATTAAATTTTTTTGATCCCAATTATTTTGAGTTTGGCATGGAATTATATAGTTTCATTCATGTAGATTACGAATCTAGGAGACAAAGTTTGATCTGGAGGATATTTTCCAAGATATCGAAAATTTAAAAATCCAATCCGGAAGCGGAGCCGGAAGCGGGGAGTCAGAAACTCATACAAATAATGGAGATAAAAAATTGCTGATAGCATCGATCGGTTAGGCATACTATATACTATAAATGTTCCAAATTTCAAAGCGATTGGTCCAGAATTACAGATTCTATAGAGAAAAATCTCAGAATAGGCAAAATCCTGAACTCAAAGCGAAGAGTGAGCCATGATAAAAAAATTAAATTTTTTTGATCGCAATTATTTTGAGTTTGGCATGGAATTATATAGTTTCATTCATGTAGATTACGAATCTAGGAGACAAAATTTGATCTGGAGGATATTTTCCAAGATATCGAAAATTTAAAAATCCAATCCGGAAGCGGAGCCGGAAGCGGGGAGTCAAAAACTCATACAAATAATGGGAATAAAAAATTGCTGATAGCATTGATCGGTTAGGCATACTATATACTATGAATGTTCTAATTCTCAAAGCGATTTGTCTAGAATTACAGATTCTATGGAGAAAAATCTCAGAATAGGCAAAATCCTGAACTCAAAGCGAAGAGTGAGCCATGATAAAAAAAATTAAATTTTTTTGATCCCAATTATTTTTAGTTTGGCATGGAATTATATAGTTTCATTCATGTAGATTACGAATCTAGGAGACAAAATTTGATCTGGAGGATATTTTCCAAGATATCGAAAATTTAAAAATCCAATCCGGAAGCGGAGCCGGAAGCGGGGAGTCAGAAACTCATACAAATAATAGAGATAAAGAATTGCTGATAGCATCGATCGGTTAGGCATACTATATACTATAAATGTTCCAAATTTCACAGCGATTGGTCTAGAATTACAGATTCTATGGAGAAAAATCTCAGAATAGGCAAAATCCTGAACTCAAAGCGAAGAGTGAGCCATGATAAAAAAAATTAAATTTTTTTGATCCCAATTATTTTTAGTTTGGCATGGAATTATATAGTTTCATTCATGTAGATTACGAATCTAGGAGACAAAATTTGATCTGGAGGATATTTTCCAAGATATCGAAAATTTAAAAATCCAATCCGGAAGCGGAGCCGGAAGCGGGGAGCCAGAAACTCATACGAATAATGGAGATAAAAAATTGCTGATAGCATCGATCGGTTAGGCATACTATATACTATGAATGTTCCAAATTTCAAAGCGATTGGTCTAGAATTACAGATTCTATAGAGAAAAATCTCAGAATAGGCAAAATCCTGAACTCAAAGCGAAGAGTGAGCCATGATAAAAAAAATTAAATTTTTTTGATCCCAATTATTTTGAGTTTGGCATGGAATTATATAGTTTCATTCATGTAGATTACGAATCTAGGAGACAAAATTTGATCTGGAGGATATTTTCCAAGATATCGAAAATTTAAAAATCCAATCCGGAAGCGGAGCCGGAAGCGGGGAGTCAGAAACTCATACAAATAATGGAGATAAAAAATTGCTGATAGCATCGATCGGTTAGGCATACTATATACTATAAATGTTCCAAATTTCAAAGCGATTGGTCTAGAATTACAGATTCTATAGAGAAAAATCTCAGAATAGGCAAAATCCTGAACTTAAAGCAAAGAGTGAGCCATGATAAAAAAATTAAATTTTTTTGATCGCAATTATTTTGAGTTTGGCATGGAATTATATAGTTTCATTCATGTAGATTACGAATCTAGGAGACAAAATTTGATCTGGAGGATATTTTCCAAGATATCGAAAATTTAAAAATCCAATCCGGAAGCGGAGCCGGAAGCGGGGAGTCAAAAACTCATACAAATAATGGGAATAAAAAATTGCTGATAGCATTGATCGGTTAGGCATACTATATACTATGAATGTTCTAATTCTCAAAGCGATTTGTCTAGAATTACAGATTCTATGGAGAAAAATCTCAGAATAGGCAAAATCCTGAACTCAAAGCGAAGAGTGAGCCATGATAAAAAAAATTAAATTTTTTTGATCCCAATTATTTTCAGTTTGGCATGGAATTATATAGTTTCATTCATGTAGATTACGAATCTAGGAGACAAAATTTGATCTGGAGGATATTTTCCAAGATATCGAAAATTTAAAAATCCAATCTGGAAGCGGAGCCGGAAGCGGGGAGTCAGAAACTCATACAAATAATAGAGATAAAGAATTGCTGATAGCATCGATCGGTTAGGCATACTATATACTATAAATGTTCCAAATTTCAAAGCGATTGGTCTAGAATTACAGATTCTATAGAGAAAAATCTCAGAATAGGCAAAATCCTGAACTCAAAGCGAAGAGTGAGCCATGATAAAAAAAATTAAATTTTTTTGATCCCAATTATTTTGAGTTTGGCATGGAATTATATAGTTTCATTCATGTAGATTACGAATCTAGGAGACAAAGTTTGATCTGGAGGATATTTTCCAAGATATCGAAAATTTAAAAATCCAATCCGGAAGCGGAGCCGGAAGCGGGGAGTCAGAAACTCATACAAATAATGGAGATAAAAAATTGCTGATAGCATCGATCGGTTAGGCATACTATATACTATAAATGTTCCAAATTTCAAAGCGATTGGTCCAGAATTACAGATTCTATAGAGAAAAATCTCAGAATAGGCAAAATCCTGAACTCAAAGCGAAGAGTGAGCCATGATAAAAAAATTAAATTTTTTTGATCGCAATTATTTTGAGTTTGGCATGGAATTATATAGTTTCATTCATGTAGATTACGAATCTAGGAGACAAAATTTGATCTGGAGGATATTTTCCAAGATATCGAAAATTTAAAAATCCAATCCGGAAGCGGAGCCGGAAGCGGGGAGTCAAAAACTCATACAAATAATGGGAATAAAAAATTGCTGATAGCATTGATCGGTTAGGCATACTATATACTATGAATGTTCTAATTCTCAAAGCGATTTGTCTAGAATTACAGATTCTATGGAGAAAAATCTCAGAATAGGCAAAATCCTGAACTCAAAGCGAAGAGTGAGCCATGATAAAAAAAATTAAATTTTTTTGATCCCAATTATTTTTAGTTTGGCATGGAATTATATAGTTTCATTCATGTAGATTACGAATCTAGGAGACAAAATTTGATCTGGAGGATATTTTCCAAGATATCGAAAATTTAAAAATCCAATCCGGAAGCGGAGCCGGAAGCGGGGAGTCAGAAACTCATACAAATAATAGAGATAAAGAATTGCTGATAGCATCGATCGGTTAGGCATACTATATACTATAAATGTTCCAAATTTCACAGCGATTGGTCTAGAATTACAGATTCTATGGAGAAAAATCTCAGAATAGGCAAAATCCTGAACTCAAAGCGAAGAGTGAGCCATGATAAAAAAAATTAAATTTTTTTGATCCCAATTATTTTTAGTTTGGCATGGAATTATATAGTTTCATTCATGTAGATTACGAATCTAGGAGACAAAATTTGATCTGGAGGATATTTTCCAAGATATCGAAAATTTAAAAATCCAATCCGGAAGCGGAGCCGGAAGCGGGGAGTCAGAAACTCATACAAATAATAGAGATAAAAAATTGCTGATAGCATCGATCGGTTAGGCATACTATATACTATAAATGTTCCAAATTTCAAAGCGATTGGTCTAGAATTACAGATTCTATAGAGAAAAATCTCAGAATAGGCAAAATCCTGAACTCAAAGCGGAGAGTGAGCCATGATAAAAAAAATTAAATTTTTTTGATCCCAATTATTTTGAGTTTGGCATGGAATTATATAGTTTCATTCATGTAGATTACGAATCTAGGAGACAAAATTTGATCTGGAGGATATTTTCCAAGATATCGAAAATTTAAAAATCCAATCCGGAAGCGGAGCCGGAAGCGGGGAGTCAGAAACTCATACAAATAATGGAGATAAAGAATTGCTGATAGCATAGATCGGTTAGGCATACTATATACTATGAATGTTCCAAATTTCAAAGCGATTGGTCTAGAATTACAGATTCTATAGAGAAAAATCTCAGTATAGGCAAAATCCTGAACACAAAGCGAAGAGTGAGCCATGATAAAAAAAATTAAATTTTTTTGATCCCAATTATTTTGAGTTTGGCATGGAATTATATAGTTTCATTCATGTAGACTACGAATCTAGGAGACAAAATTTGATCTAGAGGATATTTTCCAAGATATCGAAAATTTAAAAATCCAATCCGGAAGCGGAGCCGGAAGCGGGGAGTCAGAAACTCATACGAATAATGGAGATAAAAAATTGCTGATAGCATCGATCGGTTAGGCATACTATATACTATAAATGTTCCAAATTTCAAAGCGATTGGTCTAGAATTACAGATTTTATAGAGAAAAATCTCAGAATAGGCAAAATCCTGAACTTAAAGCAAAGAGTGAGCCATGATAAAAAAATTAAATTTTTTTGATCCCAATTATTTTGAGTTTGAGATGGAATTATATAGTTTCATTCATGTAGATTACGAATCTAGGAGACAAAATTTGATCTGGAGGATATTTTCCAAGATATCGAAAATTTAAAAATCCAATCCGGAAGCGGAGCCGGAAGCGGGGAGTCAGAAACTCATACAAATAATGGAGATAAAAAATTGCTGATAGCATCGATCGGTTAGGCATACTATATACTATAAATGTTTCAAATTTCAAAGCGATTGGTTTAGAATTACAGATTCTATAGAGAAAAATCTCAGAATAGGCAAAATCCTAAACTTAAAGCAAAGAGTGAGCCATGATAAAAAAATTAAATTTTTTTGATCGCAATTATTTTGAGTTTGGCATGGAATTATATAGTTTCATTCATGTAGATTACGAATCTAGGAGACAAAATTTGATCTGGAGGATATTTTTCAAGATATCGAAAGTTTAAAAATCCAATCCGGAAGCGGAGCCGGAAGCGGGGAGTCAGAAACTCATACGAATAATGGAGATAAAAAATTGCTGATAGCATCGATCGGTTAGGCATACTATATACTATAAATGTTCCAAATTTCAAAGCGATTGGTCTAGAATTACAGATTCTATAGAGAAAAATCTCAGAATAGGCAAAATCCTGAACTTAAAGCAAAGAGTGAGCCATGATAAAAAAATTAAATTTTTTTGATCCCAATTATTTTGAGTTTGGCGTGGAATTATATAGTTTCATTCATGTAGATTACGAATCTAGGAGACAAAATTTGATCTGGAGGATATTTTCCAAGATATCGGAAATTTAAAAATCCAATCCGGAAGCGGAGCCGGAAGCCGGGAGTCAGAAACTCATACAAATAATGGAGATAAAAAATTGCTGATAGCATCGATCGGTTAGGCATACTATATACTATAAATGTTCCAAATTTCAAAGCGATTGGTCTAGAATTACAGATTCTATAGAGAAAAATCTCAGAATAGGCAAAATCCTGAACTTAAAGCAACGAGTGAGCCATGATAAAAAAATTAAATTTTTTTGATCGCAATTATTTTGAGTTTGGCATGGAATTATATAGTTTCATCCATGTAGATTACGAATCTAGGAGACAAAATTTGATCTGGAGGATATTTTCCAAGATATCGAAAATTTAAAAATCCAATCCGGAAGCGGAGCCGGAAGCGGGGAGTCAAAAACTCATACAAATAATGGGAATAAAAAATTGCTGATAGCATTGATCGGTTAGGCATACTATATACTATGAATGTTCTAATTCTCAAAGCGATTTGTCTAGAATTACAGATTCTATGGAGAAAAATCTCAGAATAGGCAAAATCCTGAACTCAAAGCGAAGAGTGAGCCATGATAAAAAAAAATAAATTTTTTTGATCCCAATTATTTTTAGTTTGGCATGGAATTATATAGTTTCATTCATGTAGATTACGAATCTAGGAGACAAAATTTGATCTGGAGGATATTTTCCAAGATATCGAAAATTTAAAAATCCAATCCGGAAGCGGAGCCGGAAGCGGGGAGTCAGAAACTCATACAAATAATGGAGATAAAAAATTGCTGATAGCATCGATCGGTTTGGCATACTATATACTATAAATGTTCCAAATCTCAAAGCGATTGGTCTAGAATTACAGATTCTATAGAGAAAAATCTCAGAATAGGCAAAATCCTGAACTCAAAGCGAAGAGTGAGCCATGATAAAAAAAAATAAATTTTTTTGATCCCAATTATTTTGAGTTTGGCATTGAATTATATAGTTTCATTCATGTAGATTACGAATCCAGAAGACAAAATTTGATCTGGAGGATATTTTCCAAGATATCGAAAATGTAAAAATCCAATCCGGAAGCGGAGCTGGAAGCGGGAAGTCAAAAACTCATACAAATAATGGAGATGAAAAATTGCTGATAGCAAGAATCGGTCAGGCATACTATATACTATAAATATTCCAAATTTCAAAGCGATTGGTCCAGAATTACAGATTCTATAGAGAAAAATCTCAGAATAGGCAAAATCCTGAACTCAAAGCGAAGAGTGAGCCATGATAAAAAAAATTAAATTTTTTTGATCCCAATTATTTTGAGTTTGGCATGGAATTATATGATGCCAATCCTGAACTCAAAGCGAAGAGTGAGCCATGATAAAAAAAAATAAATTTTTTTGATCCCAATTATTTTGAGTTTGGCATGGAATTATATAGTTTCATTCATGTAGATTACGAATCTAGGAGACAAAATTTGATCTGGAGGATATTTTCCAAGATATCGAAAATTTAAAAATCCAATCCGGAAGCGGAGCCGGAAGCTGAGCCGGAAGCGGGGAGTCGGAAACTCATACAAATAATGGAGATAAAAAATTGCTGATAGCATCGATCGGTTAGGCATACTATATACTATGAATGTTCCAAATTTCAAAGCGATTGGTCTAGAATTACAGATTCTATAGAGAAAAATCTCAGAATAGGCAAAATCCTGAACTCAAAGCGAAGAGTGAGCCATGATAAAAAAAATTAAATTTTTTTGATCCCAATTATTTTGAGTTTGGCATGGAATTATATAGTTTCATTCATGTAGATTACGAATCTAGGAGACAAAATTTGATCTGAAGGATATTTTCCAAGATATCGAAAATTTAAAAATCCAATCCGGAAGCGGATCCGGAAGCGAGGAGTCAGAAACTCATACAAATAATGGAGATAGAAAATTGCTGATAGCATCGATCGGTTAGGCATACTATATACTATAAATGTTCCAAATTTCAGAGCGATTGGTCTAGAATTATAGATTCTATAGAAAAAAATCTCAGAATAGGCAAAATCCTGAACTCAAAGCGAAGAGTGAGCCATGATAAAAAAAATTAAATTTTTTTGATCCCAATTATTTTGAGTTTGGCATGGAATTATATAGTTTCATTCATGTAGATTACGAATCTAGGAGACAAAATTTGATCTGGAGGATATTTTCCAAGATATCGAAAATTTAAAAATCCAATCCGGAAGCGGAATCGGAAGCGGGGAGTCAGAAACTCATACAAATAATGGAGATAAAAAATTGCTGATAGCATCGATCGGTTAGGCATACTATATACTATAAATGTTCCAAATTTCAAAGCGATTGGTCTAGAATTACAGATTCTATAGAGAAAAATCTCAGAATAGGCAAAATCCTGAACTCAAAGCGAAGAGTGAGCCATAATAAAAAAAATTAAATTTTTTTGGTCCCAATTATTTTGAGTTTGGCATGGAATTATATAGTTTCATTCATGTAGATTACGAATCTAGGAGACAAAATTTGATCTGGAGGATATTTTCCAAGATATCGAAAATTTAAAAATCCAATCCGGAAGCGGAGCCGGAAGCGGGGAGTCAGAAACTCATACAAATAATGGAGATAAAAAATTGCTGATAGCATCGATCGGTTAGGCATACTATATACTATAAATGTTCCAAATTTCAAAGCGATTGGTCTAGAATTACAGATTCTATAGAAAAAAATCTCAGAATAGGCAAAATCCTGAACTCAAAGCGAAGAGTGAGCCATGATAAAAAAAATTAAATTTTTTTGATCCCAATTATTTTGAGTTTGGCATGAAATTATATAGTTTCATTCATGTAGATTACGAATCTAGGAGACAAAATTCGATCTGGAGGATATTTTCCAAGATATCGGAAATTTAAAAATCCAATCCGGAAGCGGAGCCGGAAGCGGGGAGTCAGAAACTCATACAAATAATGGAGATAAAAAATTGCTGATAGCATCGATCGGTTAGGCATACTATATACTATAAATGTTCCAAATTTCAAAGCGATTGGTCTAGAATTACAGATTCTATAGAGAAAAATCTCAGAATAGGCAAAATCCTGAACTCAAAGCGAAGAGTGAGCCATGATAAAAAAAATTAAATTTTTTTGATCCCAATTATTTTGAGTTTGGCATGGAATTATATAGTTTCATTCATGTAGATTACGAATCTAGAAGACAAAATTTGATCTGGAGGATATTTTCCAAGATATCAAAAATGTAAAAATCCAATCCGGAAGCGGAGCCGGAAGCGGGGAGTCAGAAACTCATACAAATAATGGAGATAGAAAATTGCTGATAGCATCGATCGGTTAGGCATACTATATACTATAAATGTTCCAAATTTCAAAGCGATTGGTCTAGAATTACAGATTCTATAGAGAAAAATCTCAGAATAGGCAAAATCCTGAACTCAAAGCGAAGAATGAGCCATGATAAAAAAAATTAAATTTTTTTGATCCCAATTATTTTGAGTTTGGCATGGAATTATATAGTTTCATTCAAGTAGATTACGAATCTAGGAGACAAAATTTGATCTGGAGGATATTTTCCAAGATATCGGAAATTTAAAAATCCAATCCGGAAGCGGAGCCGGAAGCGGGGAGTCAGAAACTCATACAAATAATGGAGATAAAGAATTGCTGATAGCATCGATCGGTTAGGCATACTATATACTATAAATGTTCTAAATTTCAAAGCGATTGGTCTAGAATTACAGATTCTATAGAGAAAAATCTCAGAATAGGCAAAATCCTGAACTCAAAGCGAAGAGTGAGCCATGATAAAAAAAATTAAATTTTTTTGATCCCAATTATTTTGAGTTTGGCATGGAATTATATAGTTTCATTCATGTAGATTACGAATCTAGAAGACAAAATTTGATCTGGAGGATATTTTCCAAGATATCGAAAATGTAAAAATCCAATCCGGAAGCGGAGCCGAAAGCGGGGATTCGAAAACTCATACAAATAATGGAGATAAAAAATTGCTGATAGCATCGATCGGTTAGGCATACTATATACTATGAATGTTCTAAATCTCAAAGCGATTGGTCTAGAATTACAGATTCTATGGAAAAATCTCAGAATAGGCAAAATCCTGAACTCAAAGCGAAGAGTGAGACATGATAAAAAAAACTAAATTTTTTTGATCCCAATTATTTTGAGTTTGGCATGGAATTATATAGTTTCATTCATGTAGATTACGAATCTAGGAGACAAAATTTGATCTGGAGGATATTTTCCAAGATATCGAAAATTTAAAAATCCAATCCGGAAGCGGAGCCGGAAGCGGGGAGTCAAAAACTCATACAAATAATGCAGATAAAAAATTGCTGATAGCATCGATCGGTTAGGCATACTATATACTATGAATGTTTTAAATCTCAGAGCGATTGGTCTAGAATTACAGATTCTATGGAGAAGAATCTCAGAATAGGCAAAATCCTGAACACAAAGCGAAGAGTGAGCCATGATAAAAAAAAATAAATTTTTTTGATCTCAATTATTTTGAGTTTGGCATGGAATTATATAGTTTCATTCATGTAGATTACGAATCTAGGAGACAAAATTTGATCTGGAGGATATTTTCCAAGATATCAAAAATTTAAAAATCCAATCCGGAAGCGGAGCCGGAAGCGGGGAGTCAAAAACTCATACAAATAATAGAGATAAAAAATTGCTGATAGCATCAATCGGTTAGGCATACTATATACTATGAATGTTCTAAATCTCAAAGCGATTGGTCTAGAATTACAGATTCTATGGAGAAAAATCTCAGAATAGGCAAAATCCTGAACTCAAAGCGAAGAGTGAGCCATGATAAAAAAAATTAAATTTTTTTGATCCCAATTATTTTGAGTTTGGCATGGAATTATATAGTTTCATTCATGTAGATTACGAATCTAGGAGACAAAATTTGATCTGGAGGATATTTTCCAAGATATCGAAAATTTAAAAATCCAATCCGGAAGCGGAGCCGGAAGCGGGGAGTCAAAAACTCATACAAATAATGGAGATAGAAAATTGCTGATAGCATCGATCGGTTAGGCATACTATATACTATGAATGTTCTAAATCTCAAAGCGATTGGTCTAGAATTACAGATTCTATGGAGAAAAATCTCAGAATAGGCAAAATCCTGAACTCAAAGCGAAGAGTGAGCCATGATAAAAAAAACTAAATTTTTTTGATCCCAATTATTTTGAGTTTGGCATGGAATTATATGGTTTCATTCATGTAGATTACGAATCTAGGAGACAAAATTTGATCTGGAGGATATTTTCCAAGATATCGAGAATTTAAAAATCCAATCCGGAAGCGGAGCCGGAAGCGGGGAGTCAAAAACTCATACAAATAATGTAGATAAAAAATTGCTGATAGCATCGATCGGTTAGGCATACTATATACTATGAATGTTCTAAATCTCAAAGCGATTGGTCCAGAATTACAGATTCTATGGAGAAAAATCTCAGAATAGGCAAAATCCTGAACTCAAAGCGAAGAGTGAGCCATGATAAAAAAAACTAAATTTTTTTGATCCCAATTATTTTGAGTTTGGCATGGAATTATATAGTTTCATTCATGTAGATTACGAATCTAGGAGACAAAATTTGATCTGGAGGATATTTTCCAAGATATCGAAAATTTAAAAATCCAATCCGGAAGCGGAGCCGGAAGCGGGGAGTCAAAAACTCATACAAATAATGAAGATAAAAAATTCCTGATAGCATCGATCGGTTAGGCATACTATATACTATGAATTTTCTGAATCTCAAAGCGATTGGTCTAGAATTACAGATTCTATGGAGAAAAATCTCAGAATAGGCAAAATCCTGAACTCAAAGCGAAGAGTGAGCCATGATAAGAAAAACTAAATTTTTTTGATCCCAATTATTTTGAGTTTGGCATGGAATTATATAGTTTCATTCATGTAGATTACGAATCTAGGAGACAAAATTTGATCTGGAGGATATTTTCCAAGATATCGAAAATTTAAAAATCCAATCCGGAAGCGGTGCCGGAAGCGGGGAGTCAAAAACTCATACAAATAATGGAGATAAAAAATTGCTGATAGCATCGATCGGTTAGGCATACTATATACTATGAATGTTCTAAATCTCAAAGCGATTGGTCTAGAATTACAGATTCTATGGAGGAAAATCTCAGAATAGGCAAAATCCTGAACTCAAAGCAAAGAGTGAGCCATGAGAAAAAAAATTAAATTTTTTTGATCCCAATTATTTTGAGTTTGGCATGGAATTATATAGTTTCATTCATGTAGATTACGAATCTAGAAGACAAAATTTGATCTGGAGGATATTTTCCAAGATATCGAAAATTTAAAAATCCAATCCGGAAGCGGAGCAGGAAGCGGGGAGTCAAAAACTCATACAAATAATGGAGATAAACAATTGCTGATAGCATCGATCGGTTAGGCATACTATATACTATGAATGTTTTAAATCTCAAAGCGATTGGTCTAGAATTACAGATTCTATGGAGAAAAATCTCAGAATAGGCAAAATCCTGAACTCAAAGCGAAGAGTGAGCCATGATAAAAAAAACTAAATTTTTTTGATCCCAATTATTTTGAGTTTGGCATGGAATTATATAGTTTCATTCATGTAGATTACGAATCTAGGAGACAATATTTGATCTGGAGGATATTTTCCAAGTTATCGGAAATTTAAAAATCCAATCCGGAAGCGGAGCCGGAAGCGGGGAGTCAGAAACTCATACAAATAATGGAGATAAAGAATTGCTGATAGCATCGATCGGTTAGGCATACTATATACTATAAATGTTCTAAATCTCAAAGCGATTGGTCTAGAATTACAGATTCTATGGAGAAAAATCTCAGAATAGGCAAAATCCTGAACTCAAAGCGAAGAGTGAGCCATGATAAAAAAAACTAAATTTTTTTGATCCCAATTATTTTGAGTTTGGCATGGAATTATATAGTTTCATTCATGTAGATTAGGAATCTAGAAGACAAAATTTGATCTGGAGGATATTTTTCAAGATATCGAGAATTTAAAAATCCAATCCGGAAGCGGAGCCGGAAGCGGGGAGTCAAGAAATCATACAAATAATGGAGATAAAAAATTGCTGATAGCATCGATCGGTTAGGCATACTATATACTATGAATGTTCTCAATCTCAAAGCGATTGGTCTAGAATTACAGATTCTATGGAGAAAAATCTCAGAATAGGCAAGATCCTGAACTCAAAGCGAAGAGTGAGCCATGATAAAAAAAACAAAATTTTTTTGATCCCAATTATTTTGAGTTTGGCATGGAATTATATAGTTTCATTCATGTAGATTACGAATCTAGGAGACAAAATTTGATCTGGAGGATATTTTCCAAGATATCGAAAATTTAAAAATCCAATCCGGAAGCGGAGCCGGAAGCGGGGAGTCAAAAACTCATACGAATAATGGAGATGAAAAATTCCTGATAGCATCGATCGGTTAGGCATACTATATACTATGAATGTTCTGAATCTCAAAGCGATTGGTCTAGAATTACAGATTCTATGGAGAAAAATCTCAGAATAGGCAAAATCCTGAACTCAAAGCGAAGAGTGAGCCATGAAAAAAAAATTAAATTTTTTTGATCCAAATTATTTTGAGTTTGGCATGGAATTATATAGTTTCATTCATGTAGATTACGAATCTAGGAGACAAAATTTGATCTGGAGGATATTTTCCAAGATATCGAAAATTTAAAAATCCAATCCGGAAGCGGAGCCGGAAGCGGGGAGTCAAAAACTCATACAAATAATGGAGATAAAAAATTGCTGATAGCATCGATCGGTTAGGCATACTATCTACTATGAATGTTTTTAATCTCAAAGCGATTGGTCTGGAATTACAGATTCTATGGAGAAAAATCTCAGAATAAACAAAATCCTGAACTCAAAGCGAAGAGTGAGCCATGATTAAAAAAATTAAATTTTTTTGATCCCAGTTATCTTGAGTTTGGCAAGGAATTATATAGTTTCATTCATGTAGATCACGAATCTAGGAGACAAAATTTGATCCAGAGGATGTTTTCCAAGATATCGAAAATTTCAAAATCCAATCCGGAAGCGGAGCCGGAAGCAGGGATTCAAAAACTCATACAAATAATGGAGATAAGAAATTGCTGATAGCATCGATCGATTAGGCATACTATATACTATGAATGTTCCAAATTTCGAAGCGATTGGTCTAGAATTACAGATTCTATAGAGAAAAATCTCAGAATAGGCAAAATCCTGAACTCAAAGCGAAGAGTGAGCCATGATAAAAAAAATTAAATTTTTTTGATCCCAATTATTTTGAATTTGGCATTAAATTTTATAGTTTCATTCATGTAGACTACGAATCTAGAAGACAAAATTTGATCTGGAGGATATTTTCCAAGATATCGAAAATGTAGAAATCCAATCCGGAAGCGGAGCCGGAAGTGGGAAGTCAAAAACTCATACAAATAATAGAGATGAAGAATTGCTGATAGCAACGATCGGTCAGGCATACTATATACTATAAATGTTCCAAATTTCAAAGCGATTGGTCTAGAATTACAGATTCTATAGAGAAAAATCTCAGAATAGGCAAAATCCTGAACTCAAAGCGAAGAGTGAGCCATGATAAAAAAAATTAAATTTTTTTGATCCCAATTATTTTGAGTTTGGCATGGAATTATATAGTTTCATTCATGTAGATCATGAATCTAGGAGACAAAATTTGATCTATAGGATATTTTCCAAGATATCGAAAATTTAAAAATCCAATCCGGAAGCGGAGCCGGAAGCGGGGAGTCAGAAACTCATAGAAATAATGGGAATAAAAAATTGCTGATAGCATCGATCGGTTGAGCATACTATATACTATAAATGTTCCAAATTTCAAAGCGATTGGTCTAAAATTACAGATTCTATAGAGAAAAATCTCAGAGTAGGCAAAATCCTGAACTCAAAGCCAAGAGTGAGCCATGATTAAAAAAATTAAATTTTTTTGATCCCAATTATTTTGAGTTTGGCATGGAATTATATAGTTTCATTCATGTAGATTACGAATCTAGGAGACAAAATTTGATCTGGAGGATATTTTCCAAGATATCGAAAATTTAAAAATCCAATCCGGAAGCGGAGCCGGAAGCGGGGAGTCAGAAACTAATACAAATAATGGAGATAAAAAGTTGCTGATGGCATCGATCGGTTAGGCATACTATATACTATAAATGTTCCAAATTTCAAAGCGATTGGTCTAGAATTACAGATTCTATAGAGAAAAATCTCAGAATAGGCAAAATCCTGAACTCAAAGCGAAGAGTGAGCCATGATAAAAAAAACTAAATTTTTTTGATCCCAATTATTTTGAGTTTGGCATGGAATTATATAGTTTCATTCATGTAGATCATGAATCTAGGAGACAAAATTTGATCTGGAGGACATTTTCCAAGATATCGAAAATTTAAAAATCCAATCCGGAAGCGGAGCCGGAAGCGGGGAGTCAGAAACTCATAGAAATAATGGGAATAAAAAATTGCTGATAGCATCGATCGGTTGAGCATACTATATACTATAAATGTTCCAAATTTCAAAGCGATTGGTCTAAAATTACAGATTCTATAGAGAAAAATCTCAGAATAGGCAAAATCCTGAACTCAAAGCGAAGAGTGAGCCATGATAAAAAAAATTAAATTTTTTTGATCCCAATTATTTTGAGTTTGGCATGGAATTATATAGTTTCATTCATGTAGATTACGCATCTAGGAGACAAAATTTGATCTGGAGAATATTTTCCAAGATATCGAAAATTTAAAAATCCAATCCGGAAGCGGAGCCGGAAGCGGGGAGTCAAAAACACATACAAATAATGGAGATGAAAAATTGCTGATAGCATCGATCGGTTAGGCATACTATATAATATGAATGTTCTAAATCTCAAAGCGATTGGTCTAGAATTACAGATTCTATGGAGAAAAATCTCAGAATAGGCAAAATCCTGAACTCAAAGCGAAGAGTGAGCCATGATAAAAAAAATTAAATTTTTTTGATCCCAATTATTTTGAGTTTGGCATGGAATTATATAGTTTCATTCATGTAGATTACGAATCCAGGAGACAAAATTTGATCTGGAGGATATTTTCCAAGATATCGAAAATTTAAAAATCCAATCCGGAAGCGGGGAGTCAGAAACTCATACAAATAATGGAGATAAAAAATTGCTGATAGCATCGATCGGTTAGGCATACTATATACTATGAATGTTCTAAATCTCAAAGCGATTGGTCTGTAATTACAGATTTTATGGAGAAAAATCTCAGAATAGGCAAAATCCTAAACTCAAAGCGAAGAGTGAGCCATGATAAAAAAAATTAAATTTTTTTGATCCCAATTATTTTGAGTCTGGCATGGAATTATATAGTTTCATTCATGTAGATTACGAATCCAGGAGACAAAATTTGATCTGGAGGATATTTTCCAAGATATCGAAAATTTAAAAATCCAATCCGGAAGCGGAGCCGGAAGCGGGGAGTCAGAAACTCATACAAATAATAAGGATAAAAAATTGCTGATAGCATCGATCGGTTAGGCATACTATATACTATGAATGTTCTAAATCTCAAAGCGATTGGTCTAGAATTACAGATTCTATAGAGAAAAATCTCAGAATAGGCAAAATCCTGAACTCAAAGCGAAGAGTGAGCCATGATAAAAAAAATTAAATTTTTTTGATCCCAATTATTTTGAGTTTGGCATGGAATTATATAGTTTCATTCATGTAGATCATGAATCTAGGAGACAAAATTTGATCTGGAGGATATTTTCCAAGATATCGAAAATTTAAAAATCCAATCCGGAAGCGGAGCCGGAAGCGGGGAGTCAGAAACTCATAGAAATAATGGGAATAAAAAATTGCTGATAGCATCGATCGGTTGAGCATACTATATACTATAAATGTTCCAAATTTCAAAGCGATTGGTCTAAAATTACAGATTCTATAGAGAAAAATCTCAGAATAGGCAAAATCCTGAACTCAAAGCGAAGAGTGAGCCATGATAAAAAAAATTAAATTTTTTTGATCCCAATTATTTTGAGTTTGGCATGGAATTATATAGTTTCATTCATGTAGATTACGCATCTAGGAGACAAAATTTGATCTGGAGAATATTTTCCAAGATATCGAAAATTTAAAAATCCATTTCGGAAGCGGAGCCGGAAGCGGGGAGTCAAAAACACATACAAATAATGGAGATGAAAAATTGCTGATAGCATCGATCGGTTAGGCATACTATATAATATGAATGTTCTAAATCTCAAAGCGATTGGTCTAGAATTACAGATTCTATGGAGAAAAATCTCAGAATAGGCAAAATCCTGAACTCAAAGCGAAGAGTGAGCCATGATAACAAAAATTAAATTTTTTTGATCCCAATTATTTTGAGTTTGGCATGGAATTATATAGTTTCATTCATGTAGATTACGAATCCAGGAGACAAAATTTGATCTGGAGGATATTTTCCAAGATATCGAAAATTTAAAAATCCAATCCGGAAGCGGGGAGTCAGAAACTCATACAAATAATGGAGATAAAAAATTGCTGATAGCATCGATCGGTTAGGCATACTATATACTATGAATGTTCTAAATCTCAAAGCGATTGGTCTGTAATTACAGATTTTATGGAGAAAAATCTCAGAATAGGCAAAATCCCAAACTCAAAGCGAAGAGTGAGCCATGATAAAAAAAATTAAATTTTTTTGATCCCAATTATTTTGAGTCTGGCATAGAATTATATAGTTTCATTCATGTAGATTACGAATCCAGGAGACAAAATTTGATCTGGAGGATATTTTCCAAGATATCGAAAATTTAAAAATCCAATCCGGAAGCGGAGCCGGAAGCGGGGAGTCAGAAACTCATACAAATAATAAGGATAAAAAATTGCTGATAGCATCGATCGGTTAGGCATACTATATACTATGAATGTTCTAAATCTCAAAGCGATTGGTCTAGAATTACAGATTCTATAGAGAAAAATCTCAGAATAGGCAAAATCCTGAACTCAAAGCGAAGAGTGAGCCATGATAAAAAAAATTAAATTTTTTTGATCCCAATTATTTTGAGTTTGGCATGGAATTATATAGTTTCATTCATGTAGATTACGAATCTAGGAGACAAAATTTGATCTGGAGGATATTTTTCAAGATATCGAAAATTTAAAAATCCAATCCGGAAGCGGAGCCGGAAGCGGGGAGTCAGAAACTCATACAAATAATGGAGATAAAAAATTGCTGATAGCATCGATCGGTTAGGCATACTATATACTATGAATGTTCTAAATCTCAAAGCGATTGGTCTGTAATTACAGATTTTATGGAGAAAAATCTCAGAATAGGCAAAATCCTAAACTCAAAGCGAAGAGTGAGCCATGATAAAAAAAATTAAATTTTTTTGATCCCAATTATTTTGAGTCTGGCATGGAATTATATAGTTTCATTCATGTAGATTACGAATCCAGGAGACAAAATTTGATCTGGAGGATATTTTCCAAGATATCGAAAATTTAAAAATCCAATCCGGAAGCGGAGCCGGAAGCGGGGAGTCAGAAACTCATACAAATAATAAGGATAAAAAATTGCTGATAGCATCGATCGGTTAGGCATACTATATACTATGAATGTTCTGAATCTCAAAGCGATTGGTCTAGAATTACAGATTCTATAGAGAAAAATCTCAGAATAGGCAAAATCCTGAACTCAAAGCGAAGAGTGAGCCATGATAAAAAAAAATAAATTTTTTTGATCCCAATTATTTTGAGTTTGGCATGGAATTATATAGTTTCATTCATGTAGATTACGAATCTAGGAGACAAAATTTGATCTGGAGGATATTTTCCAAGATATCGAAAATTTAAAAATCCAATCCGGAAGCGGAGCCGGAAGCGGGGAGTCAAAAACTCATACAAATAATGGAGATAAAAAATTGCTGATAGCATCGATCGGTTAGGCATACTATATACTATGAATGTTCTAATTCTCAAAGCGATTTGTCTAGAATTACAGATTCTATGGAGAAAAATCTCAGAATAGGCAAAATCCTGAACTCAAAGCGAAGAGTGAGCCATGATAAAAAAAATTAAATTTTTTTGATCCCAATTATTTTGAGTTTGGCATGGAATTATATAGTTTCATTCATGTAGATTACGAATCTAGGAGACAAAATTTGATCTGGAGGATATTTTCCAAGATATCGAAAATTTAAAAATCCAATCCGGAAGCGGAGCCGGAAGCGGGGAGTCAGAAACTCATAGAAATAATGGGAATAAAAAATTGCTGATAGCATCGATTGGTTGAGCATACTATATACTATAAATGTTCCAAATTTCAAAGCGATTGGTCTAAAATTACAGATTCTATAGGAAAAAATCTCAGAATAGGCAAAATCCTGAACTCAAAGCGAAGAGTGAGCCATGAGAAAAAAAATTAAATTTTTTTGATCCCAATTATTTTGAGTTTGGCATGGAATTATATAGTTTCATTCATGTAGATTACGCATCTAGGAGACAAAATTTGATCTGGAGAATATTTTCCAAGATATCGAAAATTTAAAAATCCAATCCGGAAGCGGAGTCGGAAGCGGGGAGTCAAAAACACATACAAATAATGGAGATAAAAAATTGCTGATAGCATCGATCGGTTAGGCATACTATATAATATGAATGTTCTAAATCTCAAAGCGATTGGTCTAGAATTACAGATTCTATGGAGAAAAATCTCAGAATAGGCAAAATCCTGAACTCAAAGCGAAGAGTGAGCCATGATAAAAAAAATTAAATTTTTTTGATTCCAATTATTTTGAGTTTGGCATGGAATTATATAGTTTCATTCATGTAGATTACGCATCTAGGAGACAAAATTTGATCTGGAGGATATTTTCCAAGATATCGAAAATTTAAAAATCCAATCCGGAAGCGGGGAGTCAGAAACTCATACAAATAATGGAGATAAAAAATTGCTGATAGCATCGATCGGTTAGGCATACTATATACTATGAATGTTCTAAATCTCAAAGCGATTGGTCTGTAATTACAGATTTTATGGAGAAAAATCTCAGAATAGGCAAAATCCTAAACTCAAAGCGAAGAGTGAGCCATGATAAAAAAAATTAAATTTTTTTGATCCGAATCATTTTAAGTCTGGCATGGAATTATATAGTTTCATTCATGTAGATTACGAATCTAGGAGACAAAATTTGATCTGGAGGATATTTTCCAAGATATCGAAAATTTAAAAATCCAATCCGGAAGCGAAGCCGGAAGCGGGGAGTCAGAAACTCATACAAATAATGGAGATAAAAAATTGCTGATAGCATCGATCGGTTAGGCATACTATATACTATGAATGTTCTAAATCTCAAAGCGATTGGTCTAGAATTACAGATTCTATGGAGAAAAATCTCAGAATAGGCCAAATCCTGAACTCAAAGCGAAGAGTGAGCCATGATAAAAAAAATTAAATTTTTTTGATCCCAATTATTTTGAGTTTGGCATGGAATTATATAGTTTCATTCATGTAGATTACGAATCTAGGAGACAAAATTTGATCTGGAGGATATTTTCCAAGATATCGAAAATTTAAAAATCCAATCCGGAAGCGGAGCCGGAAGCGGGGAGTCAGCAACTCATACAAATAATGGAGATAAAAAATTGCTGGCAGCATCGATCGGTTAGGCATACTATATACTATGAATGTTCTAAATCTCAAAGCGATTGGTCTAGAATTACAGATTCTATGAAGAAAAATCTCAGAATAGGCAAAATCCTGAACTCAAAGCGAAGAGTGAGCCATGATAAAAAAAATTAAATTTTTTTGATCCCAATTATTTTGAGTTTGGCATGGAATTATATAGTTTCATTCATGTAGATTACGAATCCAGGAGACAAAATTTGATCTGGAGGATATTTTCCAAGATATCGAAAATTTAAAAATCCAATCCGGAAGCGGAGCCGGAAGCGGGGAGTCAGAAACTCATACAAATGATAAGGATAAAAAATTGCTGATAGCATCGATCGGTTAGGCATACTATATACTATGAATGTTCTAAATCTCAAAGCGATTGGTCTAGAATTACAGATTCTATAGAGAAAAATCTCAGAATAGGCAAAATCCTGAACTCAAAGCGAAGAGTGAGCCATGATAAAAAAAATTAAATTTTTTTTGATCCCAATTATTCTGAGTTTGGCATGGAATTATATAGTTTCATTCATGTAGATTACGAATCTAGGAGACAAAATTTGATCTGGAGGATATTTTCCAAGATATCGAAAATTTAAAAATCCAATCCGGAAGCGGAGCCGGAAGCGGGGAGTCAAAAACTCATACAAATAATGGAGATAAAAAATTGCTGATAGCATCGATCGGTTAGGCATACTATATACTATGAATGTTCTAAATCTCAAAGCGATTGGTCTAGAATTACAGATTCTATGGAGAAAAATCTCAGAATAGGCAAAATCCTGAACTCAAAGCGAAGAGTGAGCCATGATAAAAAAAATTAAATTTTTTTGATCCCAATTATTTTGAGTTTGGCATGGAATTATATAGTTTCATTCATGTAGATTACAAATCTAGGAGACAAAATTTGATTTGGAGGATATTTTCCAAGATATCGGAAATTTAAAAATCCAATCCGGAAGCGGAGCCGGAAGCGGGGAGTCAGAAACTCATACAAATAATGGAGATAAAGAATTGCTGATAGCATCGATCGGTTAGGCATACTATATACTATAAATGTTCCAAATTTCAAAGCGATTGGTCTAGAATAACAGATTCTATAAAGAAAAATCTCAGAATAGGCAAAATCCTGAACTCAAAGCGAAGAGTGAGCCATGATAAAAAAATTAAATTTTTTTGATCGCAATTATTTTGAGTTTGGCATGGAATTATATAGTTTCATTCATGTAGATTACGAATCTAGGAGACAAAATTTGATCTGGAGGATATTTTCCAAGATATCGAAAATTTAAAAATCCAATCCGGAAGCGGAGCCGGAAGCGGGGAGTCAAAAACTCATACAAATAATGGAGATAAAAAATTGCTGATAGCATCGATCGGTTAGGCATACTATATACTATGAATGTTCTAATTCTCAAAGCGATTGGTCTAGAATTACAGATTCTATGGAGAAAAATCTCAGAATAGGCAAAATCCTGAACTCAAAGCGAAGAGTGAGCCATGATAAAAAAAATTAAATTTTTTTGATCCCAATTATTTTGAGTTTGGCATGGAATTATATAGTTTCATTCATGTAGATTACGAATCTAGGAGACAAAATTTGATTTGGAGGATATTTTCCAAGATATCGGAAATTTAAAAATCCAATCCGGAAGCGGAGCCGGAAGCGGGGAGTCAGAAACTCATACAAATAATGGAGATAAAGAATTGCTGATAGCATCGATCGGTTAGGCATACTATATACTATAAATGTTCCAAATTTCAAAGCGATTGGTCTAGAATAACAGATTCTATAAAGAAAAATCTCAGAATAGGCAAAATCCTGAACTCAAAGCGAAGAGTGAGCCATGATAAAAAAATTAAATTTTTTTGATCGCAATTATTTTGAGTTTGGCATGGAATTATATAGTTTCATTCATGTAGATTACGAATCTAGGAGACAAAATTTGATCTGGAGGATATTTTCCAAGATATCGAAAATTTAAAAATCCAATCCGGAAGCGGAGCCGGAAGCGGGGAGTCAAAAACTCATACAAATAATGGAGATAAAAAATTGCTGATAGCATCGATCGGTTAGGCATACTATATACTATGAATGTTCTAATTCTCAAAGCGATTTGTCTAGAATTACAGATTCTATGGAGAAAAATCTCAGAATAGGCAAAATCCTGAACTCAAAGCGAAGAGTGAGCCATGATAAAAAAAATTAAATTTTTTTGATCCCAATTATTTTGAGTTTGGCATGGAATTATATAGTTTCATTCATGTAGATTACGAATCTAGGAGACAAAATTTGATCTGGAGGATATTTTCCAAGATATCGAAAATTTAAAAATCCAATCCGGAAGCGGAGCCGGAAGCGGGGAGTCAGAAACTCATACAAATAATGGAGATAAAGAATTGCTGATAGCATCGATCGGTTAGGCATACTATATACTATAAATGTTCCAAATTTCAAAGCGATTGGTCTAGAATTACAGATTCTATAGAGAAAAATCTCAGAATAGGCAAAATCCTGAACTCAAAGCGAAGAGTGAGCCATGATAAAAAAAATTAAATTTTTTTGATCCCAATTATTTTGAGTTTGGCATGGAATTATATAGTTTCATTCATGTAGATTACGAATCTAGGAGACAAAATTTGATCTGGAGGATATTTTCCAAGATATCGAAAATTTAAAAATCCAATCCGGAAGCGGAGCCGGAAGCGGGGAGTCAGAAACTCATACAAATAATGGAGATAAAGAATTGCTGATAGCATCGATCGGTTAGGCATACTATATACTATAAATGTTCCAAATTTCAAAGCAATTGGTCTAGAATTACAGATTCTATAGAGAAAAATCTCAGAATAGGCAAAATCCTGAACTCAAAGCGAAGAGTGAGCAATGATAAAAAAAATTAAATTTTTTTGATCCCAATTATTTTGAGTTTGGCATGGAATTATATAGTTTCATTCATGTAGATTACGAATCTAGGAGACAAAATTTGATCTGGAGGATATTTTCCAAGATATCGAAAATTTAAAAATCCAATCCGGAAGCGGAGCCGGAAGCGGGGAGTCAGAAACTCATACAAATGATGGAGACAAAGAATTGCTGATAGCATCGATCGGTTAGGCATACTATATACTATAAATGTTTCAAATTTCAAAGCGATTGGTCTAGAATTACAGATTCTATAGAGAAAAATCTCAGAATAGGCAAAATCCTGAACTCAAAGCGAAGAGTGAGCCATGATAAAAAAAATTAAATTTTTTTGATCCCAATTATTTTGAGTTTGGCATGGAATTATATAATTTCATTCATGTAGATTACGAATCTAGGAGACAAAATTTGATCTGGAGGATATTTTCCAAGATATCGAAAATTTAAAAATCCAATCCGGAAGCGGAGCCGGAAGCGGGGAGTCAGAAACTCATACAAATAATGGAGATAAAAAATTGCTGATAGCATCGATCGGTTAGGCATACTATATACTATAAATGTTCCAAATTTCAAAGCGATTGGTCTAGAATTACAGATTCTATAGAGAAAAATCTCAGAATAGGCAAAATCCTGAACTCAAAGCGAAGAGTGAGCCATGATAAAAAAATTAAATTTTTTTGATCGCAATTATTTTGAGTTTGGCATGGAATTATATAGTTTCATTCATGTAGATTACGAATCTAGGAGACAAAATTTGATCTGGAGGATATTTTCCAAGATATCGAAAATTTAAAAATCCAATCCGGAAGCGGAGCCGGAAGCGGGGAGTCAAAAACTCATACAAACAATGGAGATAAAAAATTGCTGATAGCATCGATCGGTTAGGCATACTATATACTATGAATGTTCAAATTCTCAAAGCGATTTGTCTAGAATTACAGATTCTATGGAGAAAAATCTCAGAATAGGCAAAATCCTGAACTCAAAGCGAAGAGTGAGCCATGATAAAAAAAATTAAATTTCTTTGATCCCAATTATTTTGAGTTTGGCATGGAATTATATAGTTTCATTCATGTAGATTACGAATCTAGGAGACAAAATTTGATCTGGAGGATATTTTCCAAGATATCGAAAATTTAAAAATCCAATCCGGAAGCGGAGCCGGAAGCGGGGAGTCAAAAACTCATACAAATAATGGAGATAAGAAATTGCTGATAGCATCGATCGGTTAGGCATACTATATACTATGAATGTTCTAAATCTCAAAGCGATTGGTCTAGAATTACAGATTCTATGGAGAAAAATCTCAGAATAGGCAAAATCCTGAACTCAAAGCGGAGAGTGAGCCATGATAAAAAAAACTAAATTTTTTTGATCCCAATTATTTTGAGTTTGGCATGGAATTATATAGTTTCATTCATGTAGATTAGGAATCTAGAAGACAAAATTTGATCTGGAGGATATTTTCCAAGATATCGAAAATTTAAAAATCCAATCCGGAAGCGGAGCCGGAAGCGGGGAGTCAGAAACTCATACAAATAATGGAGATAAAGAATTGCTGATAGCATAGATCGGTTAGGCATACTATATACTATAAATGTTCCAAATTTCAAAGCGATTGGTCTAGAATTACAGATTCTATAGAGAAAAATCTCAGAATAGGCAAAATCCTGAACTCAAAGCGAAGAGTGAGCCATGATAAAAAAATTAAATTTTTTTGATCGCAATTATTTTGAGTTTGGCATGGAATTATATAGTTTCATTCATGTAGACTACGAATCTAGGAGACAAAATTTGATCTGGAGGATATTTTCCAAGATATCGAAAATTTAAAAATCCAATCCGGAAGCGGAGCCGGAAGCGGGGAGTCAGAAACTCATACAAATAATGGAGATAAAGAATTGCTGATAGCATAGATCGGTTAGGCATACTATATACTATAAATGTTCCAAATTTCAAAGCGATTGGTCTAGAATTACAGATTCTATAGAGAAAAATCTCAGAATAGGCAAAATCCTGAACTCAAAGCGAAGAGTGAGCCATGATAAAAAAAAATAAATTTTTTTGATCCCAATTATTTTGAGTTTGGCATGGAATTATATAGTTTCATTCATGTAGATTACGAATCTAGGAGACAAAATTTGATCTGGAGGATATTTTCCAAGATATCGAAAATTTAAAAATCCAATCCGGAAGCGGAGCCGGAAGCGGGGAGTCAGAAACTCATACGAATAATGGAGATAAAAAATTGCTGATAGCATCGATCGGTTAGGCATACTATATACTATAAATGTTCCAAATTTCAAAGCGATTTGTCTAGAATTACAGATTCTATAGAGAAAAATCTCAGAATAGGCAAAATCCTGAACTCAAAGCGAAGAGTGAGCCATGATAAAAAAAATTAAATTTTTTTGATCCCAATTATTTTGAGTTTGGCATGGAATTATATAGTTTCATTCATGTAGATTACGAATCTAGGAGACAAAATTTGATCTGGAGGATATTTTCCAAGATATCGAAAATTTAAAAATCCAATCCGGAAGCGGAGACGGAAGCGGGGAGTCAGAAACTCATACAAATAATGGAAATAAAAAATTGCTGATAGCATCGATCGGTTAGGCATACTATATACTATAAATGTTCCAAATTTCAAAGCGATTGGTCTAGAATTACAGATTCTATAGAGAAAAATCTCAGAATAGGCAAAATCCTGAACTCAAAGCGAAGAGTGAGCCATGATAAAAAAAATTAAATTTTTTTGATCCCAATTATTTTGAGTTTGGCATGGAGTTATATAGTTTCATTCATGTAGATTACGAATATAGGAGACAAAATTTGATCTGGAGGATATTTTCCAAGATATCGAAAATTTAAAAATCCAATCCGGAAGCGGAGCCGGAAGCGGGGAGTCAGAAACTCATACGAATAATGGAGATAAAAAATTGCTGATAGCATCGATCGGTTAGGCATACTATATACTATAAATGTTCCAAATTTCAAAGCGATTGGTCTAGAATTACAGATTCTATAGAGAAAAATCTCAGAATAGGCAAAATCCTGAACTCAAAGCGAAAAGCGGGCCATGATAAAAAAAATTAAATTTTTTTGATCCCAATTATTTTGAGTTTGGCATGGAATTATATAGTTTCATTCATGTAGATTACGAATCTAGGAGACAAAATTTGATCTGGAGGATATTTTCCAAGATATCGAAAATTTAAAAATCCAATCCGGAAGCGGAGCCGGAAGCGGGGAGTCAGAAACTCATACAAATAATGGAGATAAAAAATTGCTGATAGCATTGATCGGTTAGGCATACTATATACTATAAATGTTCCAAATTTCAAAGCGATTGGTTCAGAATTACAGATTCTATAGAGAAAAATCTCAGAATAGGCAAAATCCTGAACTCAAAGCGAAGAGTGAGCCATGATAAAAAAATTAAATTTTTTTGATCGCAATTATTTTGAGTTTGGCATGGAATTATATAGTTTCATTCATGTAGATTACGAATCTAGGAGACAAAATTTGATCTGGAGGATATTTTCCAAGATATCGAAAATTTAAAAATCCAATCCGGAAGCGGAGCCGGAAGCGGGGAGTCAAAAACTCATACAAATAATGGGAATAAAAAATTGCTGATAGCATCGATCGGTTAGGCATACTATATACTATGAATGTTCTAATTCTCAAAGCGATTTGTCTAGAATTACAGATTCTATGGAGAAAAATCTCAGAATAGGCAAAATCCTGAACTCAAAGCGAAGAGTGAGCCATGATAAAAAAAATTAAATTTTTTTGATCCCAATTATTTTTAGTTTGGCATGGAATTATATAGTTTCATTCATGTAGATTACGAATCTAGGAGACAAAATTTGATCTGGAGGATATTTTCCAAGATATCGAAAATTTAAAAATCCAATCCGGAAGCGGAGCCGGAAGCGGGGAGTCAGAAACTCATACAAATAATAGAGATAAAGAATTGCTGATAGCATCGATCGGTTAGGCATACTATATACTATAAATGTTCCAAATTTCAAAGCGATTGGTCTAGAATTACAGATTCTATAGAGAAAAATCTCAGAATAGGCAAAATTCTGAACTCAAAGCGGAGAGTGAGCCATGATAAAAAAAATTAAATTTTTTTGATCCCAATTATTTTGAGTTTGGCATGGAATTATATAGTTTTATTCATGTAAATTACGAATCTAGGAGACAAAATTTGATCTGGAGGATATTTTCCAAGATATCGAAAATTTAAAAATCCAATCCGGAAGCGGAGCCGGAAGCGGGGAGTCAGAAACTCATACGAATAATGGAGATAAAAAATTGCTGATAGCATCGATCGGTTAGGCATACTATATACTATAAATGTTCCAAATTTCAAAGCGATTGGTCTAGAATTACAGATTCTATAGAGAAAAATCTCAGAATAGGCAAAATCCTGAACTCAAAGCGAAGAGTGAGCCATGATAAAAAAAATTAAATTTTTTTGATCCCAATTATTTTGAGTTTGGCATGGAATTATATAGTTTCATTCATGTAGATTACGAATCTAGGAGACAAAATTTGATCTGGAGGATATTTTCCAAGATATGGAAAATTTAAAAATCCAATCCGGAAGCGGAGCCGGAAGCGGGGAGTCAGAAACTCATACAAATAATGGAGATAAAAAATTGCTGATAGCATCGATCGGTTAGGCATACTATATACTATAAATGTTCCAAATTTCAAAGCGATTGGTCTAGAATTACAGATTCTATAGAGAAAAATCTCAGAATAGGCAAAATCCTGAACTCAAAGCGAAGAGTGAGCCATGATAAAAAAAATTAAATTTTTTTGATCCCAATTATTTTGAGTTTGGCATGGAATTATATAGTTTCATTCATGTAGATTACGAATCTAGGAGACAAAATTTGATCTGGAGGATATTTTCCAAGATATCGAAAATTTAAAAATCCAATCCGGAAGCGGAGCCGGAAGCGGGGAGTCAGAAACTCATACAAATAATGGAGATAAAAAATTGCTGATAGCATCGATCGGTTAGGCATACTATATACTATAAATGTTCCAAATTTCAAAGCGATTGGTCCAGAATTACAGATTCTATAGAGAAAAATCTCAGAATAGGCAAAATCCTGAACTCAAAGCGAAGAGTGAGCCATGATAAAAAAATTAAATTTTTTTGATCGCAATTATTTTGAGTTTGGCATGGAATTATATAGTTTCATTCATGTAGATTACGAATCTAGGAGACAAAATTTGATCTGGAGGATATTTTCCAAGATATCGAAAATTTAAAAATCCAATCCGGAAGCGGAGCCGGAAGCGGGGAGTCAAAAACTCATACAAATAATGGGAATAAAAAATTGCTGATAGCATCGATCGGTTAGGCATACTATATACTATGAATGTTCTAATTCTCAAAGCGATTTGTCTAGAATTACAGATTCTATGGAGAAAAATCTCAGAATAGGCAAAATCCTGAACTCAAAGCGAAGAGTGAGCCATGATAAAAAAAATTAAATTTTTTTGATCCCAATTATTTTTAGTTTGGCATGGAATTATATAGTTTCATTCATGTAGATTACGAATCTAGGAGACAAAATTTGATCTGGAGGATATTTTCCAAGATATCGAAAATTTAAAAATCCAATCCGGAAGCGGAGCCGGAAGCGGGGAGTCAGAAACTCATACAAATAATAGAGATAAAGAATTGCTGATAGCATCGATCGGTTAGGCATACTATATACTATAAATGTTCCAAATTTCAAAGCGATTGGTCTAGAATTACAGATTCTATAGAGAAAAATCTCAGAATAGGCAAAATCCTGAACTCAAAGCGGAGAGTGAGCCATGATAAAAAAAATTAAATTTTTTTGATCCCAATTATTTTGAGTTTGGCATGGAATTATATAGTTTCATTCATGTAAATTACGAATCTAGGAGACAAAATTTGATCTGGAGGATATTTTCCAAGATATCGAAAATTTAAAAATCCAATCCGGAAGCGGAGCCGGAAGCGGGGAGTCAGAAACTCATACGAATAATGGAGATAAAAAATTGCTGATAGCATCGATCGGTTAGGCATACTATATACTATAAATGTTCCAAATTTCAAAGCGATTGGTCTAGAATTACAGATTCTATAGAGAAAAATCTCAGAATAGGCAAAATCCTGAACTCAAAGCGAAGAGTGAGCCATGATAAAAAAAATTAAATTTTTTTGATCCCAATTATTTTGAGTTTGGCATGGAATTATATAGTTTCATTCATGTAGATTACGAATCTAGGAGACAAAATTTGATCTGGAGGATATTTTCCAAGATATGGAAAATTTAAAAATCCAATCCGGAAGCGGAGCCGGAAGCGGGGAGTCAGAAACTCATACAAATAATGGAGATAAAAAATTGCTGATAGCATCGATCGGTTAGGCATACTATATACTATAAATGTTCCAAATTTCAAAGCGATTGGTCTAGAATTACAGATTCTATAGAGAAAAATCTCAGAATAGGCAAAATCCTGAACTCAAAGCGAAGAGTGAGCCATGATAAAAAAATTAAATTTTTTTGATCCCAATTATTTTGAGTTTGGCATGGAATTATATAGTTTCATTCATGTAGATTACGAATCTGGGAAACAAAATTTGATCTGGAGGATATTTTCCAAGATATCGAAAATTTAAAAATCCAATCCGGAAGCGGAGCCGGAAGCGGGGAGTCAGAAACTCATACAAATAATGGAGATAAAGAATTGCTGATAGCATCGATCGGTTAGGCATACTATATACTATAAATGTTCTAAATTTCAAAGCGATTGGTCTAGAATTACAGATTCTATAGAGAAAAATCTCAGAATAGGCAAAATCCTGAACTCAAAGCGAAGAGTGAGCCATGATAAAAAAAATTAAATTTTTTTGATCCCAATTATTTTGAGTTTGGCATGGAATTATATAGTTTCATTCATGTAGATTACGAATCTAGGAGACAAAATTTGATCTGGAGGATATTTTCCAAGATATCGAAAATTTAAAAATCCAATCCGGAAGCGGAGCCGGAAGCGGGGAGTCAGAAACTCATACGAATAATGGAGATAAAAAATTGCTGATAGCATCGATCGGTTAGGCATACTATATACTATAAATGTTCCAAATTTCAAAGCGATTGGTCTAGAATTACAGATTCTATAGAGAAAAATCTCAGAATAGGCAAAATCCTGAACTCAAAGCGAAGAGTGAGCCATGATAAAAAAAATTAAATTTTTTTGATCCCAATTATTTTGAGTTTGGCATGGAATTATATAGTTTCATTCATGTAGATTACGAATCTAGGAGACAAAATTTGATCTGGAGGATATTTTCCAAGATATCGAAAATTTAAAAATCCAATCCGGAAGCGGAGCCGGAAGCGGGGAGTCAGAAACTCATACAAATAATGGAGATAAAAAATTGCTGATAGCATCGATCGGTTAGGCATACTATATACTATAAATGTTCCAAATTTCAAAGCGATTGGTCCAGAATTACAGATTCTATAGAGAAAAATCTCAGAATAGGCAAAATCCTGAACTCAAAGCGAAGAGTGAGCCATGATAAAAAAATTAAATTTTTTTGATCGCAATTATTTTGAGTTTGGCATGGAATTATATAGTTTCATTCATGTAGATTACGAATCTAGGAGACAAAATTTGATCTGGAGGATATTTTCCAAGATATCGAAAATTTAAAAATCCAATCCGGAAGCGGAGCCGGAAGCGGGGAGTCAAAAACTCATACAAATAATGGGAATAAAAAATTGCTGATAGCATTGATCGGTTAGGCATACTATATACTATGAATGTTCTAATTCTCAAAGCGATTTGTCTAGAATTACAGATTCTATGGAGAAAAATCTCAGAATAGGCAAAATCCTGAACTCAAAGCGAAGAGTGAGCCATGATAAAAAAAATTAAATTTTTTTGATCCCAATTATTTTGAGTTTGGCATGGAATTATATAGTTTCATTCATGTAGATTACGAATCTAGGAGACAAAATTTGATCTGGAGGATATTTTCCAAGATATCGAAAATTTAAAAATCCAATCCGGAAGCGGAGCTGGAAGCGGGGAGTCAGAAACTCATACAAATAATAGAGATAAAGAATTGCTGATAGCATCGATCGGTTAGGCATACTATATACTATAAATGTTCCAAATTTCAAAGCGATTGGTCAAGAATTACAGATTCTATAGAGAAAAATCTCAGAATAGGCAAAATCCTGAACTCAAAGCGGAGAGTGAGCCATGATAAAAAAAATTAAATTTTTTTGATCCCAATTATTTTTAGTTTGGCATGGAATTATATAGTTTCATCCATGTAGATTACGAATCTAGGAGACAAAATTTGATCTGGAGGATATTTTCCAAGATATCGAAAATTTAAAAATCCAATCCGGAAGCGGAGCCGGAAGCGGGGAGTCAGAAACTCATACAAATAATGGAGATAAAGAATTGCTGATAGCATCGATCGGTTAGGCATACTATATACTATAAATGTTCCAAATTTCAAAGCGATTGGTCTAGAATTACAGATTCTATAGAGAAAAATCTCAGAATAGGCAAAATCCTGAACTCAAAGCGAAGAGTGAGCCATGATAAAAAAAATTAAATTTTTTTGATCCCAATTATTTTGAGTTTGGCATGGAATTATATAGTTTCATTCATGTAGATTACGAATCTAGGAGACAAAATTTGATCTGGAGGATATTTTCCAAGATATCGAAAATTTAAAAATCCAATCCGGAAGCGGAGCCGGAAGCGGGGAGTCAGAAACTCATACGAATAATGGAGATAAAAAATTGCTGATAGCATCGATCGGTTAGGCATACTATATACTATAAATGTTCCAAATTTCAAAGCGATTGGTCTAGAATTACAGATTCTATAGAGAAAAGTCTCAGAATAGGCAAAATCCTGAACTCAAAGCGAAGAGTGAGCCATGATAAAAAAAATTAAATTTTTTTGATCCCAATTATTTTGAGTTTGGCATGGAATTATATAGTTTCATTCATGTAGATTACGAATCTAGGAGACAAAATTTGATCTGGAGGATATTTTCCAAGATATCGAAAATTTAAAAATCCAATCCGGAAGCGGAGCCGGAAGCGGGGAGTCAGAAACTCATACAAATAATGGAGATAAAAAATTGCTGATAGCATCGATCGGTTAGGCATACTATATACTATAAATGTTCCAAATTTCAAAGCGATTGGTCCAGAATTACAGATTCTATAGAGAAAAATCTCAGAATAGGCAAAATCCTGAACTCAAAGCGAAGAGTGAGCCATGATAAAAAAATTAAATTTTTTTGATCGCAATTATTTTGAGTTTGGCATGGAATTATATAGTTTCATTCATGTAGATTACGAATCTAGGAGACAAAATTTGATCTGGAGGATATTTTCCAAGATATCGAGAATTTAAAAATCCAATCCGGAAGCGGAGCCGGAAGCGGGGAGTCAAAAACTCATACAAATAATGGGAATAAAAAATTGCTGATAGCATTGATCGGTTAGGCATACTATATACTATGAATGTTCTAATTCTCAAAGCGATTTGTCTAGAATTACAGATTCTATGGAGAAAAATCTCAGAATAGGCAAAATCCTGAACTCAAAGCGAAGAGTGAGCCATGATAAAAAAAATTAAATTTTTTTGATCCCAATTATTTTTAGTTTGGCATGGAATTATATAGTTTCATTCATGTAGATTACGAATCTAGGAGACAAAATTTGATCTGGAGGATATTTTCCAAGATATCGAAAATTTAAAAATCCAATCCGGAAGCGGAGCCGGAAGCGGGGAGTCAGAAACTCATACAAATAATAGAGATAAAGAATTGCTGATAGCATCGATCGGTTAGGCATACTATATACTATAAATGTTCCAAATTTCAAAGCGATTGGTCTAGAATTACAGATTCTATAGAGAAAAATCTCAGAATAGGCAAAATCCTGAACTCAAAGCGGAGAGTGAGCCATGATAAAAAAAATTAAATTTTTTTGATCCCAATTATTTTGAGTTTGGCATGGAATTATATAGTTTCATTCATGTAGATTACGAATCTAGGAGACAAAATTTGATCTGGAGGATATTTTCCAAGATATCGAAAATTTAAAAATCCAATCCGGAAGCGGAGCCGGAAGCGGGGAGTCAGAAACTCATACGAATAATGGAGATAAAAAATTGCTGATAACATCGATCGGTTGGGCATACTATATACTATGAATGTTCCAAATTTCAAAGCGATTGGTCTAGAATTACAGATTCTATAGAGAAAAATCTCAGAATAGGCAAAATCCTGAACTTAAAGCAAAGAGTGAGCCATGATAAAAAAATTAAATTTTTTTGATCCCAATTATTTTGAGTTTGGCATGAAATTATATAGTTTCATTCATGTAGATTACGAATCTAGGAGACAAAATTTGATCTGGAGGATATTTTCCAAGATATCGAAAATTTAAAAATCCAATCCGGAAGCGGAGCCGGAAGCGGGGAGTCAGAAACTCATACAAATAATGGAGATAAAAAATTGCTGATAGCATCGATCGGTTAGGCATACTATATACTATAAATGTTCCAAATTTCAAAGCGATTGGTCTAGAATTACAGATTCTATAGAGAAAAATCTCAGAATAGGCAAAATCCTGAACTTAAAGCAAAGAGTGAGCCATGATAAAAAAATTAAATTTTTTTGATCGCAATTATTTTGAGTTTGGCATGGAATTATATAGTTTCATTCATGTAGATTACGAATCTAGGAGACAAAATTTGATCTGGAGGATATTTTCCAAGATATCGAAAATTTAAAAATCCAATCCGGAAGCGGAGCCGGAAGCGGGGAGTCAGAAACTCATACAAATAATGGAGATGAAGAATTGCTGATAGCATAGATCGGTTAGGCATACTATATACTATGAATGTTCCAAATTTCGAAGCGATTGGTCTAGAATTACAGATTCTATAGAGAAAAATCTCAGTATAGGCAAAATCCTGAACACAAAGCGAAGAGTGAGCCATGATAAAAAAAATTAAATTTTTTTGATCCCAATTATTTTGAGTTTGGCATGGAATTATATAGTTTCATTCATGTAGATTACGAATCTAGGAGACAAAATTTGATCTGGAGGATATTTTCCAAGATATCGAAAATTTAAAAATCCAATCCGGAAGCGGAGCCGGAAGCGGGGAGTCAGAAACTCATACGAATAATGGAGATAAAAGATTGCTGATAGCATCGATCGGTTAGGCATACTATATACTATAAATGTTCCAAATTTCAAAGCGATTGGTCTAGAATTACAGATTCTATAGAGAAAAATCTCAGAATAGGCAAAATCCTGAACTTAAAGCAAAGAGTGAGCCATGATAAAAAAATTAAATTTTTTTGATCCCAATTATTTTGAGTTTGGCATGGAATTATATAGTTTCATTCATGTAGATTACGAATCTAGGAGACAAAATTTGATCTGGAGGATATTTTCCAAGATATCGAAAATTTAAAAATCCAATCCGGAAGCGGAGCCGGAAGCGGGGAGTCAGAAACTCATACAAATAATGGAGATAAAAAATTGCTGATAGCATCGATCGGTTAGGCATACTATATACTATAAATGTTCCAAATTTCAAAGCGATTGGTCTAGAATTACAGATTCTATAGAGAAAAATCTCAGAATAGGCAAAATCCTGAACTTAAAGCAAAGAGTGAGCCATGATAAAAAAATTAAATTTTTTTGATCGCAATTATTTTGAGTTTGGCATGGAATTATATAGTTTCATTCATGTAGATTACGAATCTAGGAGACAAAATTTGATCTGGAGGATATTTTCCAAGATATCGAAAATTTAAAAATCCAATCCGGAAGCGGAGCCGGAAGCGGGGAGTCAGAAACTCATACAAATAATGGGAATAAAAAATTGCTGATAGCATTGATCGGTTAGGCATACTATATACTATGAATGTTCTAATTCTCAAAGCGATTTGTCTAGAATTACAGATTCTATGGAGAAAAATCTCAGAATAGGCAAAATCCTGAACTCAAAGCGAAGAGTGAGCCATGATAAAAAAAAAAAAATTTTTTTGATCCCAATTATTTTTAGTTTGGCATGGAATTATATAGTTTCATTCATGTAGATTACGAATCTAGGAGACAAAATTTGATCTGGAGGATATTTTCCAAGATATCGAAAATTTAAAAATCCAATCCGGAAGCGGAGCCGGAAGCGGGGAGTCAGAAACTCATACAAATAATAGAGATAAAGAATTGCTGATAGCATCGATCGGTTAGGCATACTATATACTATAAATGTTCCAAATTTCAAAGCGATTGGTCTAGAATTACAGATTCTATAGAGAAAAATCTCAGAATAGGCAAAATCCTGAACTCAAAGCGGAGAGTGAGCCATGATAAAAAAAATTAAATTTTTTTGATCCCAATTATTTTGAGTTTGGCATGGAATTATATAGTTTCATTCATGTAGATTACGAATCTAGGAGACAAAATTTGATCTGGAGGATATTTTCCAAGATATCGAAAATTTAAAAATCCAATCCGGAAGCGGAGCCGGAAGCGGGGAGTCAGAAACTCATACAAATAATGGAGATAAAGAATTGCTGATAGCATAGATCGGTTAGGCATACTATATACTATGAATGTTCCAAATTTCAAAGCGATTGGTCTAGAATTACAGATTCTATAGAGAAAAATCTCAGTATAGGCAAAATCCTGAACACAAAGCGAAGAGTGAGCCATGATAAAAAAAATTAAATTTTTTTGATCCCAATTATTTTGAGTTTGGCATGGAATTATATAGTTTCATTCATGTAGATTACGAATCTAGGAGACAAAATTTGATCTGGAGGATATTTTCCAAGATATCGAAAATTTAAAAATCCAATCCGGAAGCGGAGCCGGAAGCGGGGAGTCAGAAACTCATACGAATAATGGAGATAGAAAATTGCTGATAGCATCGATCGGTTGGGCATACTATATACTATGAATGTTCCAAATTTCAAAGCGATTGGTCTAGAATTACAGATTCTATAGAGAAAAATCTCAGAATAGGCAAAATCCTGAACTTAAAGCAAAGAGTGAGCCATGATAAAAAAATTAAATTTTTTTGATCCCAATTATTTTGAGTTTGGCATGGAATTATATAGTTTCATTCATGTAGATTACGAATCTAGGAGACAAAATTTGATCTGGAGGATATTTTCCAAGATATCGAAAATTTAAAAATCCAATCCGGAAGCGGAGCCGGAAGCGGGGAGTCAGAAACTCATACAAATAATGGAGATAAAAAATTGCTGATAGCATCGATCGGTTAGGCATACTATATACTATAAATGTTTCAAATTTCAAAGCGATTGGTCTAGAATTACAGATTCTATAGAGAAAAATCTCAGAATAGGCAAAATCCTGAACTTAAAGCAAAGAGTGAGCCATGATAAAAAAATTAAATTTTTTTGATCGCAATTATTTTGAGTTTGGCATGGAATTATATAGTTTCATTCATGTAGATTACGAATCTAGGAGACAAAATTTGATCTGGAGGATATTTTCCAAGATATCGAAAATTTAAAAATCCAATCCGGATGCGGAGCCGGAAGCGGGGAGTCAGAAACTCATACAAATAATGGAGATAAAGAATTGCTGATAGCATAGATCGGTTAGGCATACTATATACTATGAATGTTCCAAATTTCAAAGCGATTGGTCTAGAATTACAGATTCTATAGAGAAAAATCTCAGTATAGGCAAAATCCTGAACACAAAGCGAAGAGTGAGCCATGATAAAAAAAATTAAATTTTTTTGATCCTAATTATTTTGAGTTTGGCAAGGAATTATATAGTTTCATTCATGTAGATTACGAATCTAGGAGACAAAATTTGATCTGGAGGATATTTTCCAAGATATCGAAAATTTAAAAATCCAATCCGGAAGCGGAGCCGGAAGCAGGGAGTCAGAAACTCATACGAATAATGGAGATAAAAAATTGCTGATAGCATCGATCGGTTAGGCATACTATATACTATAAATGTTCCAAATTTCAAAGCGATTGGTCTAGAATTACAGATTCTATAGAGAAAAATCTCAGAATAGGCAAAATCCTGAACTTAAAGCAAAGAGTGAGCCATGATAAAAAAATTAAATTTTTTTGATCCCAATTATTTTGAGTTTGGCATGGAATTATATAGTTTCATTCATGTAGATTACGAATCTAGGAGACAAAATTTGATCTGGAGGATATTTTCCAAGATATCGAAAATTTAAAAATCCAATCCGGAAGCGGAGCCGGAAGCGGGGAGTCAGAAACTCATACAAATAATGGAGATAAAAAATTGCTGATAGCATCGATCGGTTAGGCATACTATATACTATAAATGTTCCAAATTTCAAAGCGATTGGTCTAGAATTACAGATTCTATAGAGAAAAATCTCAGAATAGGCAAAATCCTGAACTTAAAGCAAAGAGTGAGCCATGATAAAAAAATTAAATTTTTTTGATCGCAATTATTTTGAGTTTGGCATGGAATTATATAGTTTCATTCATGTAGATTACGAATCTAGGAGACAAAATTTGATCTGGAGGATATTTTCCAAGATATCGAAAATTTAAAAATCCAATCCGGAAGCGGAGCCGGAAGCGGGGAGTCAGAAACTCATACAAATAATGGAGATAAAGAATTGCTGATAGCATAGATCGGTTAGGCATACTATATACTATAAATGTTACAAATTTCAAAGCGATTGGTCTAGAATTACAGATTCTATAGAGAAAAATCTCAGAATAGGCAAAATCCTGAACTCAAAGCGAAGAGTGAGCCATGATAAAAAAAAATAAATTTTTTTGATCCCAATTATTTTGAGTTTGGCATGGAATTATATAGTTTCATTCATGTAGATTACGAATCTAGGAGACAAAATTTGATCTGGAGGATATTTTCCAAGATATCGAAAATTTAAAAATCCAATCCGGAAGCGGAGCCGGAAGCGGAGCCGGAAGCGGGGAGTCAGAAACTCATACAAATAATGGAGATAAAAAATTGCTGATAGCATCGATCGGTTAGGCATACTATATACTATAAATGTTCCAAATTTCAAAGCGATTGGTCTAGAATTACAGATTCTATAGAGAAAAATCTCAGAATAGGCAAAATCCTGAACTCAAAGCGAAGAGTGAGCCATGATAAAAAAAATTAAATTTTTTTGATCCCAATTATTTTGAGTTTGGCATGGAATTATATAGTTTCATCCATGTAGATTACGAATCTAGGAGACAAAATTTGATCTGGAGGATATTTTCCAAGATATCGAGAATTTAAAAATCCAATCCGGAAGCGGAGCCGGAAGCAGGAATCAGAAACCCATACAAATAATGGAGATAAAAAATTGCTGATAGCATCGATCGGTTCGGCATACTATATACTATAAATGTTCCAAATTTCAAAGCGATTGGTCTAGAATTACAGATTCTATAGAGAAAAATCTCAGAATAGGCAAAATCCTGAACTCAAAGCGAAGAGTGAGCCATGATAAAAAAAATTAAATTTTTTTGATCCCAATTATTTTGAATTTGGCATGGAATTATATAGTTTAATTCATGTAGATTACGAATCTAGGAGACAAAATTTGATCTGGAGGATATTTTCCAAGATATCGAAAATTTAAAAATCCAATCCGGAAGCGGAGCCGGAAGCGGGGAGTCAGAAACTCATACAAATAATGGAGATAAAGAATTGCTGATAGCATCGATCGGTTAGGCATACTATATACTATAAATGTTTCAAATTTCAAAGCGATTGGTCTAGAATTACAGATTCTATAGAGAAAAATCTCAGAATAGGCAAAATCCTGAACTCAAAGCGAAGAGTGAGCCATGATAAAAAAAATTAAATTTTTTTGATCCCAATTATTTTGAGTTTGGCATGGAATTATATAGTTTCATTCATGTAGATTACGAATCTAGGAGACAAAATTTGATCTGGAGGATATTTTCCAAGATATCGAAAATTTAAAAATCCAATCCGGAACCGGAGCCGGAAGCGGGGAGTCAGAAACTCATACAAATAATGGAGATAAAAAATTGCTGACAGAATCGATCGGTTAGGCATACTATATACTATAAATGTTCTAAATCTCAAAGCGATTGGTCTAGAATTACAGATTCTATGGAGAAAAATCTCAGAATAGGCAAAATCCTGAACTCAAAGCGAAGAGTGAGCCATGATAAAAAAAATTAAATTTTTTTGATCCCAATTATTTTGAGTTTGGCATGGAATTATATAGTTTCATTCATGTAGATTACGAATCTAGGAGACAAAATTTGATCTGGAGGATATTTTCCAAGATATCGAAAATTTAAAAATCCAATCCGGAAGCGGAGCCGGAAGCGGGGAGTCAGAAACTCATACAAATAATGGAGATAAAAAATTGCTGATAGCATCGATCGGTTAGGCATACTATATACTATAAATGTTCCAAATTTCAAAGCGATTGGTCTAGAATTACAGATTCTATAGAGAAAAATCTCAGAATAGGCAAAATCCTGAACTCAAAGCGAAGAGTGAGCCATGATAAAAAAAATTAAATTTTTTTGATCCCAATTATTTTGAGTTTGGCATGGAATTATATAGTTTCATTCATGTAGATTTCGAATCTAGGAGACAAAATTTGATCTGGAGGATATTTTCCAAGATATCGAAAATTTTAAAATCCAATCCGGAAGCGGAGCCGGAAGCGGGGAGTCAAAAACTCATACAAATAATGGAGATAAAAAATTGCTGATAGCATCGATCGGTTAGGCATACTATATACTATGAATGTTCTAATTCTCAAAGCGATTGGTCTAGAATTACAGATTCTATGGGGAAAAATCTCAGAATAGGCAAAATCCTGAACTCAAAGCGAAGAGTGAGCCATGATAAGAAAAATTAAATTTTTTTGATCCCAATTATTTTGAGTTTGGCATGGAATTATATAGTTTCATTCATGTAGATTACGAATCTAGGAGACAAAATTTGATCTGGAGGATATTTTCCAAGATATCGAAAATTTAAAAATCCAATCCGGAAGCGGAGCCGGAAGCGGGGACTCAGAAACTCATACAAATAATGGAGATAAAGAATTGCTGATAGCATCGATCGGTTAGGCATACTATATACTATAAATGTTCCAAATTTCAAAGCGATTGGTCTAGAATTACAGATTCTATAGAGAAAAATCTCAGAATAGGCAAAATCCTGAATTCAAAGCGAAGAGTGAGCCATGATAAAAAAAATTAAATTTTTTTGATCCCAATTATTTTGAGTTTGGCATGGAATTATATAGTTTCATTCATGTAGATTACGAATCTAGGAGACAAAATTTGATCTGGAGGATATTTTCCAAGATATCGAAAATTTAAAAATCCAATCCGGAACCGGAGCCGGAAGCGGGGAGTCAGAAACTTATACAAATAATGGAGATAAAAAATTGCTGACAGCATCGATCGGTTAGGCATACTATATACTATAAATGTTCTAAATCTCAAAGCGATTGGTCTAGAATTACAGATTCTATGGAGAAAAATCTCAGAATAGGCAAAATCCTGAACTCCAAGCGAAGAGTGAGCCATGATAAAAAAAAATAAATTTTTTTGATCCCAATTATTTCAAGTTTGGCATGGAATTATATAGTTTCATTCATGTAGATCACGAATCTAGGAGACAAAATTTGATCTGGAGGATATTTTCCAAGATATCGAAAATTTAAAAATCCAATCCGGAAGCGGAGCCGGAAGCGGGGAGTCGGAAACTCATACAAATATTGGAGATAAAAAATTCCTGATAGCATCGATCGGTTAGGCATACTATATACTATAAATGTTCCAAATTTCAAAGCGATTGGTCTAGAATTACAGATTCTATAGAGAAAAATCTCAGAATAGGCAAAATCCTGAACTCAAAGCGAAGAGTGAGCCATGATAAAAAAAATTAAATTTTTTTGATCCCAATTATTTTGAGTTTGGCATGGAATTATATAGTTTCATTCATGTAGATTTCGAATCTAGGAGACAAAATTTGATCTGGAGGATATTTTCCAAGATATCGAAAATTTTAAAATCCAATCCGGAAGCGGAGCCGGAAGCGGGGAGTCAAAAACTCATACAAATAATGGAGATAAAAAATTGCTGATAGCATCGATCGGTTAGGCATACTATATACTATGAATGTTCTAATTCTCAAAGCGATTGGTCTAGAATTACAGATTCTATGGGGAAAAATCTCAGAATAGGCAAAATCCTGAACTCAAAGCGAAGAGTGAGCCATGATAAAAAAAATTAAATTTTTTTGATCCCAATTATTTTGGGTTTGGCATGGAATTATATAGTTTCATTCATGTAGATTACGAATCTAGGAGACAAAATTTGATCTGGAGGATATTTTCCAAGATATCGGAAATTTAAAAATCCAATCCGGAAGCGGAGCCGGAAGCGGGGAGTCAGAAACTCATACAAATAATGGAGATAAAGAATTGCTGATAGCATCGATCGGTTAGGCATACTATATACTATAAATGTTCCAAATTTCAAAGCGATTGGTCTAGAATTACAGATTCTATAGAGAAAAATCTCAGAATAGGCAAAATCCTGAACTCAAAGCGAAGAGTGAGCCATGATAAAAAAAATTAAATTTTTTTGATCCCAATTATTTTGAGTTTGGCATGGAATTATATAGTTTCATTCATGTAGATTACGAATCTAGGAGACAAAATTTAATCTGGAGGATATTTTCCAAGATATCGAAAATTTAAAAATCCAATCCGGAAGCGGAGCCGGAAGCGGGGAGTCAGAAACTCATACAAATAATGGAGATAAAGAATTGCTGATAGCATCGATCGGTTAGGCATACTATATACTATAAATGTTCCAAATTTCAAAGCGATTGGTCTAGAATTACAGATTCTATAGAGAAAAATCTCAGAATAGGCAAAATCCTGAACTCAAAGCGAAGAGTGAGCCATGATAAAAAAAATTAAATTTTTTTGATCCCAATTATTTTGAGTTTGGCATGGATTTATATAGTTTCATTCATGTAGATTACGAATCTAGGAGACAAAATTTGATCTGGAGGATATTTTCCAAGATATCGAAAATTTAAAAATCCAATCCGGAAGCGGAGCCGGAAGCGGGGAGTCAGAAACTCATACAAATAATGGAGATAAAGAATTGCTGATAGCATCGATCGGTTAGGCATACTATATACTATAAATGTTCCAAATTTCAAAGCGTTTGGTCTAGAATTACAGATTCTATAGAGAAAAATCTCAGAATAGGCAAAATCCTGAACTCAAAGCGAAGAGTGAGCCATGATAAAAAAAATTAAATTTTTTTGATCCCAATTATTTTGAGTTTGGCATGGAATTATATAGTTTCATTCATGTAGATTACGAATCTAGGAGACAAAATTTGATCTGGAGGATATTTTCCAAGATATCGAAAATTTAAAAATCCAATCCGGAAGCGGAGCCGGAAGCGGGGAGTCAGAAACTCATACAAACAATGGAGATAAAGAATTGCTGATAGCATCGATCGGTTAGGCATACTATATACTATAAATGTTCCAAATTTCAAAGCGATTGGTCTAGAACTACAGATTCTATAGTGAAAAATCTCAGAATAGGCAAAATCCTGAACTCAAAGCGAAGAGTGAGCCATGATAAAAAAAATTAAATTTTTTTGATCCCAATTATTTTTAGTTTGGCATGGAATTATATAGTTTCATTCATGTAGATTACGAATCTAGGAGACAAAATTTGATCTGGAGGATATTTTCCAAGATATCGAAAATTTAAAAATCCAATCCGGAAGCGGAGCCGGAAGCGGGGAGTCAGAAACTCATACAAATAATAGAGATAAAGAATTGCTGATAGCATCGATCGGTTAGGCATACTATATACTATAAATGTTCCAAATTTCAAAGCGATTGGTCTAGAATTACAGATTCTATAGAGAAAAATCTCAGAATAGGCAAAATCCTGAACTCAAAGCGAAGAGTGAGCCATGATAAAAAAAATTAAATTTTTTTGATCCCAATTATTTTGAGTTTGGCATGGAATTATATAGTTTCATTCATGTAGATTACGAATCTAGGAGACAAAATTTGATCTAGAGGATATTTTCCAAGATATCGAAAATTTAAAAATCCAATCCGGAAGCGGAGCCGGAAGCGGGGAGTCAGAAACTCATACAAATAATGGAGATAAAAAATTGCTGAAAGCATCGATCGGTTAGGCATACTATATACTATAAATGTTCCAAATTTCAAAGCGATTGGTCTAGAATTACAGATTCTATAGAGAAAAATCTCAGAATAGGCAAAATCCTGAACTCAAAGCGAAGAGTGAGCCATGATAAAAAAAATTAAATTTTTTTGATCCCAATTATTTTGAGTTTGGCATGGAATTATATAGTTTCATTCATGTAGATTACGAATCTAGGAGACAAAATTTGATCTGGAGGATATTTTCCAAGATATCGAAAATTTAAAAATCCAATCCGGAAGCGGAGCCGGAAGCGGGGAGTCAGAAACTCATACAAATAATGGAGATAAAAAATTGCTGATAGCATCGATCGATTAGGCATACTATATACTATAAATGTTCCAAATTTCAAAGCGATTGGTCTAGAATTACAGATTCTATAGAGAAAAATCTCAGAATAGGTAAAATCCTGAACTCAAAGCGAAGAGTGAGCCATGATAAAAAAAATTAAATTTTTTTGATCCCAATTATTCTGAGTTTGGCATGGAATTATATAGTTTCATTCATGTAGATTACGAATCTAGGAGACAAAATTTGATCTGGAGGATATTTTCCAAGATATCGAAAATTTAAAAATCCAATCCGGAAGCGGAGCCGGAAGCGGGGAGTCAGAAACTCATACAAATAATGGAGATAAAGAATTGCTGATAGCATCGATCGGTTAGGCATACTATATACTATGAATGTTGTAAATTTCAAAGCGATTGGTCTAGAATTACAGATTCTATAGAGAAAAATCTCAGAATAGGCAAAATCCTGAACTCAAAGCGAAGAGTGAGCCATGATAAAAAAAAATAAATTTTTTTGATCCCAATTATTTTGAGTTTGGCATGGAATTATATAGTTTCATTCATGTAGATTACGAATCTAGGAGACAAAATTTAATCTGGAGGATATTTTCCAAGATATCGAAAATTTAAAAATCCAATCCGGAAGCGGTGACGGAAGCGGGGAGTCAGAAACTCATACAAATAATGGAGATAAAAAATTGCTGATAGCATCGATCGGTTAGGCATACTATATACTATGAATGTTCCAAATTTCAAAGCGATTGGTCTAGAATTACAGATTCTATAGAGAAAAATCTCAGAATAGGCAAAATCCTGAACTCAAAGCGAAGAGTGAGCCATGATAAAAAAAATTAAATTTTTTTGATCCCAATTATTTTGAGTTTGGCATGGAATTATATAGTTTCATTCATGTAGATTACGAATCTAGGAGACAAAATTTAATCTGGAGGATATTTTCCAAGATATCGAAAATTTAAAAATCCAATCCGGAAGCGGAGCCGGAAGCGGGGAGTCAGAAACTCATACAAATAATAGAGATAAAGAATTGCTGATAGCATCGATCGGTTAGGCATACTATATACTATAAATATTCCAAATTTCAAAGCGATTGGTCTAGAATTACAGATTCTATAGAGAAAAATCTCAGAATAGGCAAAATCCTGAACTCAAAGCGAAGAGTGAGCCATGATAAAAAAAAATAAATTTTTTTGATCCCAATTATTTTGAGTTTGGCATGGAATTATATAGTTTCATTCATGTAGATTACGAATCTAGGAGACAAAATTTGATCTGGAGGATATTTTCCAAGATATCGAAAATTTAAAAATCCAATCCGGAAGCGGAGCCGGAAGCGGGGAGTCAGAAACTCATACAAATAATGGAGATAAAGAATTGCTGATAGCATCGATCGGTTAGGCATACTATATACTATAAATGTTCCAAATTTCAAAGCGATTGGTCTAGAATTACAGATTCTATAGAGAAAAATCTCAGAATAGGCAAAATCCTGAACTCAAAGCGAAGAGTGAGCCATGATAAAAAAAATTAAATTTTTTTGATCCCAATTATTTTGAGTTTGGCATGGAATTATATAGTTTCATTCATGTAGATTACGAATCTAGGAGACAAAATTTGATCTGGAGGATATTTTCCAAGATATCGAAAATTTAAAAATTCAATCCGGAAGCGGAGCCGGAAGCGGGGAGTCAGAAACTCATACAAATAATGGAGATAAAAGATTGCTGATAGCATCGATCGGTTAGGCATACTATATACTATGAATGTTCCATATCTCAAAGCGATTGGTCTAGAATTACAGATTCTATGGAGAAAAATCTCAGAATAGGCAAAATCCTGAACTCAAAGCGAAGAGTGAGCCATGATAAAAAAAATTAAATTTTTTTGATCCCAATTATTTTGAGTTTGGCATGGAATTATATAGTTTCATTCATGTAGATTACGAATCTAGGAGACAAAATTTGATCTGGAGGATATTTTCCAAGATATCGAAAATTTAAAAATCCAATCCGGAAGCGGAGCCGGAAGCGGGGAGTCAGAAACTCATACAAATAATGGAGATAAAAAATTGCTGATAGCATCGATCGGTTAGGCATACCATATACTATAAATGTTCCAAATTTCAAAGCGATTGGTCTAGAATTACAGATTCTATAGAGAAAAATCTCAGAATAGGCAAAATCCTGAACTCAAAGCGAAGAGTGAGCCATGATAAAAAAAATTAAATTTTTTTGATCCCAATTATTTTGAGTTTGGCATGGAATTATATAGTTTCATTCATGTAGATTACGAATCTAGGAGACAAAATTTGATCTGGAGGATATTTTCCAAGATATCGAAAATTTAAAAATCTAATCCGGAAGCGGAGCCGGAAGCGGGGTGTCGGAAACTCATACAAATAATGGAGATAAAAAATTGCTGATAGCATCGATCGGTTAGGCATACTATATGCTATAAATGTTTCAAATTTCAAAGCGATTGGTCTAAAATTACAGATTCTATAGAGAGAAATCTCAGAATAGGCAAAATCCTGAACTCAAAGCGAAGAGTGAGCCATGATAAAAAAAATTAAATTTTTTTGATCCCAATTATTTTGATTATGGCATGGAATTATATAGTTTCATTCATGTAGATCACGAATCTAGGAGACAAAATTTGATCTGGAGGATATTTTCCAAGATATCGAAAATTTAAAAATTCAATCCGGAAGCGGAGCCGGTAGCGGGGAGTCAGAAACTCATACAAATAATGGAGATAAAAAATTGCTGATAGCATCGATCGCTTAGGCATACTATATACTATGAATGTTCTAAATCTCAAAGCGATTGGTCTAGAATTACAGATTCTATGGAGAAAAATCTCAGAATAGGCAAAATCCTGAACTCAAAGCGAAGAGTGAGCCATGATAAAAAAAATTAAATTTTTTTGATCCCAATTATTTCGAGTTTGGCATGGAATTATATAGTTTCATTCATGTAGATTACGAATCTAGGAGACAAAATTTGATCTGGAGGATATTTTCCAAGATATCGAAAATTTAAAAATCCAATCCGGAAGCGGAGCCGGAAGCGGGGAGTCAGAAACTCATACAAATAATGGAGATAAAAAATTGCTGATAGCATCGATCGGTTAGGCATACCATATACTATAAATGTTCCAAATTTCAAAGCGATTGGTCTAGAATTACAGATTCTATAGAGAAAAATCTCAGAATAGGCAAAATCCTGAACTCAAAGCGAAGAGTGAGCCATGATAAAAAAAATTAAATTTTTTTGATCCCAATTATTTTGAGTTTGGCATGGAATTATATAGTTTCATTCATGTAGATTACGAATCTAGGAGACAAAATTTGATCTGGAGGATATTTTCCAAGATATCGAAAATTTAAAAATCCAATCCGGAAGCGGAGCCGGAAGCGGGGAGTCAGAAACTCATACAAATAATGGAGATAAAGAATTGCTGATAGCATCGATCGGTTAGGCATACTATATACTATAAATGTTCCAAATTTCGAAGCGATTGGTCTAGAATTACAGATTCTATAAAGAAAAATCTCAGAATAGGCAAAATCCTGAACTCAAAGCGAAGAGTGAGCCATGATAAAAAAAATTAAATTTTTTTGATCCCAATTATTTTGAGTTTGGCATGGAATTATATAGTTTCATTCATGTAGATTACGAATCTAGGAGACAAAATTTGATCTGGAGGATATTTTCCAAGATATCGAAAATTTAAAAATTCAATCCGGAAGCGGAGCCGGAAGCGGGGAGTCAGAAACTCATACAAATAATGGAGATAAAAAATTGCTGATAGCATCGATCGGTTAGGCATACTATATACTATGAATGTTCTAAATCTCAAAGCGATTGGTCTAGAATTACAGATTCTATGGAGAAAAATCTCAGAATAGGCAAAATCCTGAACTCAAAGCGAAGAGTGAGCCATGATAAAAAAAAATAAATTTTTTAGATCCCAATTATTTTGAGTTTGGCATGGAATTATATAGTTTCATTCATGTAGATTACGAATCTAGGAGACAAAATTTGATCTGGAGGATATTTTCCAAGATATCGAAAATTTAAAAATCCAATCCGGAAGCGGAGCCGGAAGCGGGGTGTCAGAAACTCATACAAATAATGGAGATAAAAAATTGCTGATAGCATCGATCGGTTAGGCATACTATATACTATAAATGTTTCAAATTTCAAAGCGATTGGTCTAAAATTACAGATTCTATAGAGAGAAATCTCAGAATAGGCAAAATCCTGAACTCAAAGCGAAGAGTGAGCCATGATAAAAAAAATTAAATTTTTTTGATCCCAATTATTTTGATTATGGCATGGAATTATATAGTTTCATTCATGTAGATCACGAATCTAGGAGACAAAATTTGATCTGGAGGATATTTTCCAAGATATCGAAAATTTAAAAATTCAATCCGGAAGCGGAGCCGGTAGCGGGGAGTCAGAAACTCATACAAATAATGGAGATAAAAAATTGCTGATAGCATCGATCGCTTAGGCATACTATATACTATGAATGTTCTAAATCTCAAAGCGATTGGTCTAGAATTACAGATTCTATGGAGAAAAATCTCAGAATAGGCAAAATCCTGAACTCAAAGCGAAGAGTGAGCCATGATAAAAAAAATTAAATTTTTTTGATCCCAATTATTTCGAGTTTGGCATGGAATTATATAGTTTCATTCATGTAGATTACGAATCTAGGAGACAAAATTTGATCTGGAGGATATTTTCCAAGATATCGAAAATTTAAAAATCCAATCCGGAAGCGGAGCCGGAAGCGGGGAGTCAGAAACTCATACAAATAATGGAGATAAAGAATTGCTGATAGCATCGATCGGTTAGGCATACCATATACTATAAATGTTCCAAATTTCAAAGCGATTGGTCTAGAATTACAGATTCTATAGAGAAAAATCTCAGAATAGGCAAAATCCTGAACTCAAAGCAAAGAGTGAGCCATGATAAAAAAAATTAAATTTTTTTGATCCCAATTATTTTGAGTTTGGCATGGAATTATATAGTTTCATTCATGTAGATTACGAATCTAGGAGACAAAATTTGATCTGGAGGATATTTTCCAAGATATCGAAAATTTAAAAATCCAATCCGGAAGCGGAGCCGGAAGCGGGGAGTCAGAAACTCATACAAATAATGGAGATAAAAAATTGCTGATAGCATTGATCGGTTAGGCATACTATATACTATAAATGTTCCAAATTTCAAAGCGATTGGTCTAGAATTACAGATTCTATAGAGAAAAATCTCAGAATAGGCAAAATCCTGAACTCAAAGCGAAGAGTGAGCCATGATAAAAAAAATTAAATTTTTTTGATCCCAATTATTTTGAGTTTGGCATGGAATTATATAGTTTCATTCATGTAGATTACGAATCTAGGAGACAAAATTTGATCTGGAGGATATTTTCCAAGATATCGAAAATTTAAAAATCCAATCCGGAAGCGGAGCCGGAAGCGGGGTGTCAGAAACTCATACAAATAATGGAGATAAAAAATTGCTGATAGCATCGATCGGTTAGGCATACTATATACTATAAATGTTTCAAATTTCAAAGCGATTGGTCTAAAATTACAGATTCTATAGAGAGAAATCTCAGAATAGGCAAAATCCTGAACTCAAAGCGAAGAGTGAGCCATGATAAAAAAAATTAAATTTTTTTGATCGCAATTATTTTGAGTTTGGCATGGAATTATATAGTTTCATTCATGTAGATTACGAATCTAGGAGACAAAATTTGATCTGGAGGATATTTTCCAAGATATCGAAAATTTAAAAATCCAATCCGGAAGCGGAGCCGGAAGCGGGGAGTCAAAAACTCATACAAATAATGGAGATAAAAAATTGCTGATAGCATCGATCGGTTAGGCATACTATATTCTATGAATGTTCAAAATCTCGAAGCGATTGGTCTAGAATTACAGATTCTATGGAGAAAAATCTCAGAATAGGCAAAATCCTGAACTCAAAGCGAAGAGTGAGCCATGATAAAAAAAATTAAATTTTTTTGATCCCAATTATTTTGAGTTTGGCATGGAATTATATAGTTTCATTCATGTAGATTACGAATCTAGGAGACAAAATTTGATCTGGAGGATATTTCCCAAGATATCGAAAATTTAAAAATCCAATCCGGAAGCGCAGCCGGAAGCGGGGAGTCAGAAACTCATACAAATGATGAAGATAAAAAATTGCTGATAGCATCGATCGGTTAGGCATACTATATACTATAAATGTTCCATATTTCAAAGCGATTGGTCTAGAATTACAGATTCTATAGAAAAAAATCTTAGAATAGGCAAAATCCTGAACTCAAAGCGAAGAGTGAGCCATGATAAAAAAAAATAAATTTTTTTGATCCCAATTATTTTGAGTTTGGCATGGAATTATATAGTTTCATTCATGTAGATTACGCATCTAGGAGACAAAATTTGATCTGGAGGATATTTTCCGAGATATCGGAAATTTAAAAATCCAATCCGGAAGCGGAGCCGGAAGCGGGGAGTCAGAAACTCATACAAATAATGAAGATAAAAAATTGCTGATAGCATCGATCGGTTAGGCATACTATATACTATAAATGTTTCAAATTTCAAAGCGATTGGTCTAGAGTTACAGATTCTATAGAGAAAAATCTCAGAATAGGCAAAATCCTGAACTCAAAGCGAAGAGTGAGCCATGATAAAAATAATTTAAATTTTTTTGATCCCAATTATTTTGAGTTTGGCATGGAATTATATAGTTTTATTCATGTAGATTACGAATCTAGGAGACAAAATTTGATCTGGAGGATATTTTCCAAGATATCGAAAATTTAAAAATCCAATCCGGAAGCGGAGCCGGAAGCGGGGAGTCAAAAACTCATACAAATAATGGAGATAAAAAATTGCTGATAGCATCGATCGGTTAGGCATACTATATACTATGAATGTTCTAAATCTCAAAGCGATTGGTCTAGAATTACAGATTCTATGGAGAAAAATCTCAGAATAGGCAAAATCCTGAACTCAAAGCGAAGAGTGAGCCATGATAAAAAAAATTAAATTTTTTTGATTCCAATTATTTTGAGTTTGGCATGAAATTATATAGTTTCATCCATGTAGATTACGAATCTAGGAGACAAAATTTGATCTAGAGGATATTTTCCAAGATATCGGAAATTTAAAAATCCAATCCGGAAGCGGAGCCGGAAGCGGGGAGTCAGAAACTCATACAAATAATGGAGATAAAAAATTGCTGATAGCATCGATCGGTTAGGTATACTATATACTTTAAATGTTCCAAATTTCAAAGCGATTGGTCTAGAATTACAGATTCTATAGAGAAAAATCTCAGAATAGGCAAAATCCTGAACTCAAAGCGAAGAGTGAGCCATGATAAGAAAAATAAAATTTTTTTGATCCCAAATATTTTGAGTTTGGCATGGAATTATATAGTTTCATTCATGTAGATTACGAATCTAGGAGACAAAATTTGATCTGGAGGATATTTTCCAAGATATCGAAAATTTAAAAATCCAATCCGGAAGCGGAGCCGGAAGCGGAGAGTCAAAAACTCATACAAATAATGGAGATAAAAGATTGCTGATAGCATCGATCGGTTAGGCATACTATATACTATGAATGTTCCATATCTCAAAGCGATTGGTCTAGAATTACAGATTCTATGGAGAAAAATCTCAGAATAGGCAAAATCCTGAACTCAAAGCGAAGAGTGAGCCATGATAAAAAAAATTAAATTTTTTTGATCCCAATTATTTTGAGTTTGGCATGGAATTATATAGTTTCATTCATGTAGATTACGAATCTAGGAGACAAAATTTGATCTGGAGGATATTTTCCAAGATATCGAAAATTTAAAAATCCAATCCGGAAGCGGAGCCGGAAGCGGGGAGTCAAAAACTCATACAAATAATGGAGATAAAAAATTGCTGATAGCATCGATCGGTTAGGCATACTATATACTATAAATGTTCTAAATCTCAAAGCGATTGGTCTAGAATTACAGATTCTATGGAGAAAAATCTCAGAATAGGCAAAATCCTGAACTCAAAGCGAAGTGTGAGCCATGATAAAAAAAATTAAATTTTTTTGATCCCAATTATTTTGAGTTTGGCATGGAATTATATAGTTTCATTCATGTAGATTACGAATCTAGGAGACAAAATTTGATCTGGAGGATATTTTCCAAGATATCGAAAATTTAAAAATCCAATCCGGAAGCGGAGCCGGAAGCGGGGAGTCAAAAACTCATACAAATAATGGAGATAAAAAATTGCTGATAGCATCGATCGGTTAGGCATACTATATACTATAAATGTTCTAAATCTCAAAGCGATTGGTCTAGAATTACAGATTCTATGGAGAAAAATCTCAGAATAGGCAAAATCCTGAACTCAAAGCGAAGAGTGAGCCATGATAAAAAAAAATAAATTTTTTTGATCCCAATTATTTTGAGTTTGGCATGGAATTATATAGTTTCATTCATGTAGATTACGAATCTAGGAGACAAAATTTGATCTGGAGGATATTTTCCAGGATATCAAAAATTTAAAAATCCAATCCGGAAGCGGAGCCGGAAGCAGGGAGTCAAAAACTCATACAAATAATGGAGATAAAAAATTGCTGATAGCATCGATCGGTTAGGCATACTATATACTATAAATGTTCCAAATTTCAAAGCGATTGGTCCAGAATTACAGATTCTATAGAGAAAAATCTCAGAATAGGCAAAATCCTGAACTCAAAGCGAAGAGTGAGCCATGATAAAAAAAATTAAATTTTTTTGATCCCAATTATTTTGAGTTTGGCATGGAATTATATAGTTTCATTCATGTAGATTACGAATCTAGGAGACAAAATTTGATTGGAGGATATTTTCCAAGATATCGAAAATTTAAAAATCCAATCCGGAAGCGGAGCCGGAAGCGGGGAGTCAAAAACTCATACAAATAATGGAGATAAAAAATTGCTGATAGCATCGATCGGTTAGGCATACTATATTCTATGAATGTTCCAAATCTCAAAGCGATTGGTCTAGAATTACAGATTCTATAGAGAAAAATCTCAGAATAGGCAAAATCCTGAACTCAAAGCGAAGAGTGAGCCATGATAAAAAAAAATAAATTTTTTTGATCCCAATTATTTTGAGTTTGGCATGGAATAATATAGTTTCATTCATGTAGATTACGAATCTAGGAGACAAAATTTGATCTGGAGGATATTTTCCAAGATATCGAAAATTTAAAAATCCAATCCGGAAGCGGAGCCGGAAGCGGGGAGTCAGAAACTCATACAAATAATGGAGATAAAGAATTGCTGATAGCATCGATCGGTTAGGCATACTATATACTATAAATGTTCCAAATTTCAAAGCGATTGGTCTAGAATTACAGATTCTATAGAGAAAAATCTCAGAATAGGCAAAATCCTGAACTCAAAGCGAAGAGTGAGCCATGATAAAAAAAATTAAATTTTTTTGATCCCAATTATTTTGAGTTTGGCATGGAATTATATAGTTTCATTCATGTAGATTACGAATCTAGGAGACAAAATTTGATCTGGAGGATATTTTCCAAGATATCGAAAATTTAAAAATCCAATCCGGAAGCGGAGCCGGAAGCGGAGAGTCAAAAACTCATACAAATAATGGAGATAAAAAATTGCTGATAGCATCGATCGGTTAGGCATACTATATACTATAAATGTTCTAAATCTCAAAGCGATTGGTCTAGAATTACAGATTCTATGGAGAAAAATCTCAGAATAGGCAAAATCCTGAACTCTAAGCGAAGAGTGAGCCATGATAAAAAAAATTAAATTTTTTTGATCCCAATTATTTTGAGTTTGGCATGGAATTATATAGTTTCATTCATGTAGATTACGAATCTAGGAGACAAAATTTGATCTGGAGGATATTTTCCAGGATATCAAAAATTTAAAAATCCAATCCGGAAGCGGAGCCGGAAGCGGGGAGTCTAAAACTCATACAAATAATGGAGATAAAGAATTGCTGATAGCATCGATCGGTTAGGCATACTATATACTATAAATGTTTCAAATTTCAAAGCGATTGGTCTAGAATTACAGATTCTATAGAGAAAAATCTCAGAATAGGCAAAATCCTGAACTCAAAGCGAAGAGTGAGCCATGATAAAAAATATTAAATTTTTTTGATCCCAATTATTTTGAGTTTGGCATGGAATTATATAGTTTCATTCATGTAGATTACGAATCTAGGAGACAAAATTTGATCTGAAGGATATTTTCCAAGATATCGAAAATTTAAAAATCCAATCCGGAAGCGGAGCCGGAAGTGGGGAGTCAGAAACTCATACAAATAATGGAGATAAAAAATTGCTGATAGCATCGATCGGTTAGGCATACTATATACTATAAATGTTCCAAATTTCAAAGCGATTGGTTTAGAATTACAGATTCTATAGAGAAAAATCTCAGAATAGGCAAAATCCTGAACTCAAAGCGAAGAGTGAGCCATGATAAAAAAAATAAAATTTTTTTGATCCCAATTATTTTGAGTTTGGCATGGAATTATATAGTTTCATTCATGTAGATTACGAATCTAGGAGACAAAATTTGATCTGGAGGATATTTTCCAAAATATCGAAAATTTAAAAATCCAATCCGGAAGCGGAGCCGAAAGCGGAGAGTCAGAAACTCATACAAATAATGGAGATAAAAGATTGCTGATAGCATCGATCGGTTAGGCATACTATATATTATAAATGTTCCAAATTTCAAAGCGATTGGTCCAGAATTACAGATTCTATAGAGAAAAATCTCAGAATAGGCAAAATCCTGAACTCAAAGCGAAGAGTGAGCCATGATAAAAAAAATTAAATTTTTTTGATCCCAATTATTTTGAGTTTGGCATGGAATTATATAGTTTCATTCATGTAGATCACGAATCTAGGAGACAAAATTTGATCTGGAGGATATTTTCCAAGATATCGAAAATTTAAAAATCCAATCCGGAAGCGGAGCCGGAAGCGGGGAGTCAAAAACTCATACAAATAATGGAGATAAAAAATTGCTGATAGCATCGATCGGTTAGGCATACTATATACTATAAATGTTCTAAATCTCAAAGCGATTGGTCTAGAATTACAGATTCTATGGAGAAAAATCTCAGGATAGGCAAAATCCTGAACTCAAAGCGAAGAGTGAGCCATGATAAAAAAAATTAAATTTTTTTGATCGCAATTATTTTAGTTTGGCATGGAATTATATAGTTTCATTCATGTAGATTACGAATCTAGGAGACAAAATTTGATCTGGGGGATATTTTCCAGGATATCAAAAATTTAAAAATCCAATCCGGAAGCGGAGCCGGAAGCGGGGAGTCAAACACTCATACAAATATTGGAGATAAAGAATTGCTGATAGCATCGATCGGTTAGGCATACTATATACTATAAATGTTCCAAATTTCAAAGCGATTGGTCTAGAATTACAGATTCTATAGAGAAAAATCTCAGAATAGGCAAAATCCTGAACTCAAAGCGAAGAGTGAGACATGATAAAAAAAATTAAATTTTTTTGATCCCCATTATTTTGAGTTTGGCATGAAATTATATAGTTTCATTCATGTAGATCACTAATCTAGGAGACAAAATTTGATCTGGAGGATATTTTCCAAGATATCGGAAATTTAAAAATCCAATCCGGAAGCGGAGCCGGAAGCGGGGAGTCAGAAACTCATACAAATAATGGAGATAAAAATTTGCTGATAGCATCGATCGATTAGGCATACTATATACTATAAATGTTTCAAATTTCAAAGCGATTGGTCTAGAATTACAGATTCTATAGAGAAAAATCTCAGAATAGGCAAAATCCTGAACTCAAAGCGAAGAGTGAGCCATGATAAAAAAAATTAAATTTTTTTGATCCCAATTATTTTGGGTTTGGCATTGAATTATATAGTTTCATTCATGTAGATTACGAATCTAGGAGACAAAATTTGATCTGGAGGATATTTTCCAAGATATCGAAAATTTAAAAATCCAATCCGGAAGCGGAGCCGGAAGCGGGGAGTCAGAAACTCATACAAATAATGGAGATAAAAAATTGCTGATAGCATCGATCGGTTGGGCATACTATATACTATAAATGTTCCAAATTTCAAAGCGATTGGTCTAGAATTACAGATTCTATAGAGAAAAATATCAGAATAGGCAAAATCCTGAACTCAAAGCGAAGAGTGAGCCATGATAAAAAAAAATTAATTTTTTTGATCCTAATTATTTTGAGTTTGGCATGAAATTATATAGTTCTGTTCATGAAGATTACGAATCTAGGAGACAAAATTGGATCTGGAGGATATTTTTCAAGATACCGAAAATTTAAAAATCCAGTCCGGAAGCGGAGCCGGAAGCGGGGAGTCAAAAACTCATACAAATAATGGAGATAAAAAATTGCTGATAGCATCGATCGGTTAGGCATACTATATACTATAAATGTTCTAAATTTCAAAGCGATTGGTCTAGAATTACAGATTCTATAGAGAAAAATCTCAGAATAGGCAAAATCCTGAACTCAAAGCGAAGAATGAGCCATGATAAAAAAAATTAAATTTTTTTGATCCCAATTATTTTGAGTTTGGCATGGAATTATATAGTTTCATTCATGTAGATTACGAATCTAGGAGACAAAATTTGATCTGGAGGATATTTTCCAAGATATCGAAAATTTAAAAATCCAATCCGGAAGCGGAGCCGGAAGCGGGGAGTCAAAAACTCATACAAATAATGGAGATAAAAAATTGCTGATAGCATCGATCGGTTGGGCATACTATATACTATAAATGTTCTAAATCTCAAAGCGATTGGTCTAGAATTACAGATTCTATGGAGAAAAATCTCAGGATAGGCAAAATCCTGAACTCAAAGCGAAGAGTGAGCCATGATAAAAAAAATTAAATTTTTTTGATCGCAATTATTTTAGTTTGGCATGGAATTATATAGTTTCATTCATGTAGATTACGAATCTAGGAGACAAAATTTGATCTGGAGGATATTTTCCAGGATATCAAAAATTTAAAAATCCAATCCGGAAGCGGAGCCGGAAGCGGGGAGTCAAACACTCATACAAATAATGGAGATAAAAAATTGCTGATAGCATCGATCGGTTAGGCATACTATATACTATAAATGTTCCAAATTTCAAAGCGATTGGTCTAGAATTACAGATTCTATAGAGAAAAATCTCAGAATAGGCAAAATCCTGAACTCAAAGCGAAGAGTGAGACATGATAAAAAAAATTAAATTTTTTTGATCCCCATTATTTTGAGTTTGGCATGAAATTATATAGTTTCATTCATGTAGATCACTAATCTAGGAGACAAAATTTGATCTGGAGGATATTTTCCAAGATATCGGAAATTTAAAAATCCAATCCGGAAGCGGAGCCGGAAGCGGGGAGTCAGAAACTCATACAAATAATGGAGATAAAAATTTGCTGATAGCATCGATCGATTAGGCATACTATATACTATAAATGTTTCAAATTTCAAAGCGATTGGTCTAGAATTACAGATTCTATAGAGAAAAATCTCAGAATAGGCAAAATCCTGAACTCAAAGCGAAGAGTGAGCCATGATAAAAAAAATTAAATTTTTTTGATCCCAATTATTTTGAGTTTGGCATTGAATTATATAGTTTCATTCATGTAGATTACGAATCTAGGAGACAAAATTTGATCTGGAGGATATTTTCCAAGATATCGAAAATTTAAAAATCCAATCTGGAAGCGGAGCCGGAAGCGGGGAGACAGAAACTCATACAAATAATGGAGATAAAAAATTGCTGATAGCGTCGATCGGTTAGGCATACTATATACTATGAATGTTCTAAATCTCAAAGCGATTGGTCTAGGATTACAGATTCTATGGAGAAAAATCTCAGAATAGGCAAAATCCTGAACTCAAAGCGAAGAGTGAGCCATGATAAGAAAAATTAAATTTTTTTGATCCCAATTATTTTGAGTTTGGCATGGAATTATATAGTTTCATTCATGTAGATTACGAATCTAGGAGACAAAATTTGATCTGGAGGATATTTTCCAAGATATCGAAAATTTAAAAATCCAATCTGGAAGCGGAGCCGGAAGCGGGGAGTCAGAAACTCATACAAATAATGGAGATAAAAAATTGCTGATAGCATCGATCGGTTAGGCATACTATATACTATGAATGTTCCAAATTTCAAAGCGATTGGTCTAGAATTACAGATTCTATAGAGAAAATTCTCAGAATAGGCAAAATCCTGAACTCAAAGCGAAGAGTGAGCCATGATAAAAAAAATTAAATTTTTTTGATCCCAATTTTTTGAGTTTGGCATGGAATTATATAGTTTCATTCATGTAGATTACGAATCTAGGAGACAAAATTTGATCTGGAGGATATTTTCCAAGATATCGAAAATTTAAAAATCCAATCCGGAAGCGGAGCCGGAAGCGGGGAGTCAGAAACTCATACAAATAATGGAGATAAAAAATTGCTGATAGCATCGATCGGTTGGGCATGCTATATTCTATGAATGTTCTAAATCTCAAAGCGATTGGTCTAGAATTACAGATTCTATGGAGAAAAATCTCAGAATAGGCAAAATCCTGAACTCAAAGCGAAGAGTGAGCCATGATAAAAAAAATTAAATTTTTTTGATCCCAATTATTTTGAGTTTGGCATGGAATTATATAGTTTCATTCATGTAGATTACGAATCCAGGAGACTAAATTTGATCTGGAGGATATTTTCCAAGATATCGAAAATTTAAAAATCCAATCCGGAAACGGAGCCGGAAGCGGGGAGTCGGAAACTCATACAAATAATGGAGATAAAAAATTGCTGATAGCATCGATCGGTTAGGCATACTATATTCTATGAATGTTCTGAATCTCAAAGCGATTGGTCTAGAATTACAGATTCTATGGAGAAAAATCTCAGAATAGGCAAGATCCTGAACTCAAAGCGAAGAGTGAGCCATGATAAAATAAATTAAATTTTTTTGATCCCAATTATTTCGAGTTTGGCATGGAATTATATAGTTTCATTCATGTAGATTACGAATCTAGGAGACAAAATTTGATCTGGAGGATATTTTCCAAGATATCGAAAATTTAAAAATCCAATCCGGAAGCGGAGCCGGAAGCGGGAAGTCAAAAACTCATACAAATAATGGAGATAAAAAATTGCTGATAGCGTCGATCGGTTAGGCATACTATATACTATGAATGTTCTAAATCTCAAAGCGATTGGTCTAGAATTACAGATTCTATGGAGAAAATTCTCAGAATAGGCAAAATCCTGAACTCAAAGCGAAGAGTGAGCCATGATAAAAAAAAATAAATTTTTTTGATCGCAATTATTTTGAGTTTGGCATGGAATTATATAGTTTTATTCATGTAGACTACGAATCTAGGAGACAAAATTTGATCTGGAGGATATTTTCCAAGATATCGAAAATTTAAAAATCCAATCCGGAAGCGGAGCCGGAAGCGGGGAGTCAAAAACTCATACAAATAATGGAGATAAGAAATTGCTGATAGCGTCGATCGGTTAACATACTATATACTATGAATGTTCTAAATCTCAAAGCGATTGGTCTAGAATTACAGATTCTATGGAGAAAAATCTCAGAATAGGCAAAATCCTGAACTCAAAGCGAATAGTGAGCCATGATAAAAAAAATTAAATTTTTTTGATCCCAATTATTTTGGGTTTGGCATGGAATTATATAGTTTCATCCATGTAGATTACGAATCTAGGAGACAGCATTCGATCTGGAGGTTATTTTCCAAGATATCGAAAATTTAAAAATCCAATCCGGATGCGGAGCCGGAAGCAAGGAGTCAAAAACTCATACAAATAATGGAGATAAAAAATTGCTGATAGCGTCGATCGGTTAGGCATACTATATACTATGAATGTTCTGAATCTCAAAGCGATTGGTCTAGAATTACAGATTCTATGGAGAAAAATCTCAGAATAGGCAAAATCCTGAACTCAAAGCGAAGAGTGAGCCATGATAAAAAAAATTAAATTTTTTTGATCGCAATTATTTTGAGTTTGGCATGGGATTATATAGTTTCATTCATGTAGATTACGAATCTGGGAGACAAAATTTGATCTGGAGGATATTTTCCAGGATATCAAAAATTTAAAAATCCAATCCGGAAGCAGAGCCGGAAGCGGGGAGTCAGAAACTCATACAAATAATGGAGATAAAAAATTGCTGATAGCATCGATCGGTTAGGCATACTATATACTATAAATGTTCCAAATTTCAAAGCGATTGGTCTAGAATTACAGATTCTATAGAGAAAAATCTCAGAATAGGCAAAATCCTGAACTCAAAGCGAAAAGTGAGCCACGATAAAAAAAATTAAATTTTTTTGATCGCAATTATTTTGAGTTTGGCATGGAATTATATAGTTTTATTTATGTAGATTACGAATCTAGGAGACAAAATTTGATCTGGAGGATATTTTCCAGGATATCAAAAATTTAAAAATCCAATCCGGAAGCGGAGCCGGAAGCGGGGAGTCAAAAACTCATACAAATAATGGAGATAAAAAATTGCTGATAGCATCGATCGGTTAGGCATACTATATACTATAAATGTTCCAAATTTCAAAGCGATTGGTCTAGAATTACAGATTCTATAGAGAAAAATCTCAGAATAGGCAAAATCCTGAACTCAAAGCGAAGAGTGAGCCATGATAAAAAAAATTAAATTTTTTTGATCGCAATTATTTTGAGTTTGGCATGGAATTTTATAGTTTTATTCATGTAGATTACGAATCTAGGAGACAAAATTTGATCTGGAGGATATTTTCCAGGATATCAAAAATTTAAAAATCCAATCCGGAAGCGGAGCCGGAAGCGGGGAGTCAAAAACTCATACAAATAATGGAGATAAAAAATTGCTGATAGCATCGATCGGTTAGGCATACTATATACTATAAATGTTCCAAATTTCAAAGCGATTGGTCTAGAATTACAGATTCTATAGAGAAAAATCTCAGAATAGGCAAAATCCTGAACTCAAAGCGAAGAGTGAGCCATGATAAAAAAAATTAAATTTTTTTGATCGCAATTATTTTGAGTTTGGCATGGAATTATATAGTTTTATTTATGTAGATTACGAATCTAGGAGACAAAATTTGATCTGGAGGATATTTTCCAGGATATCAAAAATTTAAAAATCCAATCCGGAAGCGGAGCCGGAAGCGGGGAGTCAGAAACTAATACAAATAATGGAGATAAAAAGTTGCTGATGGCATCGATCGGTTAGGCATACTATATACTATGAATGTTCCAAATTTCAAAGCGATTGGTCTAGAATTACAGATTCTATAGAGAAAAATCTCAGAATAGGCAAAATCCTGAACTCAAAGCGAAAAGTGAGCCACGATAAAAAAAATTAAATTTTTTTGATCGCAATTATTTTGAGTTTGGCATGGAATTTTATAGTTTTATTCATGTAGATTACGAATCTAGGAGACAAAATTTGATCTGGAGGATATTTTCCAGGATATCAAAAATTTAAAAATCCAATCCGGAAGCGGAGCCGGAAGCGGGGAGTCAAAAACTCATACAAATAATGGAGATAAAAAATTGCTGATAGCATCGATCGGTTAGGCATACTATATACTATAAATGTTCCAAATTTCAAAGCGATTGGTTTAGAATTACAGATTCTATAGAGAAAAATCTCAGAATAGGCAAAATCCTGAACTCAAAGCGAAGAGTGAGCCATGATAAAAAAAATTAAATTTTTTTGATCGCAATTATTTTGAGTTTGGCATGGAATTATATAGTTTTATTTATGTAGATTACGAATCTAGGAGACAAAATTTGATCTGGAGGATATTTTCCAGGATATCAAAAATTTAAAAATCCAATCCGGAAGCGGAGCCGGAAGCGGGGAGTCAGAAACTCATACAAATAATGGAGATAAAAAATTGCTGATAGCATCGATCGGTTAGGCATACTATATACTATAAATGTTCCAAATTTCAAAGCGATTGGTCTAGAATTACAGATTCTATAGAGAAAAATCTCAGAATAGGCAAAATCCTGAACTCAAAGCGAAAAGTGAGCCACGATAAAAAAAATTAAATTTTTTTGATCGCAATTATTTTGAGTTTGGCATGGAATTATATAGTTTTATTTATGTAGATTACGAATCTAGGAGACAAAATTTGATCTGGAGGATATTTTCCAGGATATCAAAAATTTAAAAATCCAATCCGGAAGCGGAGCCGGAAGCGGGGAGTCAAAAACTCATACAAATAATGGAGATAAAAAATTGCTGATAGCATCGATCGGTTAGGCATACTATATACTATAAATGTTCCAAATTTCAAAGCGATTGGTCTAGAATTACAGATTCTATAGAGAAAAATCTCAGAATAGGCAAAATCCTGAACTCAAAGCGAAAAGTGAGCCACGATAAAAAAAATTAAATTTTTTTGGTCGCAATTATTTTGAGTTTGGCATGGAATTATATAGTTTTATTTATGTAGATTACGAATATAGGAGACAAAATTTGATCTGGAGGATATTTTCCAGGATATCAAAAATTTAAAAATCCAATCCGGAAGCGGAGCCGGAAGCGGGGAGTCAAAAACTCATACAAATAATGGAGATAAAAAATTGCTGATAGCATCGATCGGTTAGGCATACTATATACTATAAATGTTCCAAATTTCAAAGCGATTGGTCTAGAATTACAGATTCTATAGAGAAAAATCTCAGAATAGGCAAAATCCTGAACTCAAAGCGAAGAGTGAGCCATGATAAAAAAAATTAAATTTTTTTGATCGCAATTATTTTGAGTTTGGCATGGAATTATATAGTTTCATTCATGTAGATTACGAATCTGGGAGACAAAATTTGATCTGGAGGATGTTTTCCAGGGTATCAAAAATTTAAAAATCCAATCCGGAAGCGGAGCCGGAAGCGGGGAGTCAAAAACTCATACAAATAATGGAGATAAAAAATTGCTGATAGCATCGATCGGTTAGGCATACTATATTCTATGAATGTTCTGAATCTCAAAGCGATTGATCTAGAATTACAGATTCTATGGAGAAAAATCTCAGAATAGGCAAAATCCTGAACTCAAAGCGAAGAGTGAGCCATGATAAAAAAAATTAAATTTTTTTGATCCCAATTATTTTGAGTTTGGCATGGAATTATATAGTTTCATTCATGTAGATTACGAATCTAGGAGACAAAATTTGATCTGGAGGATATTTTCCAAGATATCAAAAATTTAAAAATCCAATCCGGAAGCGGAGCCGGAAGCATGGAGTCGAAAACTCATACAAATAATGGAGATAAAAAATTGCTGATAGCATCGATCGGTTAGGCATACTATATTCTATTAATGTTCTAAATCTCAAAGCGATTGGTCTAGAATTACAGATTCTATGGAGGAAAATCTCAGAATAGGCAAAATCCTGAACTCAAAGCGAAGAGTGAGCCATGATAAAAAAAATTAAATTTTTTTGATCCCAATTATTTTGAGTTTGGCATGAAATTATATAGTTTCATTCATGTAGATTACGAATCTAGGAGACAAAATTTGATCTGGAGGATATTTTCCAAGATATCGAAAATTTAAAAATCCAATCCGGAAGCGGAGCCGGAAGCGGGGAGTCGGAAACTCATACAAATAATGGAGATAAAAAATTGCTGATAGCATCGATCGGTTAGGCATACTATATACTATAAATGTTCCAAATTTCAAAGCGATTGGTCTAGAATTACAGATTCTATAGAGAAAAATCTCAGAATAGGCAAAATCCTGAACTCAAAGCGAAGAGTGAGCCATGATAAAAAAAATTAAATTTTTTTGATCCCAATTATTTTGAGTTTGGCATGGAATTATATAGTTTCATTCATGTAGATTATGAATCTAGGAGACAAAATTTGATCTGGAGGATATTTTCCAAGATATCGAAAATTTAAAAATCCAATCCGGAAACGGAGCCGGAAGCGGGGAGTCGGAAACTCATACAAATAATGGAGATAAAAAATTGCTGATAGCATCGATCGGTTAGGCATACTATATACTATAAATGTTCCAGATTTCAAAGCGATTGGTCTAGAATTACAGATTCTATAGAGAAAAATCTCAGAATAGGCAAAATCCTGAACTCAAAGCGAAGAGTGAGCCATGATAAAAAGAATTAAATTTTTTTGATCCCAATTATTTTGAGTTTGGCATGGAATTATATAGTTTCATTCATGTAGATTACGAATCTAGGAGACAAAATTTGATCTGGAGGATATTTTCCAAGATATCGAAAATTTAAAAATCCAATCCGGAAACGGAGCCGGAAGCGGGGAGTCGGAAACTCATACAAATAATGGAGATAAAAAATTGCTGATAGCATCGATCGGTTAGGCATACTATATTCTATTAATGTTCTAAATCTCAAAGCGATTGGTCCAGAATTGATTCTATGGAGAAAAATCTCAGAATAGGCAAAATCCTGAACTCAAAGCGAAGAGTGAGCCATGATGAAAAAAATTAAATTTTTTTGATCCCAATTATTTTGAGTTTGGCATGGAATTATATAGTTTCATTCATGTAGATTACGAATCTAGGAGACAAAATTTGATCTGGAGGATATTTTCCAAGATATCGAAAATTTAAAAATCCAATCCGGAAGCGGAGCCGGAAGCGGGGAGTCGGAAACTCATACAAATAATGGAGATAAAAAATTGCTGATAGCATCGATCGGTTAGGCATACTATATACTATAAATGTTCCAAATTTCAAAGCGATTGGTCTAGAATTACAGATTCTATAGAGAAAAATCTCAGAATAGGCAAAATCCTGAACTCAAAGCGAAGAGTGAGCCATGATAAAAAAAATTAAATTTTTTTGATCGCAATTATTTTGAGTTTGGCATGGAATTATATAGTTTCATTCATGTAGATTACGAATCTAGGAGACAAAATTTGATCTGGAGGATATTTTCCAGGATATCAAAAATTTAAAAATCCAATCCGGAAGCGGAGCCGGAAGCGGGGAGTCAAAAACTCATACAAATAATGGAGATAAAAAATTGCTGATAGCATCGATCGGTTAGGCATACTATATACTATGAATGTTCTAAATCTCAAAGCGATTGGTCTAGAAATACAGATTCTATGGAGAAAAATCTCAGAATAGGCAAAATCCTGAACTCAAAGCGAAGAGTGAGCCATGATAAAAAAAATTAAATTTTTTTGATCGCAATTATTTTGAGTTTGGCATGGAATTATATAGTTTCATTCATGTAGATTATGAATCTAGGAGACAAAATTTGATCTGGAGGATATTTTCCAGGATATCAAAAATTTAATAATCCAATCCGGAAGCGGAGCCGGAAGCGGGGAGTCAGAAACTCATACAAATAATGGAGATAAAAAATTGCTGATAGCATCGATCGGTTAGGCATACTATATACTATAAATGTTTCAAATTTCAGAGCGATTGGTCTAGAATTACAGATTCTATGGAGAAAAATCTCAGAATAGGCAAAATCCTGAACTCAAAGCGAAGAGTGAGCCAAGATAAAAAAAATTAAATTTTTTTGATCCCAATTATTTTGAGTTTGGCATGGAATTATATAGTTTCATTCATGTAGATTACGAATCTAGGAGACAAAATTTGATCTGGAGGATATTTTCCAAGATATCGAAAATTTAAAAATCCAATCCGGAAGCGGAGCCGGAAGCGGGGAGTCGGAAACTCATACAAATAATGGAGATAAAAAATTGCTGATAGCATCGATCGGTTAGGCATACTATATACTATAAATGTTACTGATTTCAAAGCGATTGGTCCAGAATTACAGATTCTATAGAGAAAAATCTCAGAATAGGCAAAATCCTGAACTCAAAGCGAAGAGTGAGCCATGATAAAAAAAAATAAATTTTTTTGATCCCAATTATTTTGAGTTTGGCATGGAATTATATAGTTTCATTCATGTAGATTACGCATCTAGGAGACAAAATTTGATCTGGAGGATATTTTCCAAGATATCGGAAATTTAAAAATCCAATCCGGAAGCGGAGCCGGAAGCGGGGAGTCAGAAACTCATACAAATAATGAAGATAAAAAATTGCTGATAGCATCGATCGGTTAGGCATACTATATACTATAAATGTTCCAAATTTCAAAGCGATTGGTCTAGAGTTACAGATTCTATAGAGTAAAATCTCAGAATAGGCAAAATCCTGAACTCAAAGCGAAGAGTGAGCCATGATAAAAAAAATTAAATTTTTTTGATCCCAATTATTTTGAGTTTGGCATGGAATTATATAGTTTCATTCATGTAGATTACGCATCTAGGAGACAAAATTTGATCTGGAGGATATTTTCCAAGATATCGAAAATTTAAAAATCCAATCCGGAAGCGGAGCCGGAAGCGGGGAGTCAGAAACTCATACAAATAATGGAGATAAAAAATTGCTGATAGCATCGATCGGTTAGGCATACTATATACTATAAATGTTCCAAATTTCAAAGCGATTGGTCTAGAATTACAGATTCTATAGAGTAAAATCTCAGAATAGGCAAAATCCTGAACTCAAAGCGAAGAGTGAGCCATGATAAAAAAAATAAAATTTTTTTGATCCCAGTTATTTTGAGTTTGGCATGGAATTATATAGTTTCATCCATGTAGATTACGAATCTAGGAGACAAAATTTGATCTGGAGGATATTTTCCAAGATATCGAAAATTTAAAAAGCCAATCCGGAAGCGGAGCCAGAAGCGGGGAGTCAGAAACTCATACAAATAATGGAGATAAAAAATTGCTGATAGCATCGATCGGTTAGGCATACTATATACTATGAATGTTCCATATCTCAGAGCGATTGGTCTAGAATTACAGATTCTATGGAGAAAAATCTCAGAATAGGCAAAATCCAGAACTCAAAGCGAAAAGTGAGCCATGATAAAAAAAAATAAATTTTTTTGATCCCAATTATTTTGAGTTTGGCATGGAATTATATAGTTTCATTCATGTAGATTACGAATCTAGGAGACAAAATTTGATCTGGAGGATATTTTCCAAGATATCGAAAATTTAAAAATCCAATCCGGAAGCGGAGCCGGAAGCGGGGAGTCAGAAACTCATACAAATAATGGAGATAAAAAATTGCTGATAGCATCGATCGGTTAGGCATACTATATACTATGAATGTTCTAAATATCAAAGCGATTGGTTTAGAATTACAGATTCTATAGAGAAAAATCTCAGAATAGGCAAAATCCTGAACTCAAAGCGAAGAGTGAGCCATGATAAAAAAAATTAAATTTTTTTGATCCCAATTATTTTGAGTTTGGCATGGAATTATATAGTTTCATTGATGTAGATTACGAATCTAGAAGACAAAATTGGATCTGGAGGATATTTTCCAAGATATCGAAAATTTAAAAATCCAATCCGGAAGCGGAGCCGGAAGCGGGGAGTCAGAAACTCATACAAATAATGAAGAAAAAAAATTGCTGATAGCATCGATCGGTTAGGCATACTATATACTATAAATGTTCCAAATTTCAAAGCGATTGGTCTAGAATTACAGATTCTATAGAGTAAAATCTCAGAATAGGCAAAATCCTGAACTCAAAGCGAAGAGTGAGCCATGATAAAAAAAATTAAATTTTTTTGATCCCAATTATTTTGAGTTTGGCATGGAATTATATAGTTTCATTCATGTAGATTACGCATCTAGGAGACAAAATTTGATCTGGAGGATATTTTCCAAGATATCGAAAATTTAAAAATCCAATCCGGAAGCGGAGCCGGAAGCGGGGAGTCAAAAACTCATACAAATAATGGAGATAAAAAACTGCTGATAGCATCGATCGGTTAGGCATACTATATACTATGAATGTTCCATATCTCAAAGCGATTGGTCTAGAATTACAGATTCTATGGAGAAAAATCTCAGAATAGGCAAAATCCTGAACTCAAAGCGAAGAGTGAGCCATGATAAAAAAAATTAAATTTTTTTGATCCCAATTATTTTGAGTTTGGCATGGAATTATATAGTTTCATTCATGTAGATTACGAATCTAGGAGACAAAATTTGATCTGGAGGATATTTTCCAAGATATCGAAAATTTAAAAATCCAATCCGGAAGCGGAGCCGGAAGCGGGGAGTCAGAAACTCATACAAATAATGGAGATAAAAAATTGCTGATAGCATCGATCGGTTAGACATACTATATACTATGAATGTTCTAAATTTCAAAGCGATTGGTCTAGAATTACAGATTCTATAGAGAAAAATCTTAGAATAGGCAAAATCCCGAACTCAAAGCGAAGAGTGAGCCATGATAAAAAAATTAAATTTTTTTGATCCCAATTATTTTGAGTTTGGCATGGAATTATATAGTTTCATTCATGTAGATTACGCATCTTGGAGACAAAATTTGATCTGGAGGATATTTTCCAAGATATCGAAAATTTAAAAATCCAATCCGGAAGCGGAGCCGGAAGCGGGGAGTCAGAAACTCATACAAATAATGGAGATAAAAAATTGCTGATAGCATCGATCGGTTAGGCATACTATATACTATAAATGTTCCAAATTTCGAAGCGATTGGTCTAGAATTACAGATTCTATAGAGTAAAATCTCAGAATAGGCAAAATCCTGAACTCAAAGCGAAGAGTGAGCCATGATAAAAAAAATTAAATTTTTTTGTTCCCAATTATTTTGAGTTTGGCATGGAATTATATAGTTTCATTCATGTAGATTACGAATCTAGAAGACAAAATTGGATCTGGAGGATATTTTCCAAGATATCGAAAATTTAAAAATCCAATCCGGAAGCGGAGCCGGAAGCGGGGAGTCAGAAACTCATACAAATAATGAAGAAAAAAAATTGCTGATAGCATCGATCGGTTAGGCATACTATATACTATAAATGTTCCAAATTTCAAAGCGATTGGTCTAGAATTACAGATTCTATAGAGAAAAATCTCAGAATAGGCAAAATCCTGAACTCAAAGCGAAGAGTGAGCCATGATAAAAAAAAATTAATTTTTTTGATCCTAATTATTTTGAGTTTGGCATGAAATTATATAGTTCTGTTCATGAAGATTACGAATCTAGGAGACAAAATTGGATCTGGAGGATATTTTTCAAGATACCGAAAATTTAAAAATCCAGTCCGGAAGCGGAGCCGGAAGCGGGGAGTCAAAAACTCATACAAATAATGGAGATAAAAAATTGCTGATAGCATCGATCGGTTAGGCATACTATATACTATAAATGTTCTAAATTTCAAAGCGATTGGTCTAGAATTACAGATTCTATAGAGAAAAATCTCAGAATAGGCAAAATCCTGAACTCAAAGCGAAGAATGAGCCATGATAAAAAAAATTAAATTTTTTTGATCCCAATTATTTTGAGTTTGGCATGGAATTATATAGTTTCATTCATGTAGATTACGAATCTAGGAGACAAAATTTGATCTGGAGGATATTTTCCAAGATATCGAAAATTTAAAAATCCAATCCGGAAGCGGAGCCGGAAGCGGGGAGTCAGAAACTCATACAAATAATGGGGATGAAAAATTGCTGATAGCATCGATCGGTTAGGCATACTATATACTATAAATGTTCCAAATTTCAAAGCGATTGGTCTAGAGTTACAGATTCTATAGAGAAAAATCTCAGAATAGGCAAAATCCTGAACTCAAAGCGAAGAGTGAGCCATGATAAAAAAAATTTGAATTTTTTTGATCCCAATTATTTTAAGTTTGGCATGGAATTATATAGTTTTATTCATGTAGATTACGAATCTAGGAGACAAAATTTGATCTGGAGGATATTTTCCAAGATATCGAAAATTTAAAAATCCAATCCGGAAGCGGAGCCGGAAGCGGGGAGTCAAAAACTCATACAAATAATGGAGATAAAAAATTGCTGATAGCATCGATCGGTTAGGCATACTATATACTATGAATGTTCTAAATCTCAAAGCGATTGGTCTAGAATTACAGATTCTATGGAGAAAAATCTCAGAATAGGCAAAATCCTGAACTCAAAGCGAAGAGTGAGCCATGATAAAAAAAAATAAATTTTTTTGATCCCAATTATTTTGAGTTTGGCATGGAATTATATAGTTTCATTCATGTAGATCACGAATCTAGGAGACAAAATTTGATCTGGAGGATATTTTCCAAGATATCGAAAATTTAAAAATCCAATCCGGAAGCGGAGCCGGAAGCGGGGAGTCAAAAACTCATACAAATAATGGAGATAAAAAATTGCTGATAGCATCGATCGGTTAGGCATACTATATATTATAAATGTTCCAAATTTCAAAGCGATTGGTCTAGAATTACAGATTCTATAGAGAAAAATCTCAGAATAGGCAAAATCCTGAACTCAAAGCGAAGAGTGAGCCATGATAAAAAAAATTAAATTTTTTTGATCCCAACTATTTTGAGTTTGGCATGGAATTATATAGTTTCATTCATGTAGATCACGAATCTAGGAGACAAAATTTGATCTGGAGGATATTTTCCAAGATATCGAAAATTTAAAAATCCAATCCGGAAGCGGAGCCGGAAGCGGGGAGTCAAAAACTCATACAAATAATGGAGATAAAAAATTGCTGATAGCATCGATCGGTTAGGCATACTATATACTATAAATGTTCTAAATCTCAAAGCGATTGGTCTAGAATTACAGATTCTATGGAGAAAAATCTCAGGATAGGCAAAATCCTGAACTCAAAGCGAAGAGTGAGCCATGATAAAAAAAATTAAATTTTTTTGATCGCAATTATTTTAGTTTGGCATGGAATTATATAGTTTCATTCATGTAGATTACGAATCTAGGAGACAAAATTCGATCTGGAGGATATTTTCCAGGATATCAAAAATTTAAAAATCCAATCCGGAAGCGGAGCCGGAAGCGGGGAGTCAAAAACTCATACAAATAATGGAGATAAAAAATTGCTGATAGCATCGATCGGTTAGGCATACTATATACTATAAATGTTCCAAATTTCAAAGCGATTGGTCTAGAATTACAGATTCTATAGAGAAAAATCTCAGAATAGGCAAAATCCTGAACTCAAAGCGAAGAGTGAGACATGATAAAAAAAATTAAATTTTTTTGATCCCCATTATTTTGAGTTTGGCATGAAATTATATAGTTTCATTCATGTAGATCACTAATCTAGGAGACAAAATTTGATCTGGAGGATATTTTCCAAGATATCGGAAATTTAAAAATCCAATCCGGAAGCGGAGCCGGAAGCGGGGAGTCAGAAACTCATACAAATAATGGAGATAAAAATTTGCTGATAGCATCGATCGATTAGGCATACTATATACTATAAATGTTTCAAATTTCAAAGCGATTGGTCTAGAATTACAGATTCTATAGAGAAAAATCTCAGAATAGGCAAAATCCTGAACTCAAAGCGAAGAGTGAGCCATGATAAAAAAAATTAAATTTTTTTGATCCCAATTATTTTGAGTTTGGCATGGAATTATAAAGTTTCATTCATGTAGATTACGAATCTAGGAGACAAAATTTGATCTGGAGGATATTTTCCAAGATATCGAAAATTTAAAAATCCAATCCGGAAGCGGAGCCGGAAGCGGGGAGTCAGAAACTCATACAAATAATGGAGATAAAGAATTGCTGATAGCATCGATCGGTTGGGCATACTATATACTATAAATGTTCCAAATTTCAAAGCGATTGGTCTAGAATTACAGATTCTATAGAGAAAAATCTCAGAATAGGCAAAATCCTGAACTCAAAGCGAAGAGTGAGCCATGATAAAAAAAATTAAATTTTTTTGATCCCAATTATTTTGAGTTTGGCATTGAATTATATAGTTTCATTCATGTAGATTACGAATCTAGGAGACAAAATTTGATCTGGAGGATATTTTCCAAGATATCGAAAATTTAAAAATCCAATCCGGAAGCGGAGCCGGAAGCGGGGAGTCAAAAACTCATACAAATAATGGAGATAAAAAATTGCTGATAGCGTCGATCGGTTAGGCATACTATATACTATGAATGTTCTAAATCTCAAAGCGATTGGTCTAGGATCACAGATTCTATGGAGAAAAATCTCAGAATAGGCAAAATCCTGAACTCAAAGCGAAGAGTGAGCCATGATAAAAAAAATTAAATTTTTTTGATCCCAATTATTTTGAGTTTGGCATGGAATTATATAGTTTCATTCATGTAGATTACGAATCTAGGAGACAAAATTTGATCTGGAGGATATTTTCCAAGATATCGAAAATTTAAAAATCCAATCTGGAAGCGGAGCCGGAAGCGGGGAGTCAGAAACTCATACAAATAATGGAGATAAAAAATTGCTGATAGCATCGATCGGTTAGGCATACTATATACTATAAATGTTCCAAATTTCAAAGCGATTGGTCTAGAATTACAGATTCTATAGAGAAAAATCTCAGAATAGGCAAAATCCTGAACTCAAAGCGAAGAGTGAGCCATGATAAAAAAAATTAAATTTTTTTGATCCCAATTTTTTGAGTTTGGCATGGAATTATATAGTTTCATTCATGTAGATTACGAATCTAGGAGACAAAATTTGATCTGGAGGATATTTTCCAAGATATCGAAAATTTAAAAATCCAATCCGGAAGCGGAGCCGGAAGCGGGGAGTCAGAAACTCATACAAATAATGGAGATAAAAAATTGCTGATAGCATCGATCGGTTGGGCATGCTATATTCTATGAATGTTCTAAATCTCAAAGCGATTGGTCTAGAATTACAGATTCTATGGAGAAAAATCTCAGAATAGGCAAAATCCTGAACTCAAAGCGAAGAGTGAGCCATGATAAAAAAAATTAAATTTTTTTGATCCCAATTATTTTGAGTTTGGCATGGAATTATATAGTTTCATTCATGTAGATTACGAATCCAGGAGACTAAATTTGATCTGGAGGATATTTTCCAAGATATCGAAAATTTAAAAATCCAATCCGGAAACGGAGCCGGAAGCGGGGAGTCGGAAACTCATACAAATAATGGAGATAAAAAATTGCTGATAGCATCGATCGGTTAGGCATACTATATTCTATGAATGTTTTGAATCTCAAAGCGATTGGTCTAGAATTACAGATTCTATGGAGAAAAATCTCAGAATAGGCAAGATCCTGAACTCAAAGCGAAGAGTGAGCCATGATAAAAAAAATTAAATTTTTTTGATCCCAATTATTTCGAGTTTGGCATGGAATTATATAGTTTCATTCATGTAGATTACGAATCTAGGAGACAAAATTTGATCTGGAGGATATTTTCCAAGATATCGAAAATTTAAAAATCCAATCCGGAAGCGGAGCCGGAAGCGGGGAGTCAAAAACTCATACAAATAATGGAGATAAAAAATTGCTGATAGCGTCGATCGGTTAGGCATACTATATACTATGAATGTTCTAAATCTCAAAGCGATTGGTCTAGAATTACAGATTCTATAGAGAAAATTCTCAGAATAGGCCAAATCCTGAACTCAAAGCGAAGAGTGAGCCATGATAAAAAAAATTAAATTTTTTTGATCCCAATTATTTTGAGTTTGGCATGGAATCATATAGTTTCATTCATGTAGACTACGAATCTAGGAGACAAAATTTGATCTGGAGGATATTTTCCAAGATATCGAAAATTTAAAAATCCAATCCGGAAGCGGAGCCGGAAGCGGGGAGTCAAAAACTCATACAAATAATGGAGATAAAAAATTGCTGATAGCGTCGATCGGTTGACATACTATATACTATGAATGTTCTAAATCTCAAAGCGATTGGTCTAGAATTACAGATTCTATGGAGAAAAATCTCAGAATAGGCAAAATCCTGAACTCAAAGCGAATAGTGAGCCATGATAAAAAAAATTAAATTTTTTTGATCCCAATTATTTTGGGTTTGGCATGGAATTATATAGTTTCATCCATGTAGATTTCGAATCTAGGAGACAGCATTTGATCTGGAGGATATTTTCCAAGATATCGAAAATTTAAAAATCCAATCCGGATGCGGAGCCGGAAGCGGGGAGTCAAAAACTCATACAAATAATGGAGATAAAAAATTGCTGATAGCGTCGATCGGTTAGGCATACCATATACTATGAATGTTCTGAATCTCAAAGCGATTGGTCTAGAATTACAGATTCTATGGAGAAAAATCTCAGAATAGGCAATATCCTGAACTCAAAGCAAAGAGTGAGCCGTGATAAAAAAAATTAAATTTTTTTGATCGCAATTATTTTGAGTTTGGCAAGGAATTATATAGTTTCATTCATGTAGATTACGAATCTAGGAGACAAAATTTGATCTGGAGGATATTTTCCAGGATATCAAAAATTTAAAAATCCAATCCGGAAGCGGAGCCGGAAGCGGGGAGTCAGAAACTCATACAAATAATGGAGATAAAAAATTGCTGATAGCATCGATCGGTTAGGCATACTATATACTATAAATGTTCCAAATTTCAAAGCGATTGGTCTAGAATTACAGATTCTATAGAGAAAAATCTCAGAATAGGCAAAATCCTGAACTCAAAGCGAAGAGTGAGCCATGATAAAAAAAATTAAATTTTTTTGATCGCAATTATTTTGAGTTTGGCATGGAATTATATAGTTTTATTTATGTAGATTACGAATCTAGGAGACAAAATTTGATCTGGAGGATATTTTCCAGGATATCAAAAATTTAAAAATCCAATCCGGAAGCGGAGCCGGAAGCGGGGAGTCAAAAACTCATACAAATAATGGAGATAAAAAATTGCTGATAGCATCGATCGGTTAGGCATACTATATACTATAAATGTTCCAAATTTCAAAGCGATTGGTCTAGAATTACAGATTCTATAGAGAAAAATCTCAGAATAGGCAAAATCCTGAACTCAAAGCGAAGAGTGAGCCATGATAAAAAAAATTAAATTTTTTTGATCGCGATTATTTTGAGTTTGGCATGGAATTATATAGTTTCATTCATGTAGATTACGAATCTGGGAGACAAAATTTGATCTGGAGAATGTTTTCCAGGGTATCAAAAATTTAAAAATCCAATCCGGAAGCGGAGCCGGAAGCGGGGAGTCAAAAACTCATACAAATAATGGAGATAAAAAATTGCTGATAGCATCGATCGGTTAGGCATACTATATTCTATGAATGTTCTAAATCTCAAAGCGATTGGTCTAGAATTACAGATTCTATGGAGAAAAATCTCAGAATAGGCAAAATCCTGAACTCAAAGCGAAGAGTGAGCCATGATAAAAAAAATTAAATTTTTTTGATCCCAATTATTTTGAGTTTGGCATGGAATTATATAGTTTCATTCATGTAGATTACGAATCTAGGAGACAAAATTTGATCTGGAGGATATTTTCCAAGATATCGAAAATTTAAAAATCCAATCCGGAAACGGAGCCGGAAGCGGGGAGTCGGAAACTCATACAAATAATGGAGATAAAAAATTGCTGATAGCATCGATCGGTTAGGCATACTATATTCTATGAATGTTCCAAATCTCAAAGCGATTGGTCTAGAATTACAGATTCTATGGAGAAAAATCTCAGAATAGGCAAGATCCTGAACTCAAAGCGAAGAGTGAGCCATGATAAAAAAAATTAAATTTTTTTGATCCCAATTATTTTGAGTTTGGCATGGAATTATATAGTTTCATTCATGTAGATTACGAATCTAGGAGACAAAATTTGATCTGGAGGATATTTTCCAAGATATCGAAAATTTAAAAATCCAATCCGGAAGCGGAGCCGGAAGCGGGGAGTCGGAAACTCATACAAATAATGGAGATAAAAAATTGCTGATAGCATCGATCGGTTAGGCATACTATATACTATAAATGTTCCAAATTTCAAAGCGATTGGTCTAGAATTACAGATTCTATGGTGAAAAATCTCAGAATAGGCAAAATCCTGAACTCAAAGCGAAGAGTGAGCCATGATAAAAAAAATTAAATTTTTTTGATCCCAATTATTTTGAGTTTGGCATGGAATTATATAGTTTCATTCATGTAGATTACGAATCTAGGAGACAAAATTTGATCTGGAGGATATTTTCCAAGATATCGAAAATTTAAAAATCCAATCCGGAAGCGGAGCCGGAAGCGGGGAGTCAAAAACTCATACAAATAATGGAGATAAAAAATTGCTGATAGCATCGATCGGTTAGGCATACTATATTCTATGAATGTTCCAAATCTCAAAGCGATTGGTCTAGAATTACAGATTCTATGGTGAAAAATCTCAGAATAGGCAAAATCCTGAACTCAAAGCGAAGAGTGAGCCATGATAAAAAAAATTAAATTTTTTTGATCCCAATTATTTTGAGTTTGGCATGGAATTATATAGTTTCATTCATGTAGATTACGAATCTAGGAGACAAAATTTGATCTGGAGGATATTTTCCAAGATATCGAAAATTTAAAAATCCAATCCGGAAACGGAGCCGGAAGCGGGGAGTCGGAAACTCATACAAATAATGGAGATAAAAAATTGCTGATAGCATCGATCGGTTAGGCATACTATATTCTATGAATGTTCTGAATCTCAAAGCGATTGGTCTAGAATTACAGATTCTATGGAGAAAAATCTCAGAATAGGCAAGATCCTGAACTCAAAGCGAAGAGTGAGCCATGATAAAAAAAATTAAATTTTTTTGATCCCAATTATTTTGAGTTTGGCATGGAATTATATAGTTTCATTCATGTAGATTACGAATCTAGGAGACAAAATTTGATCTGGAGGATATTTTCCAAGATATCGAAAATTTAAAAATCCAATCCGGAAGCGGAGCCGGAAGCGGGGAGTCGGAAACTCATACAAATAATGGAGATAAAAAATTTCTGATAGCATCGATCGGTTAGGCATACTATATACTATAAATGTTCCAAATTTCAAAGCGATTGGTCTAGAATTACAGATTCTATAGAGAAAAATCTCAGAATAGGCAAAATCCTGAACTCAAAGCGAAGAGTGAGCCATGATAAAAAAAATTAAATTTTTTTGATCGCAATTATTTTGAGTTTGGCATGGAATTATATAGTTTCATTCATGTAGATTACGAATCTAGGAGACAAAATTTGATCTGGAGGATATTTTCCAGGATATCAAAAATTTAAAAATCCAATCCGGAAGCGGAGCCGGAAGCGGGGAGTCAAAAACTCATACAAATAATGGAGATAAAAAATTGCTGATAGCATCGATCGGTTAGGCATACTATATTCTATGAATGTTCTGAATCTCAAAGCGATTGGTCTAGAATTACAGATTCTATGGAGAAAAATCTCAGAATAGGCAAGATCCTGAACTCAAAGCGAGGAGTGAGCCATGATAAAAAAAATTAAATTTTTTTGATCCCAATTATTTTGAGTTTGGCATGGAATTATATAGTTTCATTCATGTAGATTACGAATCTAGGAGACAAAATTTGATCTGGAGGATATTTTCCAAGATATCGAAAATTTAAAAATCCAATCCGGAAGCGGAGCCGGAAGCGGGGAGTCGGAAACTCATACAAATAATGGAGATAAAAAATTGCTGATAGCATCGATCGGTTAGGCATACTATATACTATAAATGTTCCAAATTTCAAAGCGATTGGTCTAGAATTACAGATTCTATAGAGAAAAATCTCAGAATAGGCAAAATCCTGAACTCAAAGCGAAGAGTGAGCCATGATAAAAAAAATTAAATTTTTTTGATCGCAATTATTTAAAGTTCGGCATGGAATTATATAGTTTCATTCATGTAGATTACGAATCTAGGAGACAAAATTTGATCTGGAGGATATTTTCCAGGATATCAAAAATTTAAAAATCCAATCCGGAAGCGGAGCGGGAAGCGGGGAGTCAAAAACTCATACAAATAATGGAGATAAAAAATTGCTGATAGCATCGATCGGTTAGGCATACTATATACTATGAATGTTCCAAATTTCAAAGTGATTGGTCTAGAATTACAGATTCTATAGAGAAAAATCTCAGAATAGGCAAAATCCTGAACTCAAAGCGAAGAGTGAGCCATGATAAAAAAAATTAAATTTTTTTGATCCCAATTATTTTGAGTTTGGCATGGAATTATATAGTTTCATTCATGTAGATTACGAATCTAGGAGACAAAATTTGATCTGGAGGATATTTTCCAGGATATCAAAAATTTAAAAATCCAATCCGGAAGCGGAGCGGGAAGCGGGGAGTCAAAAACTCATACAAATAATGGAGATGAAAAATTGCTGATAGCATCGATCGGTTAGGCATACTATATTCTATGAATGCTCTAAATCCCAAAGCGATTGGTCTAGAATTACAGATTCTATGGAGAAAAATCTCAGAATAGGCAAAATCCTGAATTCAAAGCGAAGAGTGAGCCATGATAAAAAAAATTAAATTTTTTTGATCCCAATTATTTTGAGTTTGGCATGGAATTACATAGTTTCATTCATGTAGATTACGAATCTAGGAGACAAAATTTGATCTGGAGGATATTTTCCAAGATATCGAAAATTTAAAAATCCAATCCGGAAACGGAGCCGGAAGCGGAGAGTCAAAAACTCATACAAATAATGGAGATAAAAAATTGCTGATAGCATCGATCGGTTAGGCATACTATATTCTATGAATGTTCTGAATCTCAAAGCGATTGGTCTAGAATTACAGATTCTATAGAGAAAAATCTCAGAATAGGCAAAATCCTGAACTCAAAGCGAAGAGTGAGCCATGATAAAAAAAATTAAATTTTTTTGATCGCAATTATTTAAAGTTCGGCATGGAATTATATAGTTTCATTCATGTAGATTACGAATCTAGGAGACAAAATTTGATCTGGAGGATATTTTCCAGGATATCAAAAATTTAAAAATCCAATCCGGAAGCGGAGCGGGAAGCGGGGAGTCAAAAACTCATACAAATAATGGAGATAAAAAATTGCTGATAGCATCGATCGGTTAGGCATACTATATTCTATGAATGCTCTAAATCCCAAAGCGATTGGTCTAGAATTACAGATTCTATGGAGAAAAATCTCAGAATAGGCAAAATCCTGAACTCAAAGCGAAGAGTGAGCCATGATAAAAAAAATTAAATTTTTTTGATCCCAATTATTTTGAGTTTGGCATGGAATTATATAGTTTCATTCATGTAGATTACGAATCTAGGAGACAAAATTTGATCTGGAGGATATTTTCCAAGATATCGAAAATTTAAAAATCCAATCCGGAAACGGAGCCGGAAGCGGGGAGTCGGAAACTCATACAAATAATGGAGATAAAAAATTGCTGATAGCATCGATCGGTTAGGCATACTATATACTATAAATGTTCCAAATTTCAAAGCGATTGGTCTAGAATTACAGATTCTATAGAGAAAAATCTCAGAATAGGCAAAATCCTGAACTCAAAGCGAAGAGTGAGCCATGATAAAAAAAATTAAATTTTTTTGATCGCAATTATTTTGAGTTTGGCATGGAATTATATAGTTTCACTCATGTAGATTACGAATCTAGGAGACAAAATTTGATCTGGAGGATATTTTCCAGGATATCAAAAATTTAAAAATCCAATCCGGAAGCGGAGCCGGAAGCGGGGAGTCAAAAACTCATACAAATAATGGAGATAAAAAATTGCTGATAGCATCGATCGGTTAGGCATACTATATTCTATGAATGTTCCAAATCTCAAAGCGATTGGTCTAGAATTACAGATTCTATGGAGAAAAATCTCAGAATAGGCAAAATCCTGAACTCAAAGCGAAGAGTGAGCCATGATAAAAAAAATTAAATTTTTTTGATCGCAATTATTTTGAGTTTGGCATGGAATTATATAGTTTCATTCATGTAGATTACGAATCTAGAAGACAAAATTTGATCTGGAGGATATTTTCCAGGATATCAAAAATTTAAAAATCCAATCCGGAAGCGGAGCCGGAAGCGGGGAGTCAGAAACTCATACAAATGATGGAGATAAAAAATATCTGATAGCATCGATCGGTTGGGCATACTATATACTATAAATGTTCCAAATTTCAAAGCGATTGGTCTAGAATTACAGATTCTATAGAGAAAAATCTCAGAATAGGCAAAATCCTGAACTCAAAGCGAAGAGAGAGCCATGATAAAAAAAATTAAATTTTTTTGATCGCAATTATTTTGAGTTTGGCATGGAATTATATAGTTTCATTCATGTAGATTACGAATCTAGGAGACAAAATTTGATCTGGAGGATATTTTCCAGGATATCAAAAATTTAAAAATCCAATCCGGAAGCGGAGCCGGAAGCGGGGAGTCAGAAACTCATACAAATAATGGAGATAAAGAATTGCTGATAGCATCGATCGGTTAGGCATACTATATACTATAAATGTTCCAAATTTCAAAGCGATTGGTCTAGAATTACAGATTCTATGGAGAAAAATCTCAGAATAGGCAAAATCCTGAACTCAAAGCGAAGAGTGAGCCATGATAAAAAAAAATAAATTTTTTTGATCGCAATTATTTTGAGTTTGGCATGGAATTATATAGTTTCATTCATGTAGATTACGAATCTAGGAGACAAAATTTGATCTGGAGGATATTTTCCAGGATATCAAAAATTTAAAAATCCAATCCGGAAGCGGAGCCGGAAGCGTGGAGTCAAAAACTCATACAAATAATGGAGATAAAAAATTGCTGATAGCATCGATCGGTTAGGCATACTATATTCTATGAATGTTCCAAATCTCAAAGCGATTGGTCTAGAATTACAGATTCTATGGAGAAAAATCTCAGAATAGGCAAAATCCTGAACTCAAAGCGAAGAGTGAGCCATGATAAAAAAAATTAAATTTTTTTGATCGCAATTATTTTGAGTTCGGCATGGAATTATATAGTTTCATTCATGTAGATTACGAATCTAGGAGACAAAATTTGATCTGGAGGATATTTTCCAGGATATCAAAAATTTAAAAATCCAATCCGGAAGCGGAGCCGGAAGCGGGGAGTCAAAAACTCATACAAATAATGGAGATAAAAAATTGCTGATAGCATCGATCGGTTAGGCATACTATATACTATAAATGTTCCAAATTTCAAAGCGATTGGTCTAGAATTACAGATTCTATAGAGAAAAATCTCAGAATAGGCAAAATCCTGAACTCAAAGCGAAGAGTGAGCCATGATAAAAAAAATTAAATTTTTTTGATCGCAATTATTTTGAGTTCGGCATGGAATTATATAGTTTCATTCATGTAGATTACGAATCTAGGAGACAAAATTTGATCTGGAGGATATTTTCCAGGATATCAAAAATTTAAAAATCCAATCCGGAAGCGGAGCCGGAAGCGTGGAGTCAAAAACTCATACAAATAATGGAGATAAAAAATTGCTGATAGCATCGATCGGTTAGGCATACTATATTCTATGAATGTTCCAAATCTCAAAGCGATTGGTCTAGAATTACAGATTCTATGGAGAAAAATCTCAGAATAGGCAAAATCCTGAACTCAAAGCGAAGAGTGAGCCATGATAAAAAAAATAAATTTTTTTGATCGCAATTATTTTGAGTTTGGCATGGAATTATATAGTTTCATTCATGTAGATTACGAATCTAGGAGACAAAATTTGATCTGGAGGATATTTTCCAGGATATCAAAAATTTAAAAATCCAATCCGGAAGCGGAGCCGGAAGCGTGGAGTCAAAAACTCATACAAATAATGGAGATAAAAAATTGCTGATAGCATCGATCGGTTAGGCATACTATATTCTATGAATGTTCCAAATCTCAAAGCGATTGGTCTAGAATTACAGATTCTATGGAGAAAAATCTCAGAATAGGCAAAATCCTGAACTCAAAGCGAAGAGTGAGCCATGATAAAAAAAATTAAATTTTTTTGATCGCAATTATTTTGAGTTTGGCATGGAATTATATAGTTTCATTCATGTAGATTACGAATCTAGAAGACAAAATTTGATCTGGAGGATATTTTCCAGGATATCAAAAATTTAAAAATCCAATCCGGAAGCGGAGCCGGAAGCGGGGAGTCAGAAACTCATACAAATAATGGAGATAAAAAATTGCTGATAGCATCGATCGGTTGGGCATACTATATACTATGAATGTTCCAAATTTCAAAGCGATTGGTCTAGAATTACAGATTCTATAGAGAAAAATCTCAGAATAGGCAAAATCCTGAACTCAAAGCGAAGAGAGAGCCATGATAAAAAAAATTAAATTTTTTTGATCGCAATTATTTTGAGTTTGGCATGGAATTATATAGTTTCATTCATGTAGATTACGAATCTAGGAGACAAAATTTGATCTGGAGGATATTTTCCAGGATATCAAAAATTTCAAAATCCAATCCGGAAGCGGAGCCGGAAGCGGGGAGTCAGAAACTCATACAAATAATGGAGATAAAGAATTGCTGATAGCATCGATCGGTTAGGCATACTATATACTATAAATGTTCCAAATTTCAAAGCGATTGGTCTAGAATTACAGATTCTATGGAGAAAAGTCTCAGAATAGGCAAAATCCTGAACTCAAAGCGAAGAGTGAGCCATGATAAAAAAAAATAAATTTTTTTGATCGCAATTATTTTGAGTTTGGCATGGAATTATATAGTTTCATTCATGTAGATTACGAATCTAGGAGACAAAATTTGATCTGGAGGATATTTTCCAGGATATCAAAAATTTAAAAATCCAATCCGGAAGCGGAGCCGGAAGCGGGGAGTCAGAAACTCATACAAATAATGGAGATAAAAAATTGCTGATAGCATCGATCGGTTGGGCATACTATATACTATAAATGTTCCAAATTTCAAAGCGATTGGTCTAGAATTACAGATTCTATAGAGAAAAATCTCAGAATAGGCAAAATCCTGAACTCAAAGCGAAGAGTGAGCCATGATAAAAAAAATTAAATTTTTTTGATCGCAATTATTTTGAGTTTGGCATGGAATTATATAGTTTCATTCATGTAGATTACGAATCTAGGAGACAAAATTCGATCTGGAGGATATTTTCCAGGATATCAAAAATTTAAAAATCCAATCCGGAAGCGGAGCCGGAAGCGGGGAGTCAGAAACTCATACAAATAATGGAGATAAAAAATTGCTGATAGCATCGATCGGTTGGGCATACTATATACTATAAATGTTCCAAATTTCAAAGCGATTGGTCCAGAATTACAGATTCTATAGAGAAAAATCTCAGAATAGGCAAAATCCTGAACTCAAAGCGAAGAGTGAGCCATGATAAAAAAAATTAAATTTTTTTGATCGCAATTATTTTGAGTTTGGCATGGAATTATATAGTTTCATTCATGTAGATTACGAATCTAGGAGACAAAATTTGATCTGGAGGATATTTTCCAAGATATCGAAAATTTAAAAATCCAATCCGGAAGCGGAGCCGGAAGCGGGGAGTCGGAAACTCATACAAATAATGGAGATAAAAAATTGCTGATAGCATCGATCGGTTAGGCATACTATATACTATAAATGTTCCAAATTTCAAAGCGATTGGTCTAGAATTACAGATTCTATGGTGAAAAATCTCAGAATAGGCAAAATCCTGAACTCAAAGCGAAGAGTGAGCCATGATAAAAAAAATTAAATTTTTTTGATCCCAATTATTTTGAGTTTGGCATGGAATTATATAGTTTCATTCATGTAGATTACGAATCTAGGAGACAAAATTTGATCTGGAGGATATTTTCCAAGATATCGAAAATTTAAAAATCCAATCCGGAAGCGGAGCCGGAAGCGGGGAGTCAAAAACTCATACAAATAATGGAGATAAAAAATTGCTGATAGCATCGATCGGTTAGGCATACTATATTCTATGAATGTTCCAAATCTCAAAGCGATTGGTCTAGAATTACAGATTCTATGGTGAAAAATCTCAGAATAGGCAAAATCCTGAACTCAAAGCGAAGAGTGAGCCATGATAAAAAAAATTAAATTTTTTTGATCCCAATTATTTTGAGTTTGGCATGGAATTATATAGTTTCATTCATGTAGATTACGAATCTAGGAGACAAAATTTGATCTGGAGGATATTTTCCAAGATATCGAAAATTTAAAAATCCAATCCGGAAACGGAGCCGGAAGCGGGGAGTCGGAAACTCATACAAATAATGGAGATAAAAAATTGCTGATAGCATCGATCGGTTAGGCATACTATATTCTATGAATGTTCTGAATCTCAAAGCGATTGGTCTAGAATTACAGATTCTATGGAGAAAAATCTCAGAATAGGCAAGATCCTGAACTCAAAGCGAAGAGTGAGCCATGATAAAAAAAATTAAATTTTTTTGATCCCAATTATTTTGAGTTTGGCATGGAATTATATAGTTTCATTCATGTAGATTACGAATCTAGGAGACAAAATTTGATCTGGAGGATATTTTCCAAGATATCGAAAATTTAAAAATCCAATCCGGAAGCGGAGCCGGAAGCGGGGAGTCGGAAACTCATACAAATAATGGAGATAAAAAATTTCTGATAGCATCGATCGGTTAGGCATACTATATACTATAAATGTTCCAAATTTCAAAGCGATTGGTCTAGAATTACAGATTCTATAGAGAAAAATCTCAGAATAGGCAAAATCCTGAACTCAAAGCGAAGAGTGAGCCATGATAAAAAAAATTAAATTTTTTTGATCGCAATTATTTTGAGTTTGGCATGGAATTATATAGTTTCATTCATGTAGATTACGAATCTAGGAGACAAAATTTGATCTGGAGGATATTTTCCAGGATATCAAAAATTTAAAAATCCAATCCGGAAGCGGAGCCGGAAGCGGGGAGTCAAAAACTCATACAAATAATGGAGATAAAAAATTGCTGATAGCATCGATCGGTTAGGCATACTATATTCTATGAATGTTCTGAATCTCAAAGCGATTGGTCTAGAATTACAGATTCTATGGAGAAAAATCTCAGAATAGGCAAGATCCTGAACTCAAAGCGAGGAGTGAGCCATGATAAAAAAAATTAAATTTTTTTGATCCCAATTATTTTGAGTTTGGCATGGAATTATATAGTTTCATTCATGTAGATTACGAATCTAGGAGACAAAATTTGATCTGGAGGATATTTTCCAAGATATCGAAAATTTAAAAATCCAATCCGGAAGCGGAGCCGGAAGCGGGGAGTCGGAAACTCATACAAATAATGGAGATAAAAAATTGCTGATAGCATCGATCGGTTAGGCATACTATATACTATAAATGTTCCAAATTTCAAAGCGATTGGTCTAGAATTACAGATTCTATAGAGAAAAATCTCAGAATAGGCAAAATCCTGAACTCAAAGCGAAGAGTGAGCCATGATAAAAAAAATTAAATTTTTTTGATCGCAATTATTTAAAGTTCGGCATGGAATTATATAGTTTCATTCATGTAGATTACGAATCTAGGAGACAAAATTTGATCTGGAGGATATTTTCCAGGATATCAAAAATTTAAAAATCCAATCCGGAAGCGGAGCGGGAAGCGGGGAGTCAAAAACTCATACAAATAATGGAGATAAAAAATTGCTGATAGCATCGATCGGTTAGGCATACTATATACTATGAATGTTCCAAATTTCAAAGTGATTGGTCTAGAATTACAGATTCTATAGAGAAAAATCTCAGAATAGGCAAAATCCTGAACTCAAAGCGAAGAGTGAGCCATGATAAAAAAAATTAAATTTTTTTGATCCCAATTATTTTGAGTTTGGCATGGAATTATATAGTTTCATTCATGTAGATTACGAATCTAGGAGACAAAATTTGATCTGGAGGATATTTTCCAGGATATCAAAAATTTAAAAATCCAATCCGGAAGCGGAGCGGGAAGCGGGGAGTCAAAAACTCATACAAATAATGGAGATGAAAAATTGCTGATAGCATCGATCGGTTAGGCATACTATATTCTATGAATGCTCTAAATCCCAAAGCGATTGGTCTAGAATTACAGATTCTATGGAGAAAAATCTCAGAATAGGCAAAATCCTGAACTCAAAGCGAAGAGTGAGCCATGATAAAAAAAATTAAATTTTTTTGATCCCAATTATTTTGAGTTTGGCATGGAATTATATAGTTTCATTCATGTAGATTACGAATCTAGGAGACAAAATTTGATCTGGAGGATATTTTCCAAGATATCGAAAATTTAAAAATCCAATCCGGAAACGGAGCCGGAAGCGGAGAGTCAAAAACTCATACAAATAATGGAGATAAAAAATTGCTGATAGCATCGATCGGTTAGGCATACTATATTCTATGAATGTTCTGAATCTCAAAGCGATTGGTCTAGAATTACAGATTCTATAGAGAAAAATCTCAGAATAGGCAAAATCCTGAACTCAAAGCGAAGAGTGAGCCATGATAAAAAAAATTAAATTTTTTTGATCGCAATTATTTAAAGTTCGGCATGGAATTATATAGTTTCATTCATGTAGATTACGAATCTAGGAGACAAAATTTGATCTGGAGGATATTTTCCAGGATATCAAAAATTTAAAAATCCAATCCGGAAGCGGAGCGGGAAGCGGGGAGTCAAAAACTCATACAAATAATGGAGATAAAAAATTGCTGATAGCATCGATCGGTTAGGCATACTATATTCTATGAATGCTCTAAATCCCAAAGCGATTGGTCTAGAATTACAGATTCTATGGAGAAAAATCTCAGAATAGGCAAAATCCTGAACTCAAAGCGAAGAGTGAGCCATGATAAAAAAAATTAAATTTTTTTGATCCCAATTATTTTGAGTTTGGCATGGAATTATATAGTTTCATTCATGTAGATTACGAATCTAGGAGACAAAATTTGATCTGGAGGATATTTTCCAAGATATCGAAAATTTAAAAATCCAATCCGGAAACGGAGCCGGAAGCGGGGAGTCGGAAACTCATACAAATAATGGAGATAAAAAATTGCTGATAGCATCGATCGGTTAGGCATACTATATACTATAAATGTTCCAAATTTCAAAGCGATTGGTCTAGAATTACAGATTCTATAGAGAAAAATCTCAGAATAGGCAAAATCCTGAACTCAAAGCGAAGAGTGAGCCATGATAAAAAAAATTAAATTTTTTTGATCGCAATTATTTTGAGTTTGGCATGGAATTATATAGTTTCACTCATGTAGATTACGAATCTAGGAGACAAAATTTGATCTGGAGGATATTTTCCAGGATATCAAAAATTTAAAAATCCAATCCGGAAGCGGAGCCGGAAGCGGGGAGTCAAAAACTCATACAAATAATGGAGATAAAAAATTGCTGATAGCATCGATCGGTTAGGCATACTATATTCTATGAATGTTCCAAATCTCAAAGCGATTGGTCTAGAATTACAGATTCTATGGAGAAAAATCTCAGAATAGGCAAAATCCTGAACTCAAAGCGAAGAGTGAGCCATGATAAAAAAAATTAAATTTTTTTGATCGCAATTATTTTGAGTTTGGCATGGAATTATATAGTTTCATTCATGTAGATTACGAATCTAGAAGACAAAATTTGATCTGGAGGATATTTTCCAGGATATCAAAAATTTAAAAATCCAATCCGGAAGCGGAGCCGGAAGCGGGGAGTCAGAAACTCATACAAATGATGGAGATAAAAAATATCTGATAGCATCGATCGGTTGGGCATACTATATACTATAAATGTTCCAAATTTCAAAGCGATTGGTCTAGAATTACAGATTCTATAGAGAAAAATCTCAGAATAGGCAAAATCCTGAACTCAAAGCGAAGAGAGAGCCATGATAAAAAAAATTAAATTTTTTTGATCGCAATTATTTTGAGTTTGGCATGGAATTATATAGTTTCATTCATGTAGATTACGAATCTAGGAGACAAAATTTGATCTGGAGGATATTTTCCAGGATATCAAAAATTTAAAAATCCAATCCGGAAGCGAAGCCGGAAGCGGGGAGTCAGAAACTCATACAAATAATGGAGATAAAGAATTGCTGATAGCATCGATCGGTTAGGCATACTATATACTATAAATGTTCCAAATTTCAAAGCGATTGGTCTAGAATTACAGATTCTATGGAGAAAAATCTCAGAATAGGCAAAATCCTGAACTCAAAGCGAAGAGTGAGCCATGATAAAAAAAAATAAATTTTTTTGATCGCAATTATTTTGAGTTTGGCATGGAATTATATAGTTTCATTCATGTAGATTACGAATCTAGGAGACAAAATTTGATCTGGAGGATATTTTCCAGGATATCAAAAATTTAAAAATCCAATCCGGAAGCGGAGCCGGAAGCGTGGAGTCAAAAACTCATACAAATAATGGAGATAAAAAATTGCTGATAGCATCGATCGGTTAGGCATACTATATTCTATGAATGTTCCAAATCTCAAAGCGATTGGTCTAGAATTACAGATTCTATGGAGAAAAATCTCAGAATAGGCAAAATCCTGAACTCAAAGCGAAGAGTGAGCCATGATAAAAAAAATTAAATTTTTTTGATCGCAATTATTTTGAGTTCGGCATGGAATTATATAGTTTCATTCATGTAGATTACGAATCTAGGAGACAAAATTTGATCTGGAGGATATTTTCCAGGATATCAAAAATTTAAAAATCCAATCCGGAAGCGGAGCCGGAAGCGGGGAGTCAAAAACTCATACAAATAATGGAGATAAAAAATTGCTGATAGCATCGATCGGTTAGGCATACTATATACTATAAATGTTCCAAATTTCAAAGCGATTGGTCTAGAATTACAGATTCTATAGAGAAAAATCTCAGAATAGGCAAAATCCTGAACTCAAAGCGAAGAGTGAGCCATGATAAAAAAAATTAAATTTTTTTGATCGCAATTATTTTGAGTTCGGCATGGAATTATATAGTTTCATTCATGTAGATTACGAATCTAGGAGACAAAATTTGATCTGGAGGATATTTTCCAGGATATCAAAAATTTAAAAATCCAATCCGGAAGCGGAGCCGGAAGCGTGGAGTCAAAAACTCATACAAATAATGGAGATAAAAAATTGCTGATAGCATCGATCGGTTAGGCATACTATATTCTATGAATGTTCCAAATCTCAAAGCGATTGGTCTAGAATTACAGATTCTATGGAGAAAAATCTCAGAATAGGCAAAATCCTGAACTCAAAGCGAAGAGTGAGCCATGATAAAAAAAATAAATTTTTTTGATCGCAATTATTTTGAGTTTGGCATGGAATTATATAGTTTCATTCATGTAGATTACGAATCTAGGAGACAAAATTTGATCTGGAGGATATTTTCCAGGATATCAAAAATTTAAAAATCCAATCCGGAAGCGGAGCCGGAAGCGTGGAGTCAAAAACTCATACAAATAATGGAGATAAAAAATTGCTGATAGCATCGATCGGTTAGGCATACTATATTCTATGAATGTTCCAAATCTCAAAGCGATTGGTCTAGAATTACAGATTCTATGGAGAAAAATCTCAGAATAGGCAAAATCCTGAACTCAAAGCGAAGAGTGAGCCATGATAAAAAAAATTAAATTTTTTTGATCGCAATTATTTTGAGTTTGGCATGGAATTATATAGTTTCATTCATGTAGATTACGAATCTAGAAGACAAAATTTGATCTGGAGGATATTTTCCAGGATATCAAAAATTTAAAAATCCAATCCGGAAGCGGAGCCGGAAGCGGGGAGTCAGAAACTCATACAAATAATGGAGATAAAAAATTGCTGATAGCATCGATCGGTTGGGCATACTATATACTATGAATGTTCCAAATTTCAAAGCGATTGGTCTAGAATTACAGATTCTATAGAGAAAAATCTCAGAATAGGCAAAATCCTGAACTCAAAGCGAAGAGAGAGCCATGATAAAAAAAATTAAATTTTTTTGATCGCAATTATTTTGAGTTTGGCATGGAATTATATAGTTTCATTCATGTAGATTACGAATCTAGGAGACAAAATTTGATCTGGAGGATATTTTCCAGGATATCAAAAATTTCAAAATCCAATCCGGAAGCGGAGCCGGAAGCGGGGAGTCAGAAACTCATACAAATAATGGAGATAAAGAATTGCTGATAGCATCGATCGGTTAGGCATACTATATACTATAAATGTTCCAAATTTCAAAGCGATTGGTCTAGAATTACAGATTCTATGGAGAAAAATCTCAGAATAGGCAAAATCCTGAACTCAAAGCGAAGAGTGAGCCATGATAAAAAAAAATAAATTTTTTTGATCGCAATTATTTTGAGTTTGGCATGGAATTATATAGTTTCATTCATGTAGATTACGAATCTAGGAGACAAAATTTGATCTGGAGGATATTTTCCAGGATATCAAAAATTTAAAAATCCAATCCGGAAGCGGAGCCGGAAGCGGGGAGTCAGAAACTCATACAAATAATGGAGATAAAAAATTGCTGATAGCATCGATCGGTTGGGCATACTATATACTATAAATGTTCCAAATTTCAAAGCGATTGGTCTAGAATTACAGATTCTATAGAGAAAAATCTCAGAATAGGCAAAATCCTGAACTCAAAGCGAAGAGTGAGCCATGATAAAAAAAATTAAATTTTTTTGATCGCAATTATTTTGAGTTTGGCATGGAATTATATAGTTTCATTCATGTAGATTACGAATCTAGGAGACAAAATTCGATCTGGAGGATATTTTCCAGGATATCAAAAATTTAAAAATCCAATCCGGAAGCGGAGCCGGAAGCGGGGAGTCAGAAACTCATACAAATAATGGAGATAAAAAATTGCTGATAGCATCGATCGGTTGGGCATACTATATACTATAAATGTTCCAAATTTCAAAGCGATTGGTCCAGAATTACAGATTCTATAGAGAAAAATCTCAGAATAGGCAAAATCCTGAACTCAAAGCGAAGAGTGAGCCATGATAAAAAAAATTAAATTTTTTTGATCGCAATTATTTTGAGTTTGGCATGGAATTATATAGTTTCATTCATGTAGATCACGAATCTAGGAGACAAAATTTGATCTGGAGGATATTTTCCAGGATATCAAAAATTAAAAAATCCAATCCGGAAGCGGAGCCGGAAGCGGGGAGTCAGAAACTCATACGAATAATGGAGATAAAAAATTGCTGATAGCATCGATCGGTTAGGCATACTATATACTATAAATGTTCCAAATTTCAAAGCGATTGGTCTAGAATTACAGATTCTATAGAGAAAAATCTCAGAATAGGCAAAATCCTGAACTCAAAGCGAAGAGTGAGCCATGATAAAAAAAATTAAATTTTTTTGATCGCAATTATTTTGAGTTTGGCATGGAATTATATAGTTTCATTCATGTAGATTACAAATCTAGGAGACAAAATTTGATCTGGAGGACATTTTCCAGGATATCAAAAATTTAAAAATCCAATCCGGAAGCGGAGCCGGAAGCGGGGAGTCAAAAACTCTTACAAATAATGGAGATAAAAAATTGCTGATAGCATCGATCGGTTAGGCATACTATATTCTATGAAAGTTCTGAATCTCAAAGCGATTGGTCTAGAATTACAGATTCTATGGAGAAAAATCTCAGAATAGGCAAAATCCTGAACTCAAAGCGAAGAGTGAGCCATGATAAAAAAAATTAGATTTTTTTGATCCCAATTATTTTGAGTTTGGCATGGAATTATATAGTTTCATTCATGTAGATTACGAATCTAGGAGACAAAATTTGATCTGGAGGATATTTTCCAAGATATCGAAAATTTAAAAATCCAATCCGGAAGCGGAGCCGGAAGCGGGGAGTCGGAAACTCATACAAATAATGGAGATGAAAAATTGCTGATAGCATCGATCGGTTAGGCATACTATATACTATAAATGTTCCAAATTTCAAAGCGATTGGTCTAGAATTACAGATTCTATAGAGAAAAATCTCAGAATAGGCAAAATCCTGAACTCAAAGCGAAGAGTGAGCCATGATAAAAAAAATTAAATTTTTTTGATCCCAATTATTTTGAGTTTGGCATGGAATTATATAGTTTTATTCATGTAGATTACGAATCTAGAAGACAAAATTTGATCTGGAGGATATTTTCCAAGATATCGAAAATGTAAAAATCCAATCCGGAAGCGGAGCCGGAAGCGGGGATTCAAAAACTGATACAAATAATGGAGATAAAAAATTGCTGATAGCATCGATCGGTTGGGCATACTATATACTATGAATGTTCCAAATTTCAAAGCGATTGGTCTAGAATTACAAATTCTATAGAGAAAAATCTCAGAATAGGCAAAATCCTGAACTCAAAGCGAAGAGTGAGCCATGATAAAAGAAATTAAATTTTTTTGATCGCAATTATTTTGAGTTTGGCATGGAATTATATAGTTTCATTCATGTAGATTACGAATCTAGGAGACAAAATTTGATCTGGAGGATATTTTCCAAGATATCGGAAATTTAAAAATCCAATCCGGAAGCGGAGCCGGAAGCGGGGAGTCAAAAACTCATACAAATAATAGAGATAAAAAATTGCTGATAGCATCGATCGGTTAGGCATACTATATTCTATGAATGTTCTAAATCTCAAAGCGATTGGTCTAGAATTACAAATTCTATAGAGAAAAATCTCAGAATAGGCAAAATCCTGAACTCAAAGCGAAGAGTGAGCCATGATAAAAAAAATTAAATTTTTTTGATCCCAATTATTTTGAGTTTGGCATGGAATTATATAGTTTTATTCATGTAGATTACGAATCTAGGAAACAAAATTTGATCTGGAGGATATTTTCCAAGATATCGAAAATTTAAAAATCCAATCCGGAAGCGGAGCCGGAAGCGGGGAGTCAGAAACTCATACAAATAATGGAGATAAAAAATTGCTGATAGCATCGACCGGTTAGGCATACTATATACTATAAATGTTCCAAATTTCAAAGCGATTGGTCTAGAATTACAGATTCTATAGAGAAAAATCTCAGAATAGGCAAAATCCTGAACTCAAAGCGAAGAGTGAGCCATGATAAAAAAAATTAAATTTTTTTGATCCCAATTATTTTGAGTTTGGCATGGAATTATATAGTTTCATTCATGTAGATTACGAATCTAGGAGACAAAATTTGATCTGGAGGATATTTTCCAAGATATCGAAAATTTAAAAATCCAATCCGGAAGCGGAGCCGGAAGCGGGGAGTCAGAAACTCATACAAATGATGGAGATAAAAAATTGCTGATAGCATCGATCGGTTAGGCATACTATATACTATAAATGTTTCAAATTTCAAAGCGATTGGTCTAGAATTACAGATTCTATAGAGAAAAATCTCAGAATAGGCAAAATCCTGAACTCAAAGCGAAGAGTGAGCCATGATAAAAAAAATTAAATTTTTTTGATCCCAATTATTTTGAGTTTGGCATGGAATTATATAGTTTCATTCATGTAGATTACGAATCTAGGAGACAAAATTTGATCTGGAGGATATTTTCCAAGATATCGAAAATTTAAAAATCCAATCCGGAAGCGGAGCCGGAAGCGGGGAGTCAAAAACTCATACAAATAATGGAGATAAAAAATTGCTGATAGCATCGATCGGTTAGGCATACTATATACTATAAATGTTTTAAATCTCAAAGCGATTGGTCTAAAATTACAGATTCTATGGAGAAAAATCTCAGAATAGGCAAAATCCTGAACTCAAAGCGAAGAGTGAGCCATGATAAAAAAAATTAAATTTTTTTGATCCCAATTATTTTGAGTTTGGCATGGAATTATATAGTTTAATTCATGTAGATTACGAATCTAGGAGACAAAATTTAATCTGGAGGATATTTTCCAAGATATCAAAAATTTAAAAATCCAATCCGGAAGCGGAGCCGGAAGCGGGGAGTCAGAAACTCATACAAATAATGGAGATAAAGAATTGCTGATAGCATCGATCGGTTAGGCATACTATATACTATGAATGTTCTAAATCTCAAAGCGATTGGTCTAGAATTACAGATTCTATGGAGAAAAATCTCAGAATAGGCAAAATCCTGAACTCAAAGCGAAGAGTGAGCCATGATAAAAAAAATTAAATTTTTTTGATCCCAATTATTTTGAGTTTGGCATGGAATTATATAGTTTCATTCATGTAGATTACGAATCTAGGAAACAAAATTTGATCTGGAGGATATTTTCCAAGATATCGAAAATTCAAAAATCCAATCTGGAAGCGGAGCCGGAAGCGGGGAGTCAAAAACTCATACAAATAATGGAGATAAAAAATTGCTGATAGCATCGATCGGTTAGGCATACTATATACTATGAATGTTCTAAATCTCAAAGCGATTGGTCTAGAATTACAGATTCTATGGAGAAAAATCTCAGAATAGGCAAAATCCTGAACTCAAAGCGAAGAGTGAGCCATGATAAAAAAAATTAAATTTTTTTGATCCCAATTATTTTGAGTTTGGCATGGAAATATATAGTTTCATTCATGTAGATTACGAATCTAGGAGACAAAATTTGATCTGGAGGATATTTTCCAAGATATCGAAAATTTAAAAATCCAATCCGGAAGCGGAGCCGGAAGCGGGGAGTCAAAAACTCATACAAATAATGGAGATAAAAAATTGCTGATAGCATCGATCGGTTAGGCATACTATATACTATGAATGTTCTAAATCTCAAAGCGATTGGTCTAGAATTACAGATTCTATGGAGAAAAATCTCAGAATAGGCAAAATCCTGAACTCAAAGCGAAGAGTGAGCCATGATAAAAAAAATTAAATTTTTTTGATCCCAATTATTTTGAGTTTGGCATGGAATTATATAGTTTCATTCATGTAGATTACGAATCCAGGAGACAAAATTTGATCTGGAGGATATTTTCCAAGATATCGAAAATTTAAAAATCCAATCCGGAAGCGGAGCCGGAAGCGGGGAGTCAAAAACTCATACAAATAATGGAGATAAAAAATTGCTGATAGCATCGATCGGTTAGGCATACTATATACTATGAATGTTCTGAATCTCAAAGCGATTGGTCTATAATTACAGATTCTATGGAGAAAAATCTCAGAATAGGCAAAATCCTGAACTCAAAGCAAAGAGTGAGCCATGATAAAAAAAATTAAATTTTTTTGATCCCAATTATTTTGAGTTTGGCATGGAATTATATAGTTTCATTCATGTAGATTACGAATCTAGGAGACAAAATTTGATCTGGAGGATATTTTCCAAGATATCGAAAATTTAAAAATCCAATCCGGAAGCGGAGCCGGAAGCGGGGAGTCAAAAACTCATACAAATAATGGAGATAAAAAATTGCTGATAGCATCGATCGGTTAGGCATACTATATACTATGAATGTTCTAAATCTCAAAGCGATTGGTCTAGAATTACAGATTCTATGGAGAAAAATCTCAGAATAGGCAAAATCCTGAACTCAAAGCGAAGAGTGAGCCATGATAAAAAAAATTAAATTTTTTTGATCCCAATTATTTTGAGTTTGGCATGGAATTATATAGTTTCATTCATGTAGATTACGAATCTAGGAAACAAAATTTGATCTGGAGGATATTTTCCAAGATATCGAAAATTTAAAAATCCAATCCGGAAGCGGAGCCGGAAGCGGGGAGTCAAAAACTCATACAAATAATGGAGATAAAAATTGCTGATAGCATCGATCGGTTAGGCATACTATATACTATGAATGTTCCAAATCTCAAAGCGATTGGTCTAGAATTACAGATTCTATGGAGAAAAATCTCGGAATAGGCAAAATCCTGAACTCAAAGCGAAGAGTGAGCCATGATAAAAAAAATTAAATTTTTTTGATCCCAATTATTTTGAGTTTGGCATGGAATTATATAGTTTTATTCATGTAGATTACGAATCTATGAAACAAAATTTGATCTGAAGGATATTTTCCAAGATATCGAAAATTTAAAAATCCAATCCGGAAGCGGAGCCGGAAGCGGGGAGTCAAAAACTCATACAAATAATGGAGATAAAAAATTGCTGATAGCATCGATCGGTTAGGCATACTATATACTATGAATGTTCTAAATCTCAAAGCGATTGGTCTAGAATTACAGATTCTATGGAGAAAAATCTCAGAATAGGCAAAATCCTGAACTCAAAGCGAAGAGTGAGCCATGATAAAAAAAATTAAATTTTTTTGATCCCAATTATTTTGAGTTTGGCATGGAATTATATAGTTTCATTCATGTAGATTACGAATCTAGGAGACAAAATTTGATCTGGAGGATATTTTCCAAGATATCGAAAATTTAAAAATCCAATCCGGAAGCGGAGCCGGAAGCGGGGAGTCAAAAACTCATACAAATAATGGAGATAAAAAATTGCTGATAGCATCGATCGGTTAGGCATACTATATACTATGAATGTTCTAAATCTCAAAGCGATTGGTCTAGAATTACAGATTCTATGGAGAAAAATCTCAGAATAGGCAAAATCCTGAACTCAAAGCGAAGAGTGAGCCATGATAAAAAAAATTAAATTTTTTTGATCCCAATTATTTTGAGTTTGGCATGGAATTATATAGTTTCATTCATGTAGATTACGAATCTAGGAAACAAAATTTGATCTGGAGGATATTTTCCAAGATATCGAAAATTCAAAAATCCAATCTGGAAGCGGAGCCGGAAGCGGGGAGTCAAAAACTCATACAAATAATGGAGATAAAAAATTGCTGATAGCATCGATCGGTTACGCATACTATATACTATGAATGTTCTAAATCTCAAAGCGATTGGTCTAGAATTACAGATTCTATGGAGAAAAATCTCAGAATAGGCAAAATCCTGAACTCAAAGCGAAGAGTGAGCCATGATAAAAAAAATTAAATTTTTTTGATCCCAATTATTTTGAGTTTGGCATGGAAATATATAGTTTCATTCATGTAGATTACGAATCTAGGAGACAAAATTTGATCTGGAGGATATTTTCCAAGATATCGAAAATTTAAAAATCCAATCCGGAAGCGGAGCCGGAAGCGGGGAGTCAAAAACTCATACAAATAATGGGGATAAAAAATTGCTGATAGCATCGATCGGTTAGGCATACTATATACTATGAATGTTCTGAATCTCAAAGCGATTGGTCTATAATTACAGATTCTATGGAGAAAAATCTCAGAATAGGCAAAATCCTGAACTCAAAGCAAAGAGTGAGCCATGATAAAAAAAATTAAATTTTTTTGATCCCAATTATTTTGAGTTTGGCATGGAAATATATAGTTTCATTCATGTAGATCACGAATCTAGGAGACAAAATTTGATCTGGAGGATATTTTCCAAGATATCGAAAATTCAAAAATCCAATCTGGAAGCGGAGCCGGAAGCGGGGAGTCAAAAACTCATACAAATAATGGAGATAAAAAATTGCTGATAGCATCGATCGGTTAGGCATACTATATATTATGAATGTTCTAAATCTCAAAGCGATTGGTCTAGAATTACAGATTCTATGGAGAAAAATCTCAGAATAGGCAAAATCCTGAACTCAAAGCGAAGAGTGAGCCATGATAAAAAAAATTAAATTTTTTTGATCCCAATTATTTTGAGTTTGGCATGGAAATATATAGTTTCATTCATGTAGATTACGAATCTAGGAGACAAAATTTGATCTGGAGGATATTTTCCAAGATATCGAAAATTTAAAAATCCAATCCGGAAGCGGAGCCGGAAGCGGGGAGTCAAAAACTCATACAAATAATGGGGATAAAAAAATGCTGATAGCATCGATCGGTTAGGCATACTATATACTATGAATGTTCTGAATCTCAAAGCGATTGGTCTAGAATTACAGATTCTATGGAGAAAAATCTCAGAATAGGCAAAATCCTGAACTCAAAGCGAAGAGTGAGCCATGATAAAAAAAATTAAATTTTTTTGATCCCAATTATTTTGAGTTTGGCATGGAATTATATAGTTTCATTCATGTAGATTACGAATCTAGGAAACAAAATTTGATCTGGAGGATATTTTCCAAGATATCGAAAATTCAAAAATCCAATCTGGAAGCGGAGCCGGAAGCGGGGAGTCAAAAACTCATACAAATAATGGAGATAAGAAATTGCTGATAGCATCGATCGGTTAGGCATACTATATACTATGAATGTTCTAAATCTCAAAGCGATTGGTCTAGAATTACAGATTCTATGGAGAAAAATCTCAGAATAGGCAAAATCCTGAACTCAAAGCGAAGAGTGAGCCATGATAAAAAAAATTAAATTTTTTTGATCCCAATTATTTTGAGTTTGGCATGGAAATATATAGTTTCATTCATGTAGATTACGAATCTAGGAGACAAAATTTGATCTGGAGGATATTTTCCAAGATATCGAAAATTTAAAAATCCAATCCGGAAGCGGAGCCGGAAGCGGGGAGTCAAAAACTCATACAAATAATGGGGATAAAAAATTGCTGATAGCATCGATCGGTTAGGCATACTATATACTATGAATGTTCTGAATCTCAAAGCGATTGGTCTAGAATTACAGATTCTATGGAGAAAAATCTCAGAATAGGCAAAATCCTGAACTCAAAGCGAAGAGTGAGCCATGATAAAAAAAATTAAATTTTTTTGATCCCAATTATTTTGAGTTTGGCATGGAAATATATAGTTTCATTCATGTAGATTACGAATCTAGGAGACAAAATTTGATCTGGAGGATATTTTCCAAGATATCGAAAATTTAAAAATCCAATCTGGAAGCGGAGCCGGAAGCGGGGAGTCAAAAACTCATACAAATAATGGAGATAAGAAATTGCTGATAGCATCGATCGGTTAGGCATACTATATACTATGAATGTTCTAAATCTCAAAGCGATTGGTCTAGAATTACAGATTCTATGGAGAAAAATCTCAGAATAGGCAAAATCCTGAACTCAAAGCAAAGAGTGAGCCATGATAAAAAAAATTAAATTTTTTTGATCCCAATTATTTTGAGTTTGGCATGGAAATATATAGTTTCATTCATGTAGATTACGAATCTAGGAGACAAAATTTGATCTGGAGGATATTTTCCAAGATATCGAAAATTCAAAAATCCAATCTGGAAGCGGAGCCGGAAGCGGGGAGTCAAAAACTCATACAAATAATGGAGATAAAAAATTGCTGATAGCATCGATCGGTTAGGCATACTATATATTATGAATGTTCTAAATCTCAAAGCGATTGGTCTAGAATTACAGATTCTATGGAGAAAAATCTCAGAATAGGCAAAATCCTGAACTCAAAGCGAAGAGTGAGCCATGATAAAAAAAATTAAATTTTTTTGATCCCAATTATTTTGAGTTTGGCATGGAAATATATAGTTTCATTCATGTAGATTACGAATCTAGGAGACAAAATTTGATCTGGAGGATATTTTCCAAGATATCGAAAATTTAAAAATCCAATCCGGAAGCGGAGCCGGAAGCGGGGAGTCAAAAACTCATACAAATAATGGGGATAAAAAAATGCTGATAGCATCGATCGGTTAGGCATACTATATACTATGAATGTTCTGAATCTCAAAGCGATTGGTCTAGAATTACAGATTCTATGGAGAAAAATCTCAGAATAGGCAAAATCCTGAACTCAAAGCGAAGAGTGAGCCATGATAAAAAAAATTAAATTTTTTTGATCCCAATTATTTTGAGTTTGGCATGGAATTATATAGTTTCATTCATGTAGATTACGAATCTAGGAAACAAAATTTGATCTGGAGGATATTTTCCAAGATATCGAAAATTCAAAAATCCAATCTGGAAGCGGAGCCGGAAGCGGGGAGTCAAAAACTCATACAAATAATGGAGATAAGAAATTGCTGATAGCATCGATCGGTTAGGCATACTATATACTATGAATGTTCTAAATCTCAAAGCGATTGGTCTAGAATTACAGATTCTATGGAGAAAAATCTCAGAATAGGCAAAATCCTGAACTCAAAGCGAAGAGTGAGCCATGATAAAAAAAATTAAATTTTTTTGATCCCAATTATTTTGAGTTTGGCATGGAAATATATAGTTTCATTCATGTAGATTACGAATCTAGGAGACAAAATTTGATCTGGAGGATATTTTCCAAGATATCGAAAATTTAAAAATCCAATCCGGAAGCGGAGCCGGAAGCGGGGAGTCAAAAACTCATACAAATAATGGGGATAAAAAATTGCTGATAGCATCGATCGGTTAGGCATACTATATACTATGAATGTTCTGAATCTCAAAGCGATTGGTCTAGAATTACAGATTCTATGGAGAAAAATCTCAGAATAGGCAAAATCCTGAACTCAAAGCGAAGAGTGAGCCATGATAAAAAAAATTAAATTTTTTTGATCCCAATTATTTTGAGTTTGGCATGGAATTATATAGTTTTATTCATGTAGATTACGAATCTAGGAAACAAAATTTGATCTGAAGGATATTTTCCAAGATATCGAAAATTTAAAAATCCAATCCGGAAGCGGAGCCGGAAGCGGGGAGTCAAAAACTCATACAAATAATGGAGATAAAAAATTGCTGATAGCATCGATCGGTTAGGCATACTATATACTATGAATGTTCTAAATCTCAAAGCGATTGGTCTAGAATTACAGATTCTATGGAGAAAAATCTCAGAATAGGCAAAATCCTGAACTCAAAGCGAAGAGTGAGCCATGATAAAAAAAATTAAATTTTTTTGATCCCAATTATTTTGAGTTTGGCATGGAATTATATAGTTTCATTCATGTAGATTACGAATCTAGGAGACAAAATTTGATCTGGAGGATATTTTCCAAGATATCGAAAATTTAAAAATCCAATCCGGAAGCGGAGCCGGAAGCGGGGAGTCAAAAACTCATACAAATAATGGAGATAAAAAATTGCTGATAGCATCGATCGGTTAGGCATACTATATACTATGAATGTTCCAAATCTCAAAGCGATTGGTCTAGAATTACAGATTCTATGGAGAAAAATCTCAGAATAGGCAAAATCCTGAACTCAAAGCGAAGAGTGAGCCATGATAAAAAAAATTAAATTTTTTTGATCCCAATTATTTTGAGTTTGGCATGGAATTATATAGTTTCATTCATGTAGATTACGAATCTAGGAGACAAAATTTGATCTGGAGGATATTTTCCAAGATATCGAAAATTTAAAAATCCAATCCGGAAGCGGAGCCGGAAGCGGGGAGTCAAAAACTCATACAAATAATGGAGATAAAAAATTGCTGATAGCATCGATCGGTTAGGCATACTATATACTATGAATGTTCTGAATCTCAAAGCGATTGGTCTATAATTACAGATTCTATGGAGAAAAATCTCAGAATAGGCAAAATCCTGAACTCAAAGCAAAGAGTGAGCCATGATAAAAAAAATTAAATTTTTTTGATCCCAATTATTTTGAGTTTGGCATGGAATTATATAGTTTCATTCATGTAGATTACGAATCTAGGAGACAAAATTTGATCTGGAGGATATTTTCCAAGATATCGAAAATTTAAAAATCCAATCCGGAAGCGGAGCCGGAAGCGGGGAGTCAAAAACTCATACAAATAATGGAGATAAAAAATTGCTGATAGCATCGATCGGTTAGGCATACTATATACTATGAATGTTCTAAATCTCAAAGCGATTGGTCTAGAATTACAGATTCTATGGAGAAAAATCTCAGAATAGGCAAAATCCTGAACTCAAAGCGAAGAGTGAGCCATGATAAAAAAAATTAAATTTTTTTGATCCCAATTATTTTGAGTTTGGCATGGAATTATATAGTTTCATTCATGTAGATTACGAATCTAGGAAACAAAATTTGATCTGGAGGATATTTTCCAAGATATCGAAAATTTAAAAATCCAATCCGGAAGCGGAGCCGGAAGCGGGGAGTCAAAAACTCATACAAATAATGGAGATAAAAAATTGCTGATAGCATCGATCGGTTAGGCATACTATATACTATGAATGTTTCAAATCTCAAAGCGATTGGTCTAGAATTACAGATTCTATGGAGAAAAATCTCAGAATAGGCAAAATCCTGAACTCAAAGCGAAGAGTGAGCCATGATAAAAAAAATTAAATTTTTTTGATCCCAATTATTTTGAGTTTGGCATGGAATTATATAGTTTTATTCATGTAGATTACGAATCTAGGAAACAAAATTTGATCTGGAGGATATTTTCCAAGATATCGAAAATTTAAAAATCCAATCCGGAAGCGGAGCCGGAAGCGGGGAGTCAAAAACTCATACAAATAATGGAGATAAAAAATTGCTGATAGCATCGATCGGTTAGGCATACTATATACTATGAATGTTCTAAATCTCAAAGCGATTGGTCTAGAATTACAGATTCTATGGAGAAAAATCTCAGAATAGGCAAAATCCTGAACTCAAAGCGAAGAGTGAGCCATGATAAAAAAAATTAAATTTTTTTGATCCCAATTATTTTGAGTTTGGCATGGAATTATATAGTTTTATTCATGTAGATTACGAATCTAGGAGACAAAATTTGATCTGGAGGATATTTTCTAAGATATCGAAAATTTAAAAATCCAATCCGGAAGCGGAGCCGGAAGCGGGGAGTCAAAAACTCATACAAATAATGGAGATAAAAAATTGCTGATAGCATCGATCGGTTAGGCATACTATATACTATGAATGTTCTAAATCTCAAAGCGATTGGTCTAGAATTACAGATTCTATGGAGAAAAATCTCAGAATAGGCAAAATCCTGAATTCAAAGCGAAGAGTGAGCCTTGATAAAAAGTTTACAGACGGATCGGGAAATGTGAAATACCCAAAAAAGCAAGATACCGGTTTTAATCAAAGAAGAAAAACCAACAACAAAGCATGTTGGCAAGAAAAAATTGTGTACGAAACACACAAAACTGTTTTCAGAAACATTGAAAGGCGGGACAGGAAGGGAATTGTCAATTGTTTCTGTTACTATTATTGCAAGGGTCTACAGCCCGATTCAGTGGTAATAGTTCAACAATTTTGCATACGAGTAATACATAGAGAATACTCCAAAGAGATCTTGTTAGGTGGCCAGTCCGGAGCCCTGACCCAACTCCCTAGATTTTTTTTCTGAGGTCAGATAATGACCTTTGTAAATAGGACATTAGTAAACATTGAATTGGAAGTGGTGGCTGAAATAGTAGTAATAAATTACGCATACCTTACAAGAGTCTTTGCCTTCAGCAGTGGCACAAAACATGCGATCTGTAACTGGGTTTTGGGTATAATGGTCTTTGCATTCCTTGAGACCTATGACTTCCACTTCTACTTTTTGAAGGATACTTTTGGTTGTTTGATCCGTCCTCTGTATAAAAAATTAATTCAAAATAAAGATATTTTATTAAATTTGTATAATTTGCATACCTGTGCTTTTCCCCATCCTGATATTACAGCAATTGTACCATTCCTAACTTCTTCTCCAGAATTTTGTAGAGGGATTGCTTTTACATTCGTTCCGAAAGTAAGAGGGCGTGACAACTAAAGAAAATGATATCAGAATGAATATTTGGAATACTGTAACTGTCGAAAATTCTAGTGACGTGCTCTCGAATGACGTAGAACATTTCCAGAAATGGACATTTGTATATATATGAGCAAACGACCTGACTGAGGAACAGTGAATAGTGAACAGTGAAATAGTACAATACAGAGCGTGATAAATGAATAAATTGTTGTAAATAAATGTTGGTGGCTTCGTGGTTGAGGTTTTATGACAATGAGTTTGTTTAGTATACCTTTAAAATGGAGATATCGTAATCTTTGATGAGTCCATTATATTGTGGATGCTGTAGGATCTCTTCAACTTGAATTATCTCTCCACCTTCATGTTTTGAGTTGCTTCCAGCTCTGATGGTCATGTATTTCGCACTGAGGCTGCATAAAAAATCAATATGTAATAATTGAACAATGTTATTAAGTTTTATTTGTATGCTATTCTTGTTGACAGCGATCAGCCGTCTGTCGGTGATTAAACCACGTTTTCTATCTTTATATCCTGCTGATGAAGCATTCACATCTTGGATATCTATAATAAAATGAATCCCCTACGAAGTTCCGCACGTTCATTCCTTTGCTTCAACGTCTCAGCGTCTGTCTTGGTGGTTTACCGCTGGCACTACATTAAATTGAGTTCTCTTCAATTCAGACTTGAGTGAGTTGAGTTCTTGAGTTCGACTACGTGTGTCTAAATTCTAGATGCGGTCAGTTTGTATGTGTGAGTAGGAGGTGATATAGGGTGAGATGAAATTTCAAATTTACAATAAATAAACTTACTCATCAGTGCAATGGGCAGCTGTCAGGATATATCTGGTGTTGACCACAGCTCCCCCACAAATGCTTCTATTAAAGTGACGAATGTGGATCGTATGTGGGTATTTGTCAATAGTTGTTGCATCGCCACCTGTGATACCTGTCAATTAAAATTCAATAAATCATGTATCTTACTCACATTGATAGCTGGGAATGGTTTCTAATTGATTGAGATCCAATTAATTCACGATTTCCTTAATTGGAACTGATTTCAATGAGTGCAAAGGGAAGAAATTGGTATCCAAACATTTGAACAGTTGGCCCTATCGAAAACATGACCTTATACAAAATTTAAAATGAATGAATTTCCTACAAGTTTTTGCGGAAACGTTTTTCCGTATCTCTAACCGTTCAAGAGATATGCGCTGTGGTATGCGCAGACTGCGTAGCAAAATTTGACATTTTTTGTTTTTTTGCGTTTATCTTTAAACAGTTGGCCCAAATCAAAATATGGTCCGATACAAAATTAGAATTGAATGAATTTCCTACAAGTTTATCTCAAGACGTTTTCTTCTATCTCTGACTGTTCAAGAGATATCTGCTGTGATATCGCCAAATATAAGACATTAATTTCTTAATCTGTTGGACCTATTTAAAACATGGTTCAGTACGAAATTGTAATTGGATAAATTTCCTACAAGTTTATCCAAATACGCTTCCTTCTATCTCTTACCGTTCAAGAGATATCTGCTTTGATATGAGCTGACTGTGTAGCAAAATGAATGACATTTTTCAATTTTCTGCGTTATTCTGTCGAACAGTTGGCCCTAATGAAAACTTGATCCAGTACAAAATTAAAACTGGATGAATGTCCTACTAGTTTATATCAACACGTTTTTCTCTATCTCTAACCGTTCAAGAGATATCTGCTGTAATATGAGCTGACTGCGTAGAAGAATTATTGGCATTCTTGGGTTTCTGCGTTTATCCCTTGAACAGTTGGTCCTTATGAGAACGTGTTCCAGTACAAAATTAAAACTGGATGAATTTCGCACAAGTTTACGTTGACACGATTACCTCTATCTCTAACTGTTCAAGAGATATCTGCTGTGGTATTGCAAAATATATGACATTTCTTGATTTTTTGCCTTTATCTCTCAAACAGTTGGCCCTAATGAAAACACGGTCCAATACAGAATTGGAATTAAATGAATTTCCTACAAGTTTATGTTAATATGTTTTTATCTATCTCTAACCGTTTAGAAGATATGCGCTGTGGTATGAGCTGATTGCATAGTAAAGTATGACATTTTTTAGCTTTTTGCGTGAATCTCTTGAACAGTTGGCCCTAATCAAATCATGGTCTGGTACAAAATTAAAACTGATTGAACTTCCCACAAGTTCATACAAATACGTCTTCCTCTATCTCTAACTGTTTCAAAGATATCCGCTATGGTAGCCAAATTTTATTACATTTTTTGGTTTTCTGCATTCATCTCTTGAACAGTTGGCCCTGCAGAAAACATAGTCTGATACAAAATTGTTATTGAATGAATTTTCCACATGTTCATAACAACACATTTCTCTCTATCTCTAATTGTTTCAGAGATATCTGCTGTGGTACCAAAATTTATAATATTGGTGAGCTTCTTGCGTTCATCTCTTGAACAATTGGCCCTAGCAAAAACATAACTTTTCACAGAATTGGAATTAAATGAATTTCCTACAAGATTGTATTGATATATTTTTCTCTATCTCTAATCGTTCAAGAGATATGCACTGTGAGATGAGCTGACCGCATAACAAAATATATGCCTTTTTTGGCTTTCTGCGTTCATTTCTTGAACAGTTGGCCCTAATAAAAACATGATCTAGTATAAGAATGAAACTTAATGAGTTTCCTTTAAGCTTATATAGATACTTTTCCGCTATCTTCAACCGTTCAAGAGATATCAGCTGTGATATGAGCTGACGGCGTAGTAAAATATATGTCAGTTATCAGTTTTTTGCGTTTATCTTCTAGATAGTTTGCCCTAACAAAAAAATGGTCCCGTAAAAATTTGAACTGGATAAATTCCCCACAAATTTGTATCGATACGTTTTTCTCTATCTCTGATCGTTCAAGAGATATCTGATGTGGCATGAGATGACTGTAGCGCAGCGGAATATATGACATTTTTTAGTTTTTTGCGTTTATCTCTTGAACAGTTGATCCTAATGAAAACGTGGTCCAGTACAAAATTGGATTTGAATGAATTTCCCACAAGTTTATGGAGACACGTTTTTCTGTATCTCCGACCGTTCACGAGATATGTGCTGTGATATGAGTTGACTGCGTTGCAAAATAAGACTTTTTTTGGATTTTTGAGTGTATCTCTTGAACAGTTGGGTCTAACGAAAACATGGTCGAGTACAAAATTGGAGTTGAATGAATTTACTATAAGTTTTATTGATACATTTTGCTCTATCTCTAACCGATCAAGAGATATCTGCTGTGATAGCAAAATTTATGACATTTTTAGCTTTTTGCATTTATCTGTCGAACAGTTGACCCCAATGAGAAAATAATTCAGTTCAAAATTGAAATTGAATTAATCTGTCACAAGTTTATATCAACACGTTTCTCCCTATCTCTAACCGTTCAAGAGATATTCGCTTTTTTGAAAACCATCATCTGCAAACGCTGTCATTTGAGCCACCTGATGTTTCTTGTAATAAATAACACATCCTTGTCCAAATTTTGACAGAAGTAATTTAATGTAGAGTCAATTTAGATAATAACTAACATCTAATGTTTTTTAGTGTTTTTATTTGATAAATGTACTCTTATCTTTCCAAATTATCATAAAAAAACCATCTTGAATCAATATTATTATTATTGATTCCTATCTGTCCAAGAAGGTCAATTTATTTCTCATTAGACATTTCAATATTTGGATAACAATCATTTTTACGAATGGAACTATGATCAAATATTTCATTTCATCTTCAAAATGAATGTACAAGAAGAGAGATAACTATTTTCAATTATAAACTGGATGTTCCTTACAGGCTGCCTTTTATAGGGAAGAGACATAAGATATTTGCAAAAATAGGTGTTGAAAAAATAGCTTTTTTAAAGAACTTATTACAGTCTGCTAATTTTGGAGAATAATACACTTTTGGCTGCGTGGCTGTCTGGCTGGCATGACGCTAGTTTTTCAGCAACTACAGCACTTACAGACTTTTTGAATCTATTTGTAACCTTTATAGAGAGTGTTGTGCCAACAAGGGATGCATACCAATTTTTTCAGGAGGGTTTTATGGCTGAAACTTTCATGCCTTTCATTGGCATGCAGTTTAAAATTCATTTTACAAGCTCACTCGATCGAGTTGCATGCCTTTCAATATGAATAAACTATTTGACGTTACAAGGGCATGCAAAATGTTTTTTTGTACAATATAATTGTTTGTATCGGCTAATTACTCATCTTTCTTATCAATGGATGAATTTTCAACCAGAAAGGCATGCGGTATAGAGTCCCTTGCGTTCATCATCATCTTTATGAATGAAAATGTTTTGCACAAGCTTTTAACGTAAAGAAAAGAAGACTTGGCGCATTATTCATGGATACACATTAGAATATTTTAGCATGCAAATTTACACGTTTTTAAATTTGATGTCATTTTTATTCAAACAAAAACTGAACATTAAGTTTTTGTTGTTTAAATGAGCACTCTTGAAATTTGTTTTTGAGGAACGAAGCCTCAAAGATTACACAAATCGAATTGGATTTCCCAAAATCATAAAACTTCAATATCGGTTATTTATTAGAGCGTCATTTGATTGGGCGCCTCTGGCGCTTAAATTGCATTATCACATCAGATCGCTTCGAGTTGATATTGTAGGCCGGATGATGATAAATCATTCGTAATATTAGAGCCTCGACTTTATAGAAAATTTGGTAGTGTGAAGCAAGCTTCATGATATAAATGAAAGTTAGTACTAAAGTACATTAACCTGAACTTGAGCTGTGTGATATTTTTTGTTATTTACGTCTCTTATTTCTCCTGCAGAAGACACTTTTCACTTACCAAGAACAACAGTCGTTAGACAAGCACTTAATACCAGCAATATGAGTATTTTCATCTTGAAATGTGATTAATTTAATGAGCAACTCTTCTATTACACTTCACAAACTTTTACTTCAAGTGTTATCAAATAATTCTCAACACCAATTGCATTAAACTTACAAGAGTTTGTATGAAATGTTCTGTATTTTGTTTGATTGCTGAGTGATTGAGCGAGGCGCGAAACTTTCAAGTGATTCGTCTCTTGTGACAAGAAATTGATTATACAGGCGGAGGTTATCAATAACTCTGAACTTTTGTGTTTCTCTCTTTCTAATGCAACGAGCATAAGTTGTTTTTGGTTGACGTAATATATTATTCGATGAGTTTTCATCACTTTTCGTAGATCACATTTATGTTCTTCAGTCTCTGCACGCATAATCTATGGAAAATTCATGTTTCAAAGTATTAAATTGTCAGGCTTGTAAGCTATGTTGGACACCTGTGTTTCATGGAGGATTTAATCCAGGATAATACCAGGATTTCGGAATTACCGATATGATATACACACTTGTACCTATCCCCTTTACGTGAGGCCCGACAACTTTTATATCGGTTTAATTTAGATCGCCTGGCTTAGAATTCAAAACTGAATTCTCATTTTATCCATACTGATACAAAAACCTCACTTCTATTAACAAAAAGTGTTTTTTTTCATTAAAATTGCGTTACTATAATCATTAAAGCGAGCTGCATATAATCAGGTCGCTTGCGCAAACGATACGCACGTCAAGCTTACTCGCAGAGTTTTCCGTTTGCTTTTTGAGCATTCCTGAATCCATTTTGACTATTTTAGACTGCCTTGAAGTCTAGTTGTGCACCTCGCCTCATGACTGCGATCGTCTGTACCAAAATTGCATTTTATTTGCATTTCTTTTTGAATTTGTTGCATAAACCGGAATGATCTGTTGTAGAATATCTAAATTTCGTATGGAGCACTTCTATTAGATCCAGTTATTAACCTCGCATTATGATTGCGACTGGCTGAACCGGAAATACACTTCAAAAGAACTTTTTTTGAATTTTTCGCTCAAAATCAAGACAATCAAATACATATTTTTAGAGTTCAGTATTCGAGACGAGTTTATCATCTAAATGCTCATATTCTATTTTCATTGAGATCGACTGAACTTGAATTACATTTTAATTCACAGTCTTTTAGACTTTTGATCGGCTGTAGAGTATTGAAATTCAGTAATGAAGTCTCCTGTAGCATCTGAATGATTGCCTACTATCCTCATAACAATCGACTGACTATTATCACAATCGACTGAACCGGAAGTGCACTTTACTTGAAACATTTCTTGAATTTCAGCGTAAAATCTTAGAATTCAGCATTTAAGACAACTGTATCATCTTTATGCTCATGTATCATTTTCATTGAGATCGACTGGATTAGAAGTTCACTTTACCTGAAACTCTTCTTGAATTTTTTGCATGACAATCGACTGAACCGGAAGTTTTTCTTAAATTTTGCGCATTTATTCCGAACTGTTTGCCGTAAAATATTTCAATTCTGTATCAGGCACTTCTATAACATGTAGTTTTTCACCTTGCATTATGATTGCGATTGGCTGAACCGGAAATGCACTTTACTTGAAACATTTTTTGATTTTCCCGCATAAATCCAAAATAATCTAACATAAAATGTTGAAATTCAGTATTTCAGACAACTGTACCATTTACCTACTCATATCCAATTTTCATTGAGATCGGCTGATTTTAAAATACACTTTACCTAACAATCTTTAAGAATTTTTCGCATACATTCGAAACGATCGGCCGCAGAATACTGAAATTAGGTATTTCAGTCTACTTCAGCATCTGAATGATTGCCAACTACTTTCATAGCAATCGACTGAACTGGAAATGCACTTCAGTTCAAGTTTTTTTACAAATTTTGTGAATTAATCCGAAACTATTAGCCGTATAATATTTAAATTTCATATTAAGCACTTCTATGATATCCAATAATGCACTTCGCACTATGATTGCGATTGGCTGAATCGGAAATGCTCCTTACACGAAATATTTCTTGATTTTTTCGCATAAATCTAAAACGGGTAAGCGTAGAATGTTAGAACTCAGTACTTAAGATCAATGAATCATCCAACTAATCAAATATTATTTTTATTTAGATCGGCTGAGCCGAAAGTACACTTTACCTCACAGTATTTCCATTGAGATCGACTGAACCGGAAGTACACTTTACTTAGCAGTATTTAGAATTTCTGACATAAATTCGAAACAATCGGCCGTAGAATATTGAGATTTGGTATTTTGGTTTGCTGTAGCATCTGAATTATTACCTACCATTCTCATAACAATCGACTGAACCAGAAGTGTACTTCAGTTGAGGTTTTTTTCTTCTAATTTTGGGCATTTATTCAGTACTATTAGCTGTAGAATATTGAAATTTCGTATTGGGCACTTGTATAAGATCTCGTTGTACACCTCGCATTATGATTGCGATTGGCTGATTCAGAAATGAAGTTTGCAGGGAACATTTTTAAAAATTTTCGCATAAATACAGGAATATTGAATGTAGAATCTTGAAATTCAGCATTTGAGAGGACTGTACTTTCTAGATATCTATGTCCTATTTCCATTGTGGTCGACTGAACCGGAAGTGCATTTTATTTAACAATCTTTCAGAATTTTTCGTATCAATTCGAAACGATCAGCTATAGAGTATTGAAATTGAGTATTTTAGTCTCCTATAGCATCTGAATGATTGCCTGCAATTCTCATAGCAATCGGCTGAAATGGAAGTGCACTTCAGTTAACTTCTTTTAGATTTTGGGCATTCATCCAGAACTGTTTACCGTAGAATATTGAAATTCCGTATCAAGCACTTCTATAAAGTCTAGTTATATACCTCGCATTATGATTGCGATTGGCTGAACTGGAAACGCACTTTACTTGAAACATTTCTTGATTTTTTCGCATAAATCCAAGACAGTCCAACGTAGAATATTGAAATCCAGTGTTTGGAACGATTGTGCTATTCAAATGCTCATATCCCATTTTCATTGAGATCGGCTGGACCGAAAGTGCCCTTCACAAGGTAGTGTGTTTGGATAGATTTTTCGCAGAAATTCGAGAATATTGACCACAGAGTAAAGAAATTTAGTATTTAGTATTCCAGTCTGTTGTAGTATGCCAATGATAGCCCACTATTCTCATAACAATCGACTGAACCTGAAGTGCACTTCAGTTGAATTTTTATTTAAATTTTGCACAATAATTGAGCTCTGTCAGCTGTAGGATATTCCAATTTCGCATTGAATACTTCTATAAGATCTAGTTATACACTTTGCGTTATGATTGCGATTGGCTGATACAAAAATTCATATTTTTTGATTTTTTCGCATAAATTTGAAACGGTTGAACGTAGAATGTTCGAATTCAATATGTGAGACGACTGTATCATTTTAATACTCATATCTCAATTTCATTGAGATCGACTGAACCAGAAGTGCACTTTACTTGACAATCTTTTAGAATTTTTTGCATAAATTTGGAACGATCGGTCGTAGAGTATTGTAATTTTGTATTCAAGTTTGCTGTAGCATCTGAATGATTGCCTACTATTCTCATAACAATCGACTGGACCGGAAACTTTCTTCTAATTTTCCGCATAATTTCAGAACTGTTAGGTGTAGAATATTGAAAATCAGTATTTAGGGATATTGCAGCATAAGAATGATGACCTACTGTTTTCATAGCAGCCGATTGCGCTGAAAGCGCACTGTAATTTACAGATTTTTAGATTTAATTGTTTGAGTATCATTTGTGATGACAATTTGTTAAAAAAAGTTTGAGTTCCATTCGAACAAAAATCAAGCCCAAAATAGAAATAAAAATAATCAGAAAGTGATCTATTATTTATTATTTTTAGTTTATGAGCATGCACAAACATTCATCAATAAAAAAGTATTATCTGCATCAAACTATTAACAAAATGACATGGAATTTTTATAAATAAAATATTAGATAAGGCATGTAATATTCATTTCCATTTACACGAATTAAAAATTTATTGAGATATCTGCTTTGCAAATAAAGACAAAAAAATCTGACCGATATTCCAGATAAAAATAGATCGGGCGCTCGTGACAGAAAAAGGGAACAACTTTTTACAGTCTGCCATTTTTTCACACGTAAGACAAGCTAATAAAATCGACTAAAAGCTCCTTAGCAGATGGTTTACATGAGCCCAAACTAAATTTTTTCGAATTTTAGTACATAAAATGTTACTCTTACTAAGATTAGAGTAGCGTCAAGTAAAAATGATTTTTTCTCAAAGAATTCTGTAAGATTCTGTGAGAGGAAGGATATTTCGGTATTTTCCAGTATTTCTTTGACCTCGAGGCTTAAATTTATTATCCGCACGCGTGAGATTTCGCCAGGCATTTCATTTTGTTGCTTTAGATCAGCGGCCCGAGAATTCTTTTATTTCTTTACTCTCCTGCATTGAGCCTTTTTCTCTTCCATATATTCTTATTTCGTTATTCCATTCTAATGTTGATACAACAATTGAGGGCATTCTTTTGTAGCAGAATGATAATTTCAGTACTATTTTTGTTATTCTGCAGATGTACTTAAATTCTTGTCCATTATCAGAATTCGGAATGCCAAATGGAACCATAACAAACTTTATACAAGATTATATTAGATTCTGTAGTTACAGCCCAGGGTAACTACTTGCTTTATGGGTTATTACTTTATTGGGTCGTTAAAATTGTATTTACTTTATAAATTTTTAGTTAATTAAAATAGAAAGACGTCTGCGACATTTATTTCATTATTTTATGCCTCTATTCGCATAAAAATTGTTTTTTGTTTAATGCCAGTAAAAAAGCACAGTTTTTCACATTGTTTTGGATTACATTTCTATTACACTGATTCTATGTACAATAAATGTCTAAAAAAAGAGATTTGGATGCTCGGGTACAGAGTAATAACATTGCTACGCTTCAGCGAGCGAAATACGAGCAATTCTGATTACCTGTTCAAATGCAAACTGAGAATGACCTGAAGATTGCTTTCTGGTACATCAAAAGTGATTCTGTATCTATTTTCAGTATTTTCCACACATCGTAAGCCTTGCATGGCTACATACGGCAGCTTCGCACAACTCTATGAATATATTATCCAACATTCTAACGTAATTGAAATGTAATATCCATGCACGGAGATCATAGTTCTTTCAGGATCCTTCCAGGGAGATTCTGATGCAATATACATCCTAGAACAATTCTTCAATCATTCCTTCGCGAAAATAAACTTCCAATTACAAGAACTTAAATGTAATTCTCTTAAGACTTGCTGTGAAAGTGATTTCTGTTCGAAAGTTTAATTTCTCAACAAATGCATCAAATATCATAAGACATTAAATCTGAGAAGTTTACAACAGTTCTAGAAGCTTAAAATAATATTTAACTTAACTTCTGAACTTTGCGAAGCACTCAAACTCAACAATCCAATGATAATAACGCGATCCAAATGCAATTTTTATCATGAATTAATTGACCGAAGGAAATAAATGATCTTGACTATAAAATCCAATGATTTATTGATATTTATATCTTCTCCTGGGTTGTAAAACGTGCCTCTTGATCCCATGCTAAATTCATCTATCCTAGTCTATCTATCGAATCTTTTAGTAAAGTCTGGACTTCCTAGGTTGATTTGTAGCGCACGCGATTCCCACGAATGTCACGAAACGCGTTAGAGAAAATGGGAACCTGTAAATCACCATCAAATGCAGTTATTTATTTACGCTTTAAGAGGCAGTGCCGCCCGAAATTAGCTACCTACAACATACTTAGTTGTCCCGTAAAAGGAAACGTGAAACTTCCACCAGCAACATTTGTGCAAAATTTTAACTGAATCGGATGAACGATGCCCGAAAGAATAGTTATCTGATACAACTCCCACGCCATCTATATTACGTTGACTGTACAGTCTCAAAAATTTAGAAGCTGTGCAAAGTTTCAACTTAATCGGATGAACGATGCACGAACGTACACTTATTGATAATACCACATCAGAATATTCGCAATATTTCACGCAAGCGCCAATAACAATTGTTCAAAGTCTCAGTTCAATCGGAATAACACCGCGCCATCCATAGTACAAAAGTCTGAACATAAATTCTCAAACTAATCGGATGAACGATGCGCGATCGTACACTTATAGATATTCTAACTGAATACAGCCGTTTCATAGATTAGCTCGGACAAAATAATGAACAATAGGACAAAAAATTTCAAAAAGTATGTTTCGGTGTTTGTTAAGATTGAGAAAAAGTCTTAACTGTGGAATTACGGACAGGCATTCAAATTTTATCTATTTGCACAGGCAAATCAAGAAGAATATTCACTCTGTATGGGTCACACTCTGATAATACTATGCCAGGAGCTTTCACGCAAGCCCCAGCAATAACTGTTTGAAGCTCTAGCTCAATCGGATGAACGATGCGCGTATAAAAAGTGATCCAATACGACTCGTCTGTCATCTATTATATGCTAAAATTGTTATATTGGGAGCTTTCGCGCAAGCGCCAACAATAACTGTACAAAGTTTCAACTAAATCAGATGAACGATGCGCAAACAAACAGTTATCCAATACAACCCGCGTGCTATCTATTACCCATTGATATTGCTATGTCAGAAACTTTTGCGCAAGGGCCAGAACTACAGCTCAAAAGCTTCACTCAATCGGAAGAACGATGCGCGAATGTATATTTCTGATAATACTATTCCAGAAATCCGTACACAAGTATTCACAAAAACTGGAATATTTCATCTCAATTGATTTAACCGTTCCTCAGATTAGCCCGGACAAACAAGTAAACTGATAGAAATTTGGGAACACTGTTTCACGCAAGCGCCAATACCAATTGTTTGAGGTCTCAATCCAATCGGATGAACGATGCTCCAATGGATAGTTATCTGATTAAACTCGCGCACCATCTGTAGTTCGTTGACTGAACAATATCAAAAATCTTAACGCGAATGTCAGCAACAGCTGTACAAAGCAACTTAATCGGATAAACGATGCGCAAACGTACACATATTAATGATAATGTGTCAGAAATCCTTACGCAAATAACAACAAAAACTGGAATATTTTGACTTGATCGATTCAACCTGGACAAAATAAGCGCCAATAACAACTGTTTAATGGTTAAACTCAATCGGATGAACGATGCCCGAATGAATAGTTATATGATACGACTCCCGTACCACCTATAATACGTTGATTGTACACTATTAGACATTTTGACACAAGTACCAGAAACAGCTGTGCATAACTTGAACTGAATCGGATGAATGATGCGCGAACGTACATTTATTGATAATACCATGTCAGAAATCCTCACGCAAATACCAACAAAATTTGAAATATGCTAGCTCAATAATCAATTCAGCCGTTTCACAAATCAGCCAGGACAAACAAATAGTCGCTAAGACAATGATTGGAAAAAATTATGTTCTGGTTTTTGTATAAGATTGGAGAAAGTCTTGATCGCTGAATCGCGGACAGACATTCAAATTTTATTTATTTGTATGGGAACTTTAAGATTATCCAGACTGTAGTACAACTCATACTCTGATAATACTATGTTTGAAGCTTTCATACAAGCGCCAATAACAGCTGTTCAAAGTTTGAACTCAATCGGATCAACGATGCGCTAACGAACAGTTATCCAATACGACTCGCATGGTATCTATAAAAATTTAACAATGCTATGTCGGAAATTCATGCGCAAGTGCCAAAAACAGCTGTTTGAAGGTTCAACTCAATTGGATGAACGATGCGCGAACGTACATTTTTGATAATACCATGGACAAAATCCTTACACAAGCACAAACAAAAACTGGCATATTACAACTCAATCGACTCGACAGTTTGACAAACAGATACGTAGACAAGAATTTGAAAGAATGTATGTTTGAATTTTTGTGTAAGATTGCGAAATCACAGACAGGTATTCAAATTTCATATATTTGTATAGGAACATTAACAGAACTACTAACACTGTAATACAAGTCATAATATCATATCCTGAGCTTTCACGCAAAAGCCAATAACAATTGTTGAAAGTTTCAACTGAATTGGATGAACGATGTGCGAACAATTTTCGTTTTACCCGTCTCCCATTCTAGCTCGAACAGTCAAATAGGCTGAAAAAAATTGGGAAAAATGGGAGTTTTGATTGCAAAATCCGAGACAAACATTCAAATTTTATTGATTTGTATTTTACTCAGGCATCAATAACATTTGTTAAAAGTCTGAACTCAATCGGATAAACAATGCGCGAAATAATAGTATCCAATACGACTCGTGTGCAGTTCATCATACTCTAATATTGTTATATCAGGAACCTTTGCGCAAACACCAATAGCAACTGTACGAAGTTTCAACGCAATTGGATGAACGATGCGTGAATGGACAGTTATTCAATACAACTCGCGTGACATCTATTATACCTTAGTGTTAGTATGCTGGAGAATTTTGAGCAAGCGTCAACAATAGCTCTATAAATTTTCTACTAAATCAAGAAAACGATGCGTGAATGAACAGTTATCCAATACGATTATCGTATCATCTATGATACATTTTGTTTTGAGACGGCGCTGCTTCGTTTTGAAGGATTATATTTGAGTAGTAGATTTTCCCCAATAAGAACACAGCCATCCTGGCTGATATCTGGCTGCTCCCAGTTTTTCGCGAAGCAGGCCAAACGCTACTCCCAGTTTTTCGCGAAGCAGGCCGAAACGCTACTCCTAGTACTAATTTTCTTATGATTTATCAGCCTGCTATTTGGAAAACCACAGCAAGTACAAAAAGTGAGTTCGCAAATGAAAAATACATATTGCAAAAAGAAAAAACAAAAGTCTAATTAACAAAGTCTTCAGAATTTGGCTCTCAATTTCAAAACGTCTTTTATTTTAAATCATATTCTTCAGGTACTCATATTTCACGAAAAATCTATTGTGTTGAAAATAAACAAAAGGGGAAAGCAAGAACAGCAATATTTCCTGACAAATAAAAGACTTATTAATTAAAAGTTCTTTTCATGTATTACAGCAAACAAATGTAGGTACCCCTGGCACAAACGCTCGCAATAATTAGTTTCTCCGGTCATAAATTTTTCTTTTTAATATGATGTATATCCCGGGTGTTAAATGAATTATTTCCCCACGGACGATATTCTTCTTGTATCTCATATCTCACAATGCGAATGCCTCATGCTTTATCCTTCATACTTTCACCCTGCGTGTCTTCAGTATGTGATACAGTACACCTGCTACGTGAACGTGTAGACGGTGAGCTATGGATACTGAAGAGATGACTTTCAACTTTATCCGAAGGCGGTGGCTGAGGTTCAACCAAGGATCTACTTCAATGTATATAGAATCATGATATTGGAGTTTTGTTACAGCAGATTTGGTTCGGAGGAAACTGAAATGAGAAAAGTTCGTTGGATCTTGTTTGTTTATTAATATAAAACTTGCGTTTGGTTATTACAAGATACTTTGGACTATCTAAAAATGTTTGATTGTTGTCTTTAGATGTTCTTTTTGCTCCTCATGATCATGACATACTTTTTGCGTTCGACAATGTCTTAGGCAACTCTCTTCCCAGCTGCAACCGGAGGGGTTGGTAATATATCATTTTTATGATCTTCCGTTTCTCAAATGATTCATGAATATTTGTTCTACTTTCTCAAAACATTTCTAAAATTCCGGGAGATTTATTCCAAGATATAGTTCGTAGATAATCTTTTGAAGAATGTCTGCATTCGCACTGAATTTGAAAAACGGTTGGAAATATAAGAGGACGAAACATTTCTCTACAAAATCTAAATGCTCTACAAGGCTAGTAAGATTCTGTCGTTCGCTCTAGAACCCATGTAGTGTGCACATTGCAAAAATGTGCCGGGTAGAACATACGATGTCTACGTTCCGAGATTATATTATGTTTTATTATTCAAAAGGTATGCTCTGTACTCGTGCTTCAAAACGTTATGGCCGATGTTTGATATTTTTACTGTGAATGCAGGGAAATGACATCGATGGAGACTGAATTTGAACATCGAAAATCAGTGGAGCAGTAAAAATTCCATCGACATATTTAACATTCTGTTGTTGTTTGTTCTAGTAAATTGTTGCAACAAAATTCTTACAATACTCAACTATTAAATATCGACATTCCTAATATGCGAACAGAGAAAAATTTGTCTTTTGATTTTTTCGTTGTGCTTTGTTGGCATATCAAATACCTTATCCGCAAAATAAAGCTCATAATTTCACGGAAGCCAACCCCAAATTCTTTACATATTCTATTTGAAGAAGATCAGCGCGTGATGTAGATTCACCGGACTTAGAGACAGGATATTAGAATAAAGCTCGACAGCGGGAGAAAGCTGGCAGAAAGCTCGTATTTGTACACCTGTGTACAGTTGTGCTGTGTCTTTCCCTCTACAGCACCCTCAGTTGTGATGCAAAGATCATATACCTCATGGGGATAATGCCAGTATAGACATGCTCGGTATTATCCACCACATTAAAGGAATCTTGTGCAGATTCTCAAAGTCTTGTTTACTTATGCTTATACTGTATACACAGGAATAGTTGCGCTCCAAAGTGATAGCATATTTGCGTGAGATGCTTTTTTAGTTAATGACATTGAAATCTATTCCGGCCACGGATGGCACAAAATATATGAACGTGAACTTCATTAGAATGAATACAATACTAGGTTAGTTCTTTCTGCAGATCTCGACAGGTGAAAGAACACTTTTTCTTCCACATCGAAATCTACTTGAGCTACGGATGGCACAAAATTAATGAAGGTAGATTTGAGCCCATTAGGATGATTACAATACACAGTTAGTTCTTCCATTGAAGCCAAATCAGGATAATATAGTGGGTGAGGAGCCAAATTGTGGACCTTTGGTAGACCTTCGGTACACGACCACTTTCTCTTTCACATCAAAATCTATTCAGGTCACAGATGGCACAAAATAAATGAATGTGAACTTCATAAGAATGAATACAATACTCAGTTCTTTCTGCACGAAACCCAAATCAGGATAATAAGGAACCAAATTGGTGGACCCCCGTAGTAAAATAATACTTTTTCTTCTACATCGAAATCTACTTGGGTTACGGATGGCACAAAACGAACGAACGTAGATTTCAGCACGTTAGTATGAATACCATACTCAGTTTGTTCTTCCATTGAAGCCAAATCAGGATAATATAGTGTAACAAATTAGGCCCCAAAATCCGTCACTGTTGCACATCCCAGAGCCTTCTGCTACCGTCAATAATTTTTTAGTTCATCACAATTAATTCACTTCTTGCGCACCCTGTAAACTTAAAATTCAGTAATTCTGCTTCAACACACAACGCCGCTTAACGTCAGTTCATCGGTCCTCAACTGTTTTAAATACGTTTCATATATTTCACATGTGGACGAATCAGGTTAGGTTTCAAAAACACCTGAAACTAAAAGAAATTGAGATCGTATGATCTGTATTTATGTCTTGTGTCTTACCGTAATAAAGTTTGAATGTAATTCACCGTTGTCCCGCAAATATGTTGTACATTGTATATTTTTTGATGTTATGCTCATGACCTCCGACAAGACACTAATAGAAACACTATTCTCAGTCATTGCTATCCTGTTTTTGATTATAAGTTAGAGTATTAGTTATTACAACTCACGTTGAATTTTATGTGTTAATAAGTAATTAGTAATAAGACTAGCGCTTGGCCTGCTGCGCGGGCTTAAGCCCTATGCTTTGCATTGCCTATTCCCAGTCATTGCTATCCTGTTTTTGATTATTAGTTAGAATATTGGTTATTACAACTCACGTTAATGTTTATGTGCTAATAAGTGATAAGTAATAGGACTAGCGCTTGGCCTGCTACGCGGGCTCAAGCCCTATATATATATATATATATATATATATTTCCTCATGGCGAATTTGAGCTCCACTCATCATGGAAATAGAGGAAAATCATCAGCTACCTCTCATAGATGTGACCATTAGGGAAAAAATTGTATTGGGATCACAGGCCCCTCGGAAGAAGCGAGAATTCTACGCATTGTACCAATACAAGAAATATTCTTTGTGATTTTTTTGTGAAAATCAATTTATAACATGATAAATATATAATTGTGAGTCAAATGAGCGTGAATCGAACAAAAAATAATGTGAAAATGTGAACTAGATCGAAGTTCGAAATTGGCCACTCAGGTAAAGAGAAGAGAGGGAGGAAAAGGGCAGTCAGCAGCAGTAGTGAAGAGACAGAAGAGAGCTGAGGAGCAGCAGCAGCAACCGAGGCTGTTTGGTAGAGGTGGAGTAGGTGTCGTTCGTAAATCTGTCGGTTTCCGTCATTTCACTGCTCGTACGGAATTGACGTCGCAATAGAAGCTTAACTTCAGAAGAAGACTAAACGCACAAATCTAATTACACGGGATCACCTACATCAGTAGTATATTTTCCCAATCCTTACACAGTCAAATGGACTGTTTGCACCGATTTCTCCAATGGTTAGATTGTGCGCAGCCACGATTCTGGTTTATCTCAGTTCAGGTGACAAAATATTGGCTGGAAACACAGTCAATTTCAACAATTTTCTTCCAATCTTGCTGATAGTTTGAGGATCACTCGTATGACATATAAAGTCTGTTTCTGTAACCGCACACACAACCGTTAAGACATTACGTTTACTTATATCCTCAGTGTATGGCTACCAGCCACAACATTAATTACGCTACACAGCGTAGAAGATGCTACATCTTGGTGCAATTCACGAGTTGCTTAATGTACGACCGTGGCCTGAATTACCTGCTATATACACTTAACAATTATCAACACAACCCCTACTCGAATACAACAATATTTACTTTTCATTTCAGAATTCATCCGGAGGAAAATCTCCTTTACAGGGTGCATTGCAGGAGATTCATTACGTTGTTATCTGGGGAGGAGTTTGATGTCTACAGTTTTGAGAATGTTTGATACGTGAGGGGCTTTTCTTTATGCAAACATTGCAAGAGTAGTGCTCGAAGCAGAGAATTCATATATTTACCAGTTAGTTTTCTCAATGTTCGAGCATGAAAATTTCTGAGGATCCCACTGCTGGAGCAAAAATTGTTTGTACCTCATATAACTATTGTCAAGCCGTATTTACTTCTCTAAATCTTCTTGCTCCACCCTGGGGAGCTATAAAATGCCGTCTCAAACTCAAAGACAGAACATTGTTGGTAAATCAGTAAATAATAAAATTTGTACGTGTACGTAGGGTTTGTAAATTGCGTTGGATCCTGTGTTTATGCTCCCAGTGAAATTTAAAATGTACCTGACGCAAATTGAACGATACATAATACATTATAACGCCCCTGCTTCATTGTGTCATTTGCTTTCGCATCTGTACAAGAAGGCAAGCCTAAAGATAAATGTCACTATTCAATCAAAAATTACCAGCAGGATTTGGCAAACTATCTTCAGCAAAATTTTTTTTTTCTTGAGGCATGTAGAAGCTTCCAGCCATGAATTTCTTAAAACCGTATTCATTATTGTTTGATCGTAAACCTGCCAATAAATATTTAACGTAAAGCTTGTAATGCAAGAGCGATGTTTGGTGGCAGCGTCACAACAGCAATGCGTGTGGCGCCGTGCCAGTAGTCGATGCTATATCACCAGACAAATATTTCAGTAGTTCTATCATTGAATTTTTATGACCAAGTAGTATTTAAAAATTGATTAAAGGATGAATTGGGATAGTTGTTTTGTTCGACTTTTACTCAATGCAGTAAAATACTGTCCATAGAAAACTTAAAATAAATTGTGACTATAATCTGATGTTCATCATTGTTATCATCCCAAAATTTATATTCGAATCTTTTATTTGATGCGTCGTGCATAACTCTCATAAAGATGGCGTGTTTTCCAATTTATGAATACTTTGGAAACGTTTCGACTGCACAAAATATAACTACAGTCAAGTTTAGTTCATCTGTTCATTGATTGTATTATTTATAATCACGTAATCTGCGTATAAATTACGAGATGATCTGAATTTATGATCGTTATAAACCATGCTACATTTTCGAGTTTAGTCCTCAATCTTCCAATAAAATTTGATTGTTTATTCGCTAGCTGAATAAAAGTGCTAAAAAGCACTGCGACAACATTTTTCTGCGACAAATTTTATGCCAGCAGTCTTTTAGATTAATGAGCGCAATTAAAACTTCTTAATTACAGCTATTTTGTATGCCTATTGCCAGTGGTCGAAATGGACTTTATACAAGGCAGTAACACTTACATTTGTACGTCGGTAAGTCTGTGTGTGTGATGCAGGTGAGGTCGAGGCGATGCTATCAGTTACCAGGGCGAAATCTACGCCACAGGAACCGGAAGTTGTGTTTAGGTAAACGACCAGCGTGCAAGACAAATGACGCGAGATATGGACAAAAATACAACCGAAACAGCCGCATCCACTCAGTTTTGGGTGTTAATTAATTTGAAACGCACTCTGCTATACTTGACAAGAATTGATAAGTGGTCACTTAAATAATAAATTAACTCCAATATACACAGAAATATAAATCAATACACTATTTGTGTAACTTGAATCATCTTCCGTACAATTTTGACCCAATTCAAAAATATTCCATAAATCCATATATTATTGAATAAACAAGTCCTCATAATAACAAATGGACATCATAAACTTTTTGCTATTTAGTATTTAATTGAGGGGTCATATGATATTTCAGCGGAAAATAATTGCAATTATATAAAATTCCCATTATTGTCAGTTTGGTGCAAAATTTTGTGGTCTGTGTAGCAAATGCTATAAATGTAATTATCTGCCCATGTTTTGAAATAATGTATTCGCTGATTCATTTAAAATTGATATTTATTCACAAATATATTTGTAGCAATACATGTATTTTTTTCCAAACGTCTTTGAATCGATTCTTTTTGAAATAAAAATGTAATGACTCCACATCAAGTGAATATAGTATTTCGTGCACCTATATCGTCCATATCTACCAAACAGGTAGATAGATCAGCACAAAGTTAAAGCATTGTTGAAAACACCAACCCAAAATAGGCTCTTCAAGATGAACATGAGAATCCAGAGAACCGTAACCAAATTAAAGAAAGAAATAAAAGTGCTCGTGTACCGAAGGTTGGACAAACGTCTACCGTTTGGCTCCTCAACAGCTATATTATCCTAATTTGGCTTCCATGGAAGTCAAGATCTGTAGAAAGAATTAACTCATGATCATTTGGAGCATTGAACTTTGACAAATCAACGAGCTAGTTTAAGACCCTAGTTAGAAAAAGTATTCTTCAGAAAGACGAAATTCCGTACAATCTTGGCCCAAGTTCTCACGGATCAAAAATTTACTGCAAGATTAGGGACTTCGAGGCCGGAGGCAGCATGAAGTGGATGAAGTATTATGTGTACCTATAGCATCATCTACATCAACCAAACAGGCAGATAAGTCAGCACGAGGCTGAAGCATTGTAATAAGACAGAAAAATTGTTGGTACATACAAATATATGAGCGAAGCGAATTGCAAGGATTTAAGTATATCGTCAAAATAAAGCAGAAATATTACGTGAGTTGTAATAACTAATACTCTAATTTCAAATTGCTGGGAAGTTTTGAACTTGGACTTTGTAATTCGTAGATAAATACATAAAATAATATTGGGAACTGTCAATAGAATATGGAGCGGGAGGATTTTGTGGGCTGAGAATATAATCGGAATTGATCTTATGGACAAAGAATTTTTGCCGGAAGCGGATCACATATCGAGCTGCGAAGCATAGGGCTTAAGCCCGCGAAGCAGGCCAAGCGCTAGTCCTATTACTAATTACTTATTAACACATAAAAATTAACGTGAGTTGTAGTAGCTGATATTCTAACTTATAATCAGAAACAGGATAGCAATGACTGAGAGTAGGCGGAACATGGCAGAGACATGTTATCATGCTGTGAAGTTTCGAATTTGGACTTTGTAAATCGTAGTTGAATACATGAAATAATATTAGAAACTGTCAATAGAATATGGAGCAGGAAGATTTTGGGGGCTGAAAATATAATCGGAATTGATCTTTTTGTCGGAAGCGGTTCACATATCGAGCTGCGAAGCATAGGGCTTAAGCCTGCGAAGCAGGCCAAGCGCTAGTCCTATTACTAATTACTTATTAACATATAAAAATTAACGTGAGTTGTAGTAGCTGATATTCTAACTTATAATCAGAAACAGGATAGCAATGACTGAGAGTAGGCGAAACATGGCAGAGGCATGTTATCATGCTGTGAAGTTTTGAATTTGGACTTTGTAAATCGTAGATAAATACATGAAATAATATTGGGAACTGTCAAGAAAATATGGAGCAGGAGGATTTTGTGGGCTAAAAATATAATCGGAATTGATCTTATGGACAAAGAATTTTTGCCGGAAGCGGATCACATATCGAGCCGCGAAGCATAGGGCTTAAGCCCGCGAAGCCGGTCAAGCGCTAGTCCTATTACTAATTACTTATTAACACATAAAAATTAACGTGAGTTGTAATAGCTAATATTTAAACTTATAATCAAAAACAGGAAAGCAATGACTGAGAATAGGCGAAACATGGCACAGACATGTTATCTTGGTGTGAATTTTTGAATTTGGACTTTGTAATTCGTAGATAAATACATGAAATGATATAGGGGACTGTCAATAAAATATGGAGCAGGAGGATTTTGTGGGCTAAAAATATAATCGGAATTGATCTTATGAACAACAAATTTTTGCCTGAGGTAGTTCACATATCGAGTTGCAAAGCATAGGGCTTGAGCCCGCGAAGCAAGCCAAGCGCTAGTCCTATTACTAATTACTTATTAACACTTGAAAATAAATACGTCTCTTCACTTGAATGATTTTCTGTCCCTCTTAAAAGTTGTTTTTGACAGTAGTTACTGTGCATATGATGGTCAATATTATAGACAGCTTTTTTGAAGTCCAATGAGAGCTATTATTCCTCTAATTATAGTTCAATACATTATGGACACACTACTTGATGAATGTATTCTAGTATTATATCTTGAAATGCCATTTATTGAAAATTTACTGACGATTCTGTATGTAGTGTACCAGTTGACAAAACAAATGTGATGCTTGAAGTTTTCAATGAATTTGATCCTAATTTACAATTTACTATCAAAATTAAAGTAAAATTAGAATGCTATACATTAAAACAACGGATAATACGATGAATAAAAAAAATGACATAGATGACTTGAGTTCAATATATGCCAATTTATTTAATCAAATCAACTTATCATTTTTCAATCATATAAATTTTTTGAGTTCTCGTATTTTTGTGTCATTTTTCGGGATTTTCAAATTGCTCCTGAGATTTTTTCAGGATTCATTTATGTCATATTTTGACTAATTATATATATTATATTTCCACAGTTCCCATTATGATATTGTCCCGATGAAGGTATAAGAAATATACCGAAAGCTAGACAACCTCAAAGAGTCTCTATATATATATATATATATATATATATATATATATATATATATATACATATATATTTATATGAATTTGAACGTATTCACGATACTTTCATAAACTTTGCTTAATAAAAATGTTAATTATCTTTTCTGTGTTGCAGGTACGTACTACTATTTAATTTTCCTCAACCATTCGTTGAATAAATGTAAATTTAACCCAACTTGAGGTAAGTAATTAAATTTTCGAGGGTTCTTCATAATTTTTTATTTGTCGTTCTAACTTTTATATTTGAAATTTCATTTCATGGAAGAAAGCTAGACAATATGAGGAACAGTTTCATGAAATGCTAGTCTCTGAGTTTAGAGACCAAAATTTCACCTAATTTTTTGTGAGTCTGTTGACTATATATTGGAATAAATTTTTTACAAGACACAATTGCTCTTTCTCCAATCAGATTTTTATCCTATAGGTCTACGCACGTAACTTTCGTAGACTTGCATTGTGACGCAATAGAGTTGATATCTAAGTCAGGCGCAGCTAATTGATAACTGTAAATGACGGGAGACGTCAGAATGAGAAAAAATTTCCGGCAAGGTTTGGCAGAACTTAGTCGCAGGTGATAGTGAGTAAAACAGTGAGTGAGTGAAGGAGTAAAAGAGAACTGAAAAGGATAGTCGGAGCGCGTGGAAGTAATATTGTTGGGTGGCTGTGAAGCTCCCACATACATTAGATCAGACTTGCAAATAATTGGTTTTGTGTTTAATAAACATATAGACTTCATTTTACCCCCCTACATAATCAATAATTCAGTTCTCACGTTTATTGATTTGTGGGGTAGCACTAATTCACCAGGATTAATTGAGATGTAACTCGTAGATGTTTGCGGAACATAAATATCAGATTTCACAACAAAATTAATGCTTAGACCACAAGTTTACTTACGAAGCAACCAAATGTAATTTCATACAAAGTGTAATTGATTTTGAGGTGCTAGTCCTATATGAATGAACTGAATCTTTATAGCAGTTTAAGAGGGTGTACCACAAAATCGATTCGGTCCCTAATGCCACAATAATCAACTGGCCTATATCTAAACTACCTCAACTTTCTCTATACTAAACACCTATTAATTATTAACAGAAGGGACTGAACTTTAACCTAAATGGAATTATTGATTTGATCACTCAATTAATTCTATTCATTTGCCATTAAACCTTGAGGGAGAAAAAGATTGTTATCGTTATGTAACATAAGGTGTCTTCAACATATCTGGTATACTGTCTCTTCAGGAATTTTGTGTTACATGAACCATAAAATTACCCAAATCAAAATTGGAAACCATCAATATTAGAATCCTATTTGGACCCGCCACAACCATCCACAAAACAATCAATTTTTTCCCTCGAATATTGTGATTTCAGGCAAATTAGCAATCTTGGTGTGCATTCGATTCACCGAATCGTACATCCATCAATAGTAATTACGTTCGTCCATTTCCAGGAGCCGTAATTAATAATGAAACCACAGTAAAGCGGCAGTAGCGGGAGGGGGTGGCCTAACACGTATGATTAAATGTCACTCAGGGTTGTTAGAGCACACCCAGTGCACATGTAATGTTCGTCACTTTCATGACCGCATCTTGCAATCATATGATATTATGTAACTCTGTGGAGATGCTGCGAACTATAGAGGAATGACACAAGAAGAGAAGCCAAAACAAAAAGGCAACACATGAAACTTTTTTTTTGTAGTTTGTTTAGTTGTTATTGATCCTCAAAACTATTTTGTTCTTTTCTGTTATCATTCCTTCAACCATTCCTTTAATATTTCTTAATTTTTTTTTTTTGTACACCTCTTGATTTTCGTGTTCTTTTACTCCGTTTTCCTGGTTTTTATTGTTTATTGCGCCCGTTCGTATTTTTGGGTTTTGTTTGCTTTTATTTTATATTGTTATGTTCTTATGTGATGATTATTCATGTTTATTTTGTTGCTCAGTCCCATCTTGTGATTTATTTTTGGGAATTTATTTATCAGTGTTCTACTTTCCAGAATCATTTGCCTCTACATCCAGACACCTAATAAAATACCCAACACTACAATGTCCAACTATGCACATTACAGTAAATAACTGGAGTTAGGTACATTTTCCTCTTTAACATGCCGAGCTTAATGAATAGTTCGAGTATTATCGAAGCAGAAAGTAAAACTAATTTCAAACCGCTCCGCATTGTCTCTTGTGCTCGCTATTTAATCAGTAGCGGCGTTAATGGAGCTAGAATAGTATCTACTTATATAATTGCATGTTTAATGATCCTACTTGTATTTAGGAGGCTGAGGAAGTATTACCCCATGGTTATTTTCAAAGTTTGACTAATCAATTATCCCCTTTTGAATGTCAGGTTTGTCGCCGCCTGTGTTGAGTTCCTGTTCTGCTCCCTTCGCGGTTAATTGTTTTATATTTGTTTTACATGCATTCGTATGTACATTCAAGATAGTCAAGTACCAATGAGTGCTGTTCCGCGACACTTCATTTACACATTGTAAACTTACGCGAGCTGCACGCTGTTTGTACCAAGTTTTATTGAAGAAAACTTGGAATCTAGGTGACGGATCGATACTATCAATCAATTATCCCAACATTTATAACATCTCAAGAGATTCGCTAACTTGATCACAAAAAGTTAATTCTTTGTTTTCTCTTTAGGGGTGAAAATCTAACTGTTTTTCTAAGATTGCTGTGTCCAGATTTCTCCCAACTTTTTTATTCGAGAAATTGGATAATGTGCGAGTAGAAATTAAACAGATATGTGGATGACTGCATATTTCTGTGAAATATTTTGTGTTGTTTCAAATTTTAAATTACGATAGCACTCAAAACGCTCTGAGCTTTCGTTTTATTTTCAAAAAACTTTTCAATACTTCAAAGTTTCAAGCAGCACTCATACTGGACATTATATTTGCTGGAATTTGTGCTAGTTCCGAATTTTTATTATTAAAACTTTATCGCTCGAATAAATAAAACCAAACTTCAAGATTTATGGAACGTGTCTCTGAAATATCACTGCGAAAGCTGAAATATTGTTTTAATGATTCAAAATGTGACAAATACCCTCCAACTGCGAAAATACCTCAATTAATAATTATGTGATGATGAGCATGACATACATGATTGATCCTCACATTTCTTTTGTGTAGTAATGCACATCTTGTGCTGCACCTATTGATTGATGAGATTAATTACTATTCTGTGCTGTACTTGCTTACAAACTGCAGGACGCTTTGAAAAGTCTGGGCGAACAAATAAAAGATGTTGGAGGAAAGTACTACCGTCCCTCAACAGAATTGAGTTCAAAACAACTTTTGAGGATACTAGTCCATTTGAATAGATGCCTGGATTTTGAACGCAACCATAGTTAAAAGAAGAAAAGACTCGTGATTTTTGATGCACCATGGCTTCAAGCTTCTGTCCTGTTTCAGGCGTTAGAGCTCGCAAATCCGATTGATTTATTCTTAAAATTAGACATCTTCGTGTGTATGAAAATGTCAATGATGTAGCGGAGCCAGCACTTGAGACGTGATGATGAATTGGCTACTGGGTTGGAAGGGCTCCCCATTGGCACACGAGCGATTTGCTTGTGAAATTTGCCATGGTGAACTGGGTCCTGAGGTGTATAACGTTGAAGAAAATAGAAAAGCAATGACTGAGAATAGGCGAAACATGGCACAGTCATGTTATCTTGCTGTGAAGTTTTGAATTTAGACTTTGTAATTCGTAGAGGAGCTAAAATCAATTCATCCCCTCCCAGATGAATACATGAAATAATATTGGGAATTGTCGATAAAATATAGAGCAGGAGGATTTTGAGTCTTATGAACAAAGAATTTTTGCTGAAGGCGGTTCACATCTCGAGCTGCGAAGCATAGGGCTTGAGCCCGCGAAGAAAGCCAAGCGCTAGTCCTATTACTAATTACTTATTAACACAAAAATGGATACGTCTCTTGACTTAAATGATTTTCTGTCTCTTTTATTTTGCTCGTGAAATTTGCCATGGTGAACTGGGTCCTGAGGTGTATAACGTTAAAGATACAGGTAAGCAATGACTGGGAATAGGCGAAACATGGCACAGACATGTTATCTTGCTGTGGAGTTTTGAATTTAGACTTTGTAATTTGTAGGGGAGTTGATATATATTGATATATTGATAATCCATATAAATACATATAAATACAGATTAACTAGCAGGTTCAGCAAGCTGATCTTCCACCATGCTATTTACACATTTATATATATTGAGTTAATACACAACAAAAATGTGAGTAGTACATGACAAATATTTACAACTAAATCATACATTCCTTTTCATGTTTACAATACATTAAAATTATTATTTTTGCAATCATCGAAAAAATCACATATAGAATAATATTCCTTTTGTTTCAAAATTTGTTTGATTTGTGACAGCGCTCGCTTGATTGGCATTGTTTTGAAATATTGAGGAAGACAATTGAAAAATTTTATGCCCATGAAATATACACTTTTTTCAATCGCAGATGTTCTATGACATGGTATTTCTAATATATTTATTTGTCTGGTGTTATAATTAGATTGAATGAGATCAAATTTGCTTAAATTATTAAATACATATTTTATCACTTCATATACATACAAAGATTGAACAGTCAATAGATTTAGATATTTAAATTTACCACGACATGAACATACTGATTTTAATTTATATATAATTCTGAGTGCTCTCTTCTGTACAACAAAAATTTCGGATATTCTGGGTGATCCACCCCACACTATAATACCATAAGTTAACATAGAATGAAAATAACTATAATATACATTTAGTAAAGAAGGTACATCCAATTGGTGTGATAATACTCTTAAACAATAACAAGCTCTATTCAATTTTACCAGGACATTGTCAATATGAGTATTGTTTTTCAAGTCATGATCAAAGTACATCCCTAAACATTTTATACAACTAGTTGTTTTGACTAGCGCATTAGCAGCAGTGGTTTCAACTTTACTTTTGATGTTAAGGTAAAATTGAATTATATTTGTTTTATCCAAATTAATGGCTAGATAATTGCAGTCACACCATTTCTTAATATTGGAAATTGTATTATTTATTCTGCCATATATTAGTCTGGATTCATTTTTAGGACAACTTAAAATAAAATAAGCATCATCAGCATACATAATGGATACATCACAGTCAATACATTTGGGTAGATCATTTATATAAATTAGAAATAGGAGAGGGCCCAATACAGAGCCTTGTGGAACACCTGATGTTATTTTTCCCCATGTGGAATAGTGGGTCACATTAGTATCACCCACATTGGAATTGATCTTCACTGCTTGAGTTCTCCCATTTAGATATGATGCAATAAGTGAAAGGGCAACACCACGGACACCATAATGTTCAAGTTTTTGCAGAAGCACATTATGATTCACATTGTCAAATGCTTTCGATAAGTCACTTGAAATACCAAAAACCGTCATATTTTGGTCTAATTTTATCATTATATTTTCAACTATGCTAATTACAGCACTGATGGTTGATTTATTTTTCACAAATCCATGTTGACTATCAGACAGTATATTGTTCCTTTGAATATGGTGCCACAGTCTTTTGTAAATAAGTTTTTCAAAGATCTTTGAGAAAACACATAATAATGATATAGGTCTATAGTTCTCCACTGATTCATGGTCACCTTTTTTAAATACAGGGGTTATTACGGATTGTTTAAATTGAGAGGGGAACTTGCCAGAACAGATTGAATTATTAAAAATTGAACATAACGGCTCGGAAACACTGGATGCACATCGTTTTATCAGAATGGAAGGTGTATTATCATAACCGGTAGTTAAACTACATTTTAGAGATTTTATTGATTCTTCAACTTCCAATTCAGTGATTGGACTCATAAAAATTGTACTATCGCAGAATTGATCACAAAAATCATATTGACACTGGGGACTAGTATTACCCATGTTGAGAAAATAAGAGTTGAATTCATTTGCAAGTTCTTCAGGATTTTCAGATATTATAATTTGTTTACTGCAGTTGTTGGTTTCTTTTCTAACGATATTCCAAATAGTTTTATTCTTGTTATTAGAATTACAGATATAGCTGCTAATGTGAATACTTTTTGCTATTCGAATTGTCCTGGTCAGTATGTTACAATATTTTTTATAGTGATTTAGTAGATCATTGGATTGTTCGATTTTTAGGCGTCGACGTAGCTGCTTTTTAGTTTTACACGATTTACGTATTCCCTTGGTGATCCACACTGACTTGTTCTCAACTTTAGTTTTGATTTTTTTCAAGGGGAACATTTGATTAAAGTGGTGCTGGAATATTTTATAAAATTCAGTTACTTGCTCATCGACTTCCATAGGTTCATTCAGTGATGCCCATGATTGAATCTTAAGTGTTTCATTGAAATTTGCTATATTATTTTCATGAAAATTTCTTCTTAGTTGATAAAAAGTTTTAATTCTCTCAGATAGATTCAAACATTCCAAAATAATTGCATCGTGATCAGAGAATCCAGGATCCAATATTTTATGCTTACTTTTTAAACGATTTGAAATGATAATATTATCAATTCCAGTTGCAGATGTTGCCGTTGTTCTCGTGGGCTCTTGTATCTGTAGACTAAGATTGAATGAATGAAGTAATGTAGTTAGTCGAAGTTTTTGAATACTGTCTTTCAAAATGTCTATATTTAGGTCAGCTCCAATGATAATTTCTATCCCCTTTCGACATATATTTTGTAATAATATTTCAAGATGTTTTATAAAATTTTGAAAATCAGAATCCGGAGTTCTATAAATTGATAATACATACAAATTAGTTTGAGAATATTTCAGATTCACAATTGAGAACTCAAAATGCTTTTCCAACAACAGATAATTGAATTCAGTAATATTTTTTGCCATGATTGAATTTTTGATATATATACATGTGCCCCCATGATCTTGATTATTCCGACAGAAATATGATATAATTTTGTAATTATTCAAGTGATATAATTGTATTTCATCTTCTTTTCAATTTATCCCCTCCTAGATGAATACATTAAATAATATTGGGAATTGTCGATAAAATATGGAGCAGGAGGATTTTGAGTCTTATGAACAAAGAATTTTTGCTGGAGGCGGTTCACATCTCGAGCTGCGAAGCATAAGGCTTAAGCCCGCGAAGCAAGCCAAGCGCTAGTCCTATTACTAATCACTTATTAACACATAAAAATGGATACGTCTCTTGACTTAAATTATTTTCTGTCCCTTTTATTTTGCTCGTGAAATTTGCCATGGTGAACTGGATCCTGAGGTGTATAACGTTAAAGAAAACAGAAAAACAATGACTAAGAATAGGCGAAACATGGCACAGACATGTTATCTTGCTGTGAAGTTTTGAATTTAGACTTTGTAATTCGTAGAGGAGTTGAAATCAATTCATCCCCTCCTAGATGAATACATAAAATAATATTGGGAATTGTCAATAAAATATAGAGCAGGAGGATTTTGAGTCTTATGAACAAAGAATTTTTGCTGGAGGCGGTTCACATCTCAAGCTGCGAAGCATAGGGCTTTAGCCCGCGAAGCAAGCCAAGCGCTAGTCCTATTACCAATTACTTATTAACACATAAAAATGGATACGTCTCTTGACTTGAATGATTTTCTGTCCCTTTTATTTTGCTCGTGAAATTTGCCATGGTGAACTGGATCCTGAGGTGTATAACGTTAAAGAAAACAGGATAGCAATGACTGAGAATAGGCGAAACATGGCACAGACATGTTATCTTGCTGTGAAGTTTTGAATTTAAACTTTGTAATTCGTAGAGGAGTGGAATCAATTCATCCCCTCCTAGATGAATACATGAAATAATATTGGGAATTGTCGATAAAATATGGAGCAGGAGGATTTTGAGTCTTATGAACAAAGAATTTTTGCTGGAGGCGGTTCACATCTCGAGCTGCGAAGCATAGGGCTCAAGCCCGCGAAGCAAGCCAAGCGCTAGTCCTATTACCAATTACTCATTAACACATAAAAATGGATACGTCCCTTGACTTAAATGATTTTCTGTCCCTTTTAAAATTTGTTTCAGACAGTAGTTACTGTGCATATGATGGTGAATATTATAAACAGCCAAGCAGGCCAAGCGCTAGTCCTATTACTAATTACTTATTAACGCATGAAAATGGATACGTTTCTTGACTTAAATGATTTTTTGCCCCTTTTAAAATTTGTTTCAGACAGTAGTTACTGTGCATATGATGGTAAATATTATAAACAGCCAAGCAGGCCAAGCGCTAGTCCTATTACTAATTACTTATTAAAAAAGGATTTGCTTGTTAAATTTGTCATCTCATGAGATGTTTTGTAGAAAGGCAGTGACGATCCCTCCATAAAACTGTCATCGACATAGCGGAGCTTGCCCTTGGAACGTGATGACACTGTAGCAAGCGCCTCACTGTTCATAATGAAATTTTCAAAAGTGGGATAACATTCTCCCAATATAACAAAACTGAATGCAGTTTCAATAATCAGATGTATTTATGGAATACCATTTTAATCGAGTATTCCATTGTGATCCAGACTAATATATCCGCTGAATATCCTAGTCCGGTTATTATTATTACTATTATTGTTATCCTGGGAAAAAATTCAAATGGCAGCTTTGTTAACAATATGAGGATATCAAAATGAAATGGATAATATTAATTGAAATATTGGAATTGAGTTTCATTACCTAATTAATTTAATATCATCAATAATACATATTTGTGATTAACAATTAATACAATGCCAATATAATAGAGGTCGCCGATGGGCTTCATATTCAGAGAGACTAAATTTGTAATAACTTTCAGAGCAGATGTAGGCATGATATTTGCAGTAGAGATTTCAATGAACGCTAGTAGTGGTCCTAGGGGGCTTCTGGGACAAAAATTATTTTTTGAAAACTGAAGTTATTTGAGAGTGAATGCGATCGACAGAACAAGAAGTTATGAGTGAATTCCACGATAGTGTCCTAGAAAACCTCGATTTAAAAGTTTTAAATGAATTCCCAAAGATATGTGCATACATATTAAGTTTAGTCATCTCCAGATGACAGCCATCAAATTCCTCTTCCTCATCTTCGTCCTTCCTTCCAATCGGAAAAAAGCAATCTATCTTGCATTATTGCTCCAGGTGATTTTGAAAATATGCAATAACGACGACTCATTGCGAACTTATTTCGTTTTAATTAAATATATGCCGAGCGCTCCTACAAATCTTCTTGGTGCTCCAGACGGATCACAGACGAGGAGAGAGGCTCTCGCGATCTCATGGAGAATAAATCGGTATTGTTCTCGTAATTCGCGTTTTATTCAGGTGGGATAATGCGGCTGTTTTTATCCAGAAATAAAAAGAAGGAGTTGGGAAAGGATCGATGCACCATACTAGCTTAGTACAATTGATATTCTACGCTTTAGCTGCTGAGGGATTCAATTTCATCCATAACAGAGTGTCATATTAACATTGACAAACAACAGTGCGTACTACAAACGTTTAATTACTGGAAACATGATATTGTCACCACAAAAAACGCGCGAATGTCAACTATGTTTTCCACGAGCTTGTCTATTTTAATTAACCTTCATCCCAAGGGTTTCACACCAACGAAGCAATCAAGAAAAACTGCATCAATATACGAGGACATCGTTTTGGTACAAGGACGAAAATTAAACCCTTTATAGTCTTCAAATCAATATCAAAACAAAAACTTGTTGCTCCATTTTGTATCACTCTATATTCAGAGTGCTCCACTCCTGTTTTTATTTTAGAATCGAATGTCTATAATGTAAGAAAATGCAAAATTATGGTGTTTTCAATAAAGGTAGTACATCTTACACGGATCATTTCCCGGGGGTGATCTGAATTCCGTGAATTTCACCTCTGCGTTATTTATGTAACTAGATACAGTAATATATCTAGCTTCCGTTCTTGGAATGGGATTTTTCATTTGTGAGGTTATTTTGTTTACTGATAGAATTCACTAGTCGGCGCATTCTTGCCTTCCGCAGCTCATAAATTCAATGATGCGGCGAGAATTTCACTGCGGCGACTCCAATGATTACCGAGCTGGTAATGCACTCGAAAAATGCGTGGGGATTAATTTTGGGCACTTAACTGCCTCTTCACACTTGAGGGAGAATTGCCACGCAGACGAATCATTGCCGGAAGCTTGAAATTCCATAAATTGAGAACATGGAAGGACGTGCCCATTCAATTTGAGCGGAGCTCTGTGCCGTCCACCAAACGATCAGTACAATTCAGTTGACAAAGTGTCCAACCAGGTACGGAAGTCCGAACTAACTCCATTTATCCATCAAAGAAATATAATACTTCTGATCTATATTCTGATACGACTTTTGCCACAGTTGTTGCTTCAAGGTCTTGCCACTCATACATTGAAGTTACCTGATTTTAAAGTAGAACTTCCACCAATCAGTCCTTAGGAAAGTACGGAACTAATTCTACGGTACCCTCTAGTTACCACACCTTAGCTATATTTACAACTATGTAGCCTGATAAGACCCAAAGATAGTAGGTAATATTCAATTGGTCAACTGCCTAACTGGCAACTGGTACACTGCCAATCATTTTATTCCTAAATACGGAAGTGCAGGTCGAACTCACTGAACCATCCAAAAAACGTGCAGCATCTGATCTGGTCGGTCTCCACGAACTACCATATCAACTACCCTCTGGTCGTACTTTTGCCATAAATGTTGCCTTAGGGTCCTGCCCAGCAAACATTAGGGTTGCCCAGTTTCGAAGATCAAGCCTTCACCAATTGGCTCTTTGAAAAGTACGGAACTAATCCTTTGACACCCTTCAGTCAACACACTTCGATCTCATAAAAGCAGGTATATACCACAGCTGCCTGATAGCTTCCAAGGATGATCGGTACTGACTGCCTAGCTGGCACCAAGTATGCCGCCAATCATTTTATTTCTAGATACTTAAGCCCAAGTCGAGCTCACTCAACTATCAGAGAGACGTTGAGCTTCAGCTCTGGTTCTCACGTAGTACCACATTGAAAACTATCTGCTAGGGCTTTTATTTTAAACTGCTGCTTTAGAGTCCTGCCACTCGGACATTAGGATTGCCCGACTTTAAACGTGAAGACCTCATCAATTGGTACTTAGGAAAGTACGGAACTAAGCCTCCGGTACACATTAGTTACCACATCTCAGTCTTATAAAGGCAGGTGTTTAGAACTGCAGCCTGACAACATCCAAAGATGGTTGGTACAAATTAGTAAGCAAACTGCTTGACTGGTTCCTAGTATGCTGTCAACCATTTCATTTCTGGATACGGATGCTCGAGTCATAGCCACTCAATCTTCAAAGAGACAAGTAACCTCTAATTTGGCCAGTTCCTACTTGGTACCATATTGGAAAGCCTTAGGGGGGACTTTTATCACAAGTTGCTGCTTTGAGGTCTTGCCACTCAGAAATTGTGACTGCCTTAATTTGTGGTGAAGCCTTCATCAGTTGGTCTTTTGTAAAGTACTGTCCCGATCCCTTGGCATCTTTTGATTAGCACACTTCGATTTTAAAAGAGCAGGTATTAACCACTGCAGCCTGATAACATCTAATCGTGGCCGGTACAAGTCAGTCAGCAAACTGCCTAACTGGTACCTTGTACACTGCCAAGAATTTCAATTCTGGATACGGAGATCGGACTGAGGCCCACTCAACTATAAGAGAAGCCTTGAACCTCTGATCTGGTCCTTACGTTGCACTATATTGAAAACTCTCTGTCAGGACTTTTGCTATAAGCTACTGCTTCAAGGTCTTACCATCCGGAAATTGGAGCTGCTTGATGATTAAATGAGGCCTCCACCAGTTGGTCTCCTGGAAAGTACGAAACCAATCACCCGACACCTTTTGCTTACCACACCTTGACTTTATAGAAGCAAGTATCCATCTCTGAAGCCTAGTAGCACCCAAACCCACCTTATTGCGCCCTCAAATCAATTTGGTTTCTATTGCTGTTGCAGGGATTTCTGTACCATTCACATTTCAGTCAGCAAACTGTCCAACTAGATCCCAGTGTACTGTCTTAGAATTTCCTTGCCAAATACGGAGGCCTGAGTTGAATCCACTCAACTATCAAAGAGGCATAGTACCTCTGATCTGGTTCTTATGGAGTACCATATTAAAAACTCTCTGATAGGCCTTTTGCTACGAGTTGCTGCTCTAGACTCCTGTCATTAGGTCATTGAGTTTGCCTGATTTTGGAGGTGCAGCTTCTACCAATAAGCCTTCAGGAAGGTACGGACTAATCCTTCATTACTTTTAAGTTGCCACATCTCGGCTTTATAAGAGCAGATATTTACCACTGCAGCCCAATAACATCTAAGGATGGTCGGTACAATTCACTCAGCAAGCTGTCTTATTGGTCCTAATTTCTAGATAGGAAGCTCGACTCAAGCCCATTCAACCATCGGAGAGACATGGAGCCTCTTATCTGATCGGTTCTCACGGAGTTGGAAGCTTTCTGTTAAGGCATTTGCTATGAGTTGCTGCTTTGAAGTCTTACCAGTCAGATATTAAGGTTGCCTTAGGTGGAGCTTCAAGCAGTTGGTCCTGGTACAATCTAGTTAGCAAACTGTTCAATTGACACCTGGTATGCTGCCAAAATTTCCATTCTTAACACGGAGGCCCAAGTCGCATTCACTCAACTATCAATGAAACATAGTGCCTTTGATCTAGTTCTCCCGGAGAACCATATCAAAAACTTTCTGGTAGACCTATTGTTGCAAGTGGTTGCTTTGGGAACTTGTCACTAGGTCATTGAGCTTGTCTGCTTTCAAAGATGCAGCTTCTACCAATTAGCCCTTGGGGAAGTACGGAACTGATCCTTCGGTACTCTTCCGTTACTACACCTTGGTCTTATAAAAGCAGGTATCTACCACTGCAGCCTAAAAACATCCAAGACTGGTCAGTACAACTGATTCTCTAGCAGTGAATACCCTGCCAAGAATTCCATTTCTAGACACGGAAGCTCGACTTGGGCCCACTCAACCATCAGAGAAAATTTGGACCCTTGATTTGTGCCTCACGTAGCACTATGATGAAAACTCTCTGTTAGGAAATTGAGACTGCCTGATGACCAGATGAGGCCTCCACCAATTGGTCTTCTGGAAAGTACAAAACCAATCATCCGGCACCTTTTGCTTACCACACCTTGACCTTATAGAATCAATTTGGCTAATATTGCTGTTGCATGGATATCCGTACGATCTACAGGATGGTCAGTATAAATCAGTCAGCAAATTGCCTAACTGACAAATACGGAGACCTTAGTTGAATCCACTCAATTATCAAAGAGGCATAGTACCTCTGATCTGGTTCCCACGAAATACCATATTAAAAATCCTTTGGTAAGACTTCGGTAGAAGCTGCTGCTTTGGTGTCTTGCCACTTGGACATTGGGCCTGTTTGACTTCGAAGGTAGAGCTTCCCCCAATTCACCCTTAGGGCAGTACTCAGTTAATCCCCCGGTACTCCTTGGCTACAATTCCTTGGTTTTATAGAAGTGGGTATCTACCACTGCAGCTTTATGGCATCCAAAATGGACCGGTACAGTTTAAATAGCGAACTACTCAACTGGCACCTAGGACGTTGCCAAACATTCCATTTCGAGATAGGGTAACTTAAATTGAACTCACTGAACCATCAGATTTGGTCACTACGTGGTACCATATTGAAAACTCTTTGTTAGGATTTTTGCTTTGAAAGTCTTGTCATTCGGACATTGGGGCTGCCTGATTCCGAAGCTGGTACATTCGAAAGTACGGAGCTGATCCTTTCGTACTCCGGACTTATAACTGATAACATTCTGGTACTTTGAAAGCTACCGAGCATTCCATTTCCGAATACGGAAGTCTTGATCAGGCCCACTCAACTTTCAAAGATATTTTGAGCCTCAGATCTGGTCCTTACGTTGTACCATATTGAAATCTTTCTGTTAGGACTTCCGCTAACAGTTGCTGATTTTTAATCTCGTCACTCAGATATTGGGCTTGCCTGATTTTGATGTGAGGCTTTTAAAAATCAGTCTTCTGGAAAGTACGGAACTTATCCTTCGGCACCCTCTGATTTCCTCACTTTGGCCCTATGAAAGCAATTATCTTCGACTGCAGCTATGCTTGTAACTCTGCACTATTATCAGGGCAGACGGTACAAACAGGTACGGAAACTCGAGCTGAGTCCACTAGATCATCAGACAGACGTAGTAACTCTGATCTGGTTGATTTCACGGAATATCATTTTGGAAACTCTCTTGTAGGACTTTAAGATCTGGCCACTCAGGTTATAAAGTTGTCTGATTCCAAAGTGAAGCTTACACCAATTGGTTCTTCGGAATACATGACACTAATCATTTGGCACCCTTTGGTTGCAGCCTAGTAACATCCATACCTACCATATTCAGTCCTTGAATCAATTTGGTCTCGAGTGCAAGGCTTTCTGTACGGTTCACAGGATAGTCAGTACAATCCAGTTTGAAACCTGCCCAGCTGAAAACTAATACGTGGCCCAGCTTCTCCTTTCTGGATACGGAGGTCCAAGTTGAATTCACTCAACCATCAGAGAAGCATAGTTCTTCTGATTTGGTCTTTAATGACAACATTTTGGTAGGACTTTTGGTACAAACTGTTATTTTAGGAGTCTGTCATTCAGGTACTAAGGTTGCCCGGCTTCAAGGTGAGGCTTCCAACAGTTGGCCTTTCAGAACGGGCAAAAAAAATATTTGGCAGATTTTGGCTCCCACATCTTGGCCTAATAAGAGCCTTCGAATTGATTTGCTGTTCACAGGGTGATCCTTACAACTCTGTTAACAAACTGTTCAACTGGCATTTAGTACTCTGCCAAATAGGTACGGATGCCTGAGTAAAACCCACTCAACCATCGGAGAAGCTGGTACCTTTGATTTGGTCCCCTTGGCGTACCATATTGGAGACTTTTTGGTGGGCCTTGGACTTAAAGCTGCTGAATTGGGTCTGCCTGATTTGGAGGCGTAATTGATCCTTTGGCATTCTTTGGCAACCACACCTCGGCCTTTCAAAAGCAGGTAACATCCAAATTCACCACATCGCGTTTTCGAGTCAATTTGGTTTCTGTTGCTTGTAGGGATTTCTGTACGATCCACAGGGTGGTCAATATAATTCAATTGGAAAGTTGTCTAATTGGCACCTAGGCCGCTACCAAATATGTACGGAAGCCTCTCAACCGTCAGAGAGACCTACAGTCTCTAATTTGGTTGGTCCCTACTGAGTACCATATTGATAACTTTCTGGTATGACTTTTTTTACAAGTTGCTGCTTCAGGGTTTTGCCACACAGACGTTGAAGTTGCCGAATGACCAAATATAGCTCTCACTAGTTTGATCTCCACACTTTGGCCTTACAAGGGCAGGTATCTGCTAGCAGGCTGCCAAATAGGTACGGCGGCTTGAATTGAGCCCGCCTAAAGATCAGGGAGACGTAGCACCTTGGAACTGGTCGTGATAGTCCTCTGGTAGGACTTTTGGCATAAGCTGCTGCTCTTATGTTGTACCACTTGAGTTTTGGGGCTGATTTTTTCTGGTAAGTACGGAATTGATCATCTGACACTTTTTGGCTCCCACTTCGAAACTCCCATCAAATTTGATAAGAGGCTAATTTTCATTAGATATCCATGACAAGCTCATGATATTTGTTTTCCTGTTCAAATTGGATTAAATCAAAGAACAGGCGAGTGTGCGACTAGATGGAATAACGCTTTTAATCTTGTTGGTTATAAAAGAAAGTAATGAAATTTCTTTGAAGCGTTTTTCAGTGTCGAGCACCGTCCAGTGTAAACCAAGCCGTGTGGAGTATGCAGCATTGAATTCACGAAGGCGCCTGAGTGGAATGAAGTGCAACACTACCTCTTTCATCAACATGACGACACTTCTTCACATCTTCGTATTTTTCGCCTTGGCATAATTACAAATAAAATTCTTGATAGAGGAGAGCAAAGAGTGGAAATTCTAAGCATTTACATAATGCGTACCTCTTTGCTCTGCTCCGTTCGTTAAGTATGCATTTCATGGAGTAAATTGAGTTCGCGATTTGCTTCTAATGAACAGGGTTGTTATGCAGAATGTGCGGCCAATTTACCACTGCACTTAACTTTTTACAAAACTCTTTTCACTTCGCACTTGCAGGGCGCACTTAGCCGTGAAATCAACCTTCTTATTCAACACGAATTTACTCTACTGCGCAGCACCTTTCCCTACGCGTTTCGGAAAGATAACACGTAAAGAAAAATTTCATTTGGTAGTAAAGCCTCGTTAACAACTTCATAAAAGAACTAAAGAAGTCTTTCACGCCTCTGGAATTTGCAGAAAGGAAACGGGCGACAATATGTTCACAGCATTACGCCTTTATTCATTTGGTTTTTATTATAATATATTAAACAGCTTCACATGGAAATGGAGAGTTATTTCGTAATATGACAACAGGAGTTTCGAAAAATAGCATTTTCATTTGTTTTTCATGATTATGATTGACTATAATGGCCTCCCATTTGTATGATGATGATTGGACCCAAGTTTCTACCCTATTTCACAAGTTAAAACTGATTTATCACTCTTGTTGGGTTACTAATGTCCTTGACATCAATAGGACATGAAAATTCAACTCCAATAATATATTGATGTTTCATTCAAAGCTTAGGGCTTGAGCCCGCGAAGCAGGTCAAGCGCTACTCCTATCACTAATTACTTATTAACACATGAAAATGGATACGTCTCTTGACTTGAATGATTTTCTGTCCCTCTTAAAATTTGTTTTAGACAGTAGTTACTGTGCATATGATGGTGAATATTATGAACAGCTGAGCAGGCCAAGCGCTAGTCTTTTTACTAATTACTTATTAACACATTGACATCAGTAGGAGCAGATTGACGTGAAAACTCAACTCCAAAAATATATTGATGTTTCATTCATTTGGGTAAGAATTTTGATCACCCATGAGACAAGATTATCCCTCAGATGTTCACGGTCTTGTCTTTTTGCTGATGGCCGTCTCTTTACGACGCGCAATGAATAATTATCTCAAAGTCGGGCACTTCAAAACTTCATCAATTAACTTCTGTGATGCTTCTGAGGAATTTTCTGGCATCCCTTAATTACAAGCCCAGAAAATATTTCATAAATATTAAATTTAATCATGTTCCTTTACTTCTATATTAATTCATTCATGGTCAGTGATGAGGGAGGATATATGCAAGGGTGGAATTTTCAGTAACAAAATAATATTTTGTTGGCAAATAAAACATTTTCACGCCAGTCACGGAAGCAGCATTTAACCAATTCAATGCAGCGCACTTTTTAATTAAGTGTCTCTTGAGGAACAGCAAGAGAAGATAAAGTACAAGAGAAAAGATATAGTAAAAGTAAAAATAAAGCGAGATGAGAGGGAATCTCATGAGAAATGCATTCATGTATTTAAAGCTTTACAAAGTATTGAAGAATATTGTGGGCGCCTTATATTGGTGATTTGGCTAAAATCTGGGTTAATTACCGCGATGGGACTCAAGCAGTGATTCTCAAGTATAGAGCATTCTTGATTTGTGTCGTCAATATAATTTTTCTAATTGCACTGGCTCCAGTATTCGATAAAATTGAGCAGTGAGGCTGTAATGTTGGGACAACCAAAAAGGCTGCGTTAGGATTGGTGAATTGTACTACTTACAAACTCATCGCCAGTGTTTTGAGGCTTGTTTTCTACTCTTCTTCTAATAGTGCTCATATTATGCATATTTCTCAAATGATTGTTGTAATATCTCTAATTGTACTGCTTGCCACAGTGTTAACATATTACATGTTAAAACAACCAAAAAGGGTGTGCTAGGACTGGGAAAACGAACTACTTCCAAATTCATTGCTGGTGTCAAAACGGTATCCACGATTTTAGTTGTGAAATTGAATTAACTGCGATACAATTCTGTAATTTTATGATCTGTGTTTGTCATGTACAACCGTTGTTCTGTGGAATACTTTGTATATTTTTGTTCTTGATTGTGTTCATCGTGACTTTGACTTTGACTTAAATGGGTATTTGACAGACGTTAATCAATAAGTAATTAGTGATAGGAGTAGCGCTTGGCCTGCTCGGCGGGTTTTCTAACGATACCTCTCTGCTGACAGAGTTGTTGACTCTAGCGTTGCTGTTAAGACTGCAGATGGTATGCCCGGGCGCCAACGCAGTCGGTGGCGCAGTTTTTGAGGTAGACAGCTGGATAGCTTAGAAAGGAAGGGTGAGGGTTGTCAAACATAAAATATTTATTTAAGTCAGAGTTAAGGACACAGTTAACAAAATCAGGAACAAAAATATACAAAGTGTCCTACAGAACAACTGTCGGATACAATAATAGAGTTGTATGTCAGGAAATTAGGTTTTTAAACTATAATCTATTTTCAACCACATGTTGTCGAATATTAAATAATATTTTTATTTATACTGATGACTGAGTGATGCTTCATTGAGTAGTACTTCAAAATTTTTGTGGACAAGCAAGATATGAAGACTAGTTTCGTTGATTCCCAGAATGAAAGACGGCTGTTGAAGGCTTTAGGATATGTAAATGGGGCACAACGTGGAGTCAACATTTTGCACATAATGAACTTCCACTGGCTCCAGCATTGAATAAGATTTGGCTGGATTCGTAACTGGGCAGTAAGGCCGTGACGTTGTGAGAGTCAGCAAATCCATAGTTTGCTGCACTCTTACGAAATCAAGGAGTGTGATTTTCTCGCAAGCAAACAATAGAGGTATACGAACTATTTGCAAATACGATTGACGTCAATAATGAATATTGTTACTCTGGCATTTTGGATTAGTTAGTTGGTAGAGAAAGTAGTCATTCAAGAAGTAGTTGGTTGGTTGATTAATGATAATGTAGTTGATGATATGACAATCATAGAAGTAGTTTTGGAAGACGGTGTTCAATCGGACTCTGTCAACTTTATCTCTATACATTCTATCATTCTCTAATATGTGTTAATATCTGTTGAACGTGCAAATTGTTCAAAGTCCCTCATGCAAGTCATTCTCTTTTTTCAGAAGTATTATATTATATTCTCACAGTTCAGCAATGAACTCAATCTACTGAATATAAATTTATTGTGAGTGAAAGTCTCACAACGTTAGAACAGTCGGAGGGACTGCGATAGGAATGGGGAAATATACTACTTGCAAATTATTTGCTGATGTTGGAATAGCATCCACGATTTTTAGGTAGATGATCAGGTAGCCTGAAGCACAAAATTTACAGCATGCACATTCTGATGCAACAGACGCTCAGCTTCATGGAGCATCTCACACAAAAATGGAGCTGTTGAATTTATACATATATTGCAGGAATTTGCACGGAGATAGCTTGGCTGAAGGTTGACGACAACGATGCGGGGACTGCCTAAGACAATCAACATTACAACTTGGTCCAATCGATTTTGTTCCCAAGCAGTGACTTCACGTTGAGTTATTTCAATACCGTGAAGCCACCAAATGACCTCTCCAGCAATGATACTATGTTGAATATTTCTGTCACTGTCAGGCCAGCAATGGCTCCTCAAGCGGTGACTCTACTTTGAAATCAGCAAAGATTTCGCCAGCGGTGACTCTACGTCAAATTATTCAAACACTGAAATCAACAAGGACTTTTCCAGCGTTGATACTACGATAAAACAATCCAACAATGTGAAAGCAATATAGACTTCTCCAGCGGTGACTCCACGTTAAGTGTGTTAGGACTGGGAAAATCTACTACTTCTCAATTCATCGCTAGTGTTGAGACAGCATTAAGTATTGTGGGGTAGATGATCAAGTTGCTTGAAGCGCAACGCCCGCAGCATGCACATTTTTGTGCAACAGACGCTCAGCTACACGAAACATCTTTTACTAGAAGTTTGTTTTCCCGGTCTCAACGCAGCACATCTAGTTGTTTCTTACTGCGCAGCTACGCATTTTAGTATAGCGGAGGCATGAATTGGCATGAGGTTTTTGCGATTACAGCTATATATTCTCAATTTGTTAAGAAAAGTATAATAGAAACATGTTTCCATGCGATTTCAATTCAGATACAACCATTTCTCCTCATCAATCATTTATAATTCACAATAAGTGTGCACATTACAAACACTTGACCCTTTTAATGCAATTTCCTCTGCTCCCTATCTGGCTTGTTCTTTCATTAAAAAAATGGGTTCGGCAATTCTCTGATAGCATATTACATTTGAGAGCATTGTGCATTCTAGCTAGAATAACAGTTCCCGTGTCTAAATGTAATTATTCCACCTGGGAATCGAACTCAACCATTGATTGGGAGAGTGCACGGCCATAAAGGGGCCAACTTGCAAATAAAAATCGCTGCAATTATATTACGAAGCTATTTTTTTTATTTACTGCCTTTTTGATTTGATTTGGAGTATATTTGCTGCTATTTGTGAGACGTTATATCTTGTAAACTGAGTATTATTAGTAGCACGTTCGTATATCATTGAAACCCGAGCAGCAATGAGCCGCGGCATTGAGTAAGCTGAAGGCTCAGCGACGATAAAAACGATGTTTTAATTTGGTAAGTTTAGAATGAATGAGGCGATAATATTTCGGCGGCTATCATTTTTCCGATGTTTCTCCAGAAATTCGCCGTTGTCCACACTCCTTTAATGACATTACCTCATTCTTCTTTATCGTTTCTTTAATTAAAAACCCCCAACGCAGAAGAGAAGTTACCGCACGCAGTTCATTTTGATAGGATAGTAAAAATTTATCAAACCCCTAGGGGAAACACAACAAATATCGATTATACGAATATCGATTATGTTGATGACATTATAATGCTCTGCTTGAAGTATCTTATATGCAGCAATTGTTCCATCTTCACTTTAATCCCTGCAACTTAACTGCCAGTTAGTTAACCCTCGCTGTCAAGGGCTGCACGCACTGACCAAACAGAGATATAATATCAAGAGCGCATCGCGCTGATCTGAGCGACGCTACGTTAAACCCAGGGCGTCGTCAAGTAGCTGTATCTGAATTATGCATCGCCGGCAATTATAGGGGTTGCACTGAGCCAGCAGGTCTCTATCAGGCCTTATAGTGGTGGATATGAAAGCCTGAAGGGCAGATTTATGGGAGGGTAAATATTGTAGTTTTATAAAGTTATTAATAATCAATATAAAATTATCTGCAAGCGATATCAAGTGTCAAAAGCGTCACGGATAACTACAATTACAATTGAAACACGCGTTTTTTCCCCAAAAAATATACATCCATCAAAAAAAACCCAACTACGGTCGGCTGCAGCTTCGTACATGATTGCATTTATTACGAGGTATTGGCAAATTTCATGTTTAATTAAAATAGCCTCATTTGATCACGATTCGAATGATGTAGTACGGAGCCCACCAATCATTATGCGTCAAATTACAAATAGAAATATTTTTCATTATGAAATAGTCGCCATATTTTTTTAGACTTATTCGGTGATCAAATTTATTGATGCAATAAATATGCTTTCGCGGAATGTTATTTTTCATGCTGTTGTGAATATCCTTTGATATATGTATCTGTTTTGATTTTTAACGATGATTATTCATGCCTAATATGTTTGTATTTGCTGTCCGTTCAAGTATTTCTGCTATTTTTTCCAGCCCTTCAATTTATTTTATTCTATTAGGTTTGTTTTGCTTTTCATTTCCTTTACTTTTCATTTTCTTCACCTTGTTTTCTTCTTCTAACTCACTCTTGTTTTAAATATGTTGTTTATCACCTTTTCTGTCAGTATTATTGTTCTTGCATTCTTCTCCATCGTTCTTAAGTCTTGGTCATTGTTCTTGTTATTGTTATTATCCAGGCAACATAGATTGTTATGGGTCTTACTTTTTTTCTATATATGCTCATTTCTACGCTGCTTTTGCTTACAGAGCTTTCCCAATCCATTTTTGGGCTTTGATATTATTTGTTATATCCGTTAATTTTCTCCAATCCCTTGCCTTTTCTCTCTGTTTTGCTGTTTCTACTGTTTAAAGATCCTGTTCCACTCTTTCTCTCTTTTCCAATTATTGCTCCCTTATCTTCCTTTTGTTTGTTCATAACATTTTGTTGTCGAACTTTGCATGCATTTCTGAACCAGCTTATATTTTGTTGTTCAAGTTTTTTACTAAGTTCACTTCTTCCAGTTTATTCTTGTTTTATTTCTTTTGACACATTTCTTCTTCTACGTAATTTTTTGTTCGATAAAATATTGTTGTTGTTGTTGATATCATTTCTTTCATTCCTGCTTCTATTTAGACTTTATTTGTAATGTACATTTTTTGTCTATTTTACCATTTCTGATGTTTCAAGATAGTCTTCTATTCCTTTTGGCCTTATTCTCCCTTTTTCTGCTGAATTTGATTCTAAGACTAACAAATAGGTTGTTTTATAGCTTGGCATACGTGTCCAATCCATTTTTTCCCTTGTTCTATTTTCTTCACTATGTTTTGCGTTTCTTATCCATCATTGATTCACATTTGCTGTAAGGAAGTTTTTTATTTGTGTGAGAAACTGTAATTGCTGCTGCTTTCTTCTTTTATATTTTCTCTCTATTTGTAATGCAATCCTTTCAATATCCATTCTGTTAATCCTGCTGTTTTAAGATCGTCTTCTACTTCTTTTATCCATTCAAATCTTATTCTCTTCCTAATTTGTCTTCTTGACTACCGTTCTATGTTTTCCCCTTGTAATTCATTTCTGTTTTTTATTTCTTGTTTAAAATTTCTTGGATTTTGGTATTGTTCTCATGTTTCTTTCCATTATTCCCTGATCTTTTTCGACTTTTTTGTTATTGTCATTGTTTTGTCAGCATTGGCTCCATTATTGTTTTGTTGTTGCTATTTTCTCCTTAATTTCTGCTTTCATTTCCTCTCTATTTGTACTCTATCTGTTTTTCTGATTTCGCTGTTTCAAGATCGTCTTCTACTTTTTTATTCATCCAAATTTTGATCATTTTCTCCTTCTTCCTCTGGCTCCCCTTCGAATCCATTCTTGTTTTGTATTTCTTGTATTTTAATATTGTTTCCATGTTTGTTCCTGTCATTCTTTGATCCTTTTCGATTTTTTTGTTATTGTCATTGTTTTGTTAGCAAAGAAAGCTATTGGCCTCATTATTGTTCTGTTGTTGCTATTTGCTCTTCTATTTCTGCTCTGATTCCCTCTCTATTTGTAATGTATTTGTTTTCCTGTTTCCGGTGTCTTAAGATTGTCTTCTACTTCATTTATCTATTTAAATCTTGATATCCACTTCCTTCTTCTTCTTGTCTACCTTATTATGTTCATCCCTTACAATTATTTCTTGTTTCGTATTTGTTGTCTGATATTTCTTGTATTTTAGTATTATTTCCATGTTTCTTTTATCATTCTTTGATCTTTTTCGACTTTTTCGTTATTGTCATGGCTTTGGCAGCATAAAAAGTTATTTGCCTCATTATTGTTCTGTTGTTGCTATTTCATCTTCCATTTCTGCTTTGATTTTCTTTCTATATATAACGTATCTCCTTTTCTGATCTCACTGTTTCAAGATGGTCTCCTACTTTTTTTATCCATTCAAATCTTGTTTTTCTTTTCCTGCTTCTTCTGGCTCACCTTTCATGTTCTCCCTTCTAATTCATTTAGGTTTTATATTTGTTGTCTAATATCTTTAGAATTTTAGTATTGTTTTCATGTTTTCTCTCAATATTCTTTGTTCTTTCCCAATTTTTTTTATCATTGCTATTGTTTTTACTCCATCATTGTTCTACATACTTTACTACTTTAATGTGATTTGGTTATTTCCGCTGTTTTGAAATTGCCTTCTACTCCTTGATTTATTTATCTTGGTTTCTTCATATTTCTTCTTGGTACGTTCTATTCTAGAATGGACTTGTTGTGGTTTCAGTTTTTTGACAATTTTCTCTCTTGTTTGATTTATTTTTGTTCTATATTTGCTGTCCAATAATAATTTTGCGTGGTACTGTTTTTCATTCCTCTTATTATTCTTAAATCTGTGACTTTTTTCTTGCTATTGTCATTGTTCTCACAGCATAGAGTGTTAATGGTTTTGTTATTGTTCTAAATACTGTCAATTTTGTCTTCTTTGACACAGTTCTACTTCTCATTGATTCTCCATCTACGTTAATTCTTCTTCATTGGTTTTGTTTTCCTTTTCTGTTCGTATTGCTACTTCTGCTGTTTTAAAAGTGTCTCCTACTCCTTTATCCATTTTTATCTCGGTATTCTTACTTAGTTTCTTCCTGCTACTTTCTATTCTGGGATTGGCTTCATTGCATATTGTTGTTCAGTTTGTTTTATATCTACTGTATCATATTGATTTTGCGTAGTATTGTTTCTATTTCTCCCAAATGTCCTCAAGTTTGTGCCGCCTTCTCTGTCATTGTTTTTGTCTGACAGAATAGAGTGTTATTGACTTCATTATTATTTCACATTTCTGTCGTTTTTGACACAGTTCTACTTCTGAGTGAAAGTAGTGTAATTGTTGCTTTCGTTTTTCATTCATTTTGCTATTTCCGCTGTTTTAAAATTGTCTTCTACTCCTTTGATCATTTATCTTGGTCTCCTTATATTCTTTTTTTGCTACGTTCTATTCTAGGATTGACTTTTGACTTGTTGTTGTTGTTGTTTCAGTTTTGTTTACAATTTTCTCCCTTTTTTGATTTATTATTGTTCTATATTTGCTATCCATTGATAATTTTGCTTGGTCTTGTTTTTTTTCCTTTCATTATCCTCACGCCTTCTTTGTAATTGTCATTGTTTAGACAGCATGGAGTGTTATTGGTTTTATTATTGTTCTAAATATAGTCACTTATGTCTTTTTTGACACAGTTCTACTACTCAGTAACTTTTCATCCACGTGTATTTCGTCTTCATTGGTATTGTTTCTTTTTTCTGCCCATATTGCTACTTTTGCTGTTTATCCATTTTTATTTCGGTATTTTTACCAAGTTTCTTCCTGCTACTTTATATTCTAGGACTGACTTCATTGCTTATTGTTGTTTAGTTCGAGTCATTTGATTGTTGCTGTTGTCTCGGTTTTCCTCTTTTCATTCATTATTGTTTTATATTTACTATCTGATTTTGATTTTTCGGAGTATTGTTTTTATATTTTCTGATTACTCTCGAAGGCGTGCTGTCTTGTTTGTAATTGTTTTTGTTTGACAAAAAGTGTTATTGGTTTTATTATTGTTTTAAATTCAGGTCGTTTTTGACTCAGTTCTACTTCTGAGTAACATAGTGTAGTTGTTGCTTCATTTTTATATTCATTTCGCTATTCCCGCTGTCTTAAAGTTATTTTTCACTTCTTAATCAAATTCTATCTTGCGCCTCTTATTGTTTTTCCTGCTGCTCTGTTTCTATTCTAGGATTGACTTTATCATATGTTGGTTTCCAGCTTCGCATATTCTTTTTAAGCTCATTTATGTTACTGTCTTCTGCTTGTTATCCTTTGTGTTTTAAATTGGTATTCCAATATTTTCTTTGATAGTGGTATTGTTTTTGTGTTTTTTCTATTATTCTCGAATGTTTTTTGTCTTTTTGGCCATTTTTATTGTTTTGGCAGCATACTGTAGTTGTTGTTACTATCTACTATTTCATTTTTGCTTCTCTACTCATCTTGCTACGTAAAATTCTAGGATTTGGTTGTTTTTCTACTCTATGTTTTCGTCTTTAAATCCATTTTAGTTTTGTGTGTGCTGTCTTGTATTTTTATTTTCGTGGTATTGTTATTATGTTTTTCATATCATTCTCTGATCTTTTACGTTTTTTTTTCTGTAATTTGCATTGTTTTAGCAGCACAGAATATTATTGGTTCCATTATTGTTCGATATATTTGTCTTTTTGACATTGTTTCACTCCTCGGTAATTTTTGTTGTATCTTCCCTTTTATTTTGTCTACTACTTCCTTTGTATGTTTTATCGTTACAACTTTTTTTTTTAGTTCTTCTATAGTTGTTATATCAATTTTTGTGTTATTGTAGACCAAATTTCTTAGTTTCAGTATACTTGTTGACTATTTTTTCCATGAATTGATCAAATTTGTCCCCCTTTTGAGTATGCTCGAGGCTACTAGAAGACGCATTGTAGTCAGGTGCAACTTTTTCTAGCATCGGTAGCGAACGGATTAATGAGATCCAATATCCGGGATACTGTAATCAAGCACCTCGTTGCTGCCAGCTATTAATCACATTAAAAATAAATCTTTATTATATAATGTATGTTCGGTAGAGGATCTAAATTATCTAAAGCACATAATCATTATTGTATGAACACAGTGAACATGCGTTACCAATTTGTACAACAGTGTAACGCAATTTCCCGTTAATAGATAGCATAGTAGTCAAGCGTTATTATTTAAATGGATAACCTACTTTGTGGTTAGGAGATCTAGTGCTCCTTACTCTAGAATCTCTAATCTAGAAAGCTCTGGATTCTGGATGACTTAGTATACTAGTGAAGCGGAGAATTTCCTTGCAAGTGCATCGCTAGATTAATCACGGCTTAGTTTTGCAACGCATTGCAGGGAACTGCATTACCGGTTGAATCATAGCTATAAATATTTAATTTATACTTGGAGCTGAACAAAAGACTAATTAAATTAAATAAAAGTGATATTATGTACTCGTACATCAGGATAGTGAAATTAATTGCTTGTATTGTTACAAATTACTATTCAGTAATTATTAGAGCAATATGTCTCATGTAAAGTATTTATTCATTTTCAGATTTGCACCCGTACTTCTTTCCCGCATGTTGCGCGGCGCTGGCGTCGGGGGTGCGCTCCCTTTTCAACCAGGGCGAACGAGCGCCACACTCAGTCGATATCAGCCCTCTGTGGTGTTGAGTTCGCTCTCTACTCGTCTAACTGTGTCCGCGAAGTGTACCCCGTTCTAAACCACCCTCGTGTGTGTCACCGAAATTCTCCAAAGATTAGTCCTAAGGTAGGGAGAATCTTCCACAATTGTTTCACACTTGTATGCTTTTTCCTCACCTGTCAATTTTGTCGGATCAACATTGACATAATTTATCTCGTCTTGAGTTTTTCGTTTTGTTCCAAATCTCATCAATTGCATACTACAGAATACTGCAGCCCGAGTTAGTGACAAATATTGTTTTTATTTGGTGTTTGTTGTTATTGGGAAACGTATTTTACTGATAAGGTTTCCAGTGGTGAAATTCATCCTAAATTACATCAAAGTCCATGGGCATTAATTTCATTTTGTAATTAGAGGGCAGATTTATGCGTTTATTTCCCTACTAGGTCACCGTTACGTACATGCTGCAATGCATCTCGCATTGCATTCTGTACTCGCATTTTTATTTATTTTTTAGTGAATGATGAATGTTGTCCACATAGCTTATACTAATTATATCAGTAGTAGTAATCTCCCAGTTCCAACACAGTTGGTTTCTGACGTCACAGCACTACTGTGCACACTTTTCTCATGAGAAAAACATGCGTGGCCACAGTTCCAGCCTAATTCTAATCAAGTACTTGAAATACAGAAATTCCTCATGAAAGAATCGATCTGAAAGTGTATTAAAAATATGATTTATCTATTCTGATGAATATTTCATTTTAGTTCTATAAATTTACTTTACAACTAACGATCTGTAATTATATGTAACGACAATGGCCTAATGGGTATTCTGAATATCATCAAGATTATTTATAATGAATTTATATAAAGCAGTGGAGACTTCTTTAATAATTCATCGAATAAAACAATTTTACTTTACTACCAACAGATAGCATATGGATAAATCGAAAAAGTGAGTGAGTACTAAGGGTTTAACTTTGAATTCATTTTGCTCCTTCTATTAGGCACACCAGGACTTCTGATTCCTTATTTCCCTGAAGTCCTGTATTGGATAACACTACTCAACAAAGAAAAATTGTCCAGACTTCTGTTGATTGTTTTAGCTTTTGAATTACATACGTGCAATAGATTCTTACGATATTATTTATTTTCACACACTAAAGTTAATTTGAACCCATACAATATTGTCTCTTTTAAGACTATCCTGAATAAGGAGCTTGCTCAAGGTCCCAACAAAGATTCCAGCAATAATATGTCACCATATCAGTGTCATATTATCTTTGGTATCGTTCTTCCATAACTCCTCACTAAAATCCCCTACAGTATCAGGAAATCGATCTAAATGAGAATGTGAATGATGAATTTTATTGTTCTTGTTACACCCAAAGTCTCTCAGATTTGACAACATGTCCTGTACCAATTGTAAGTAGTTTACTAACTTTTTGTATTTCAAAAACGAATTATTTCCATGTTTTCGAGCTCGTTTATGTTGATGAATGTTAAGAACTTGAATATCTCAGAAACTAAAGCTGCCAAGGAAGATTTAGTATGATATATGTAATCACCACATCAAAATACATTGAAATTGACATCAATATCTATTTGTATCAGTACCAATTTGAATCCCAGAAGTTTAATTAAAATCTGCGATTTCATTGAACGTTTAGGATCTAGAGATCTAGTAATGCACATTTGTATCCCTCACTTGACTTGAATCTGGATGTATAAAATCTGGCTGGGTTCAGGGCCGTACACATTTTAAAAATAAGAAATGTAGGCGCAGTACTGCAATGACGTTAAAACCGAGCTGTGTCAGGACCGGGAAATCACTACTACTGATTGATGATAGAATCAATATAAGGGAAATTCTCATGTGAATTAACTAAACTATGACATGAAGAATTCAAATGTAAATGATCTGAGTTCATACACACATACTCTGACCTCCACCATGAAGTGTCATGAACGTCACACTTCAGCTGAGAATCCTTAAATTCAATCATGCACAAGATCATAAGGCAGAAAGAAAAATATTAAAAAGAGCTTCCAATTGAATTAGCATGTAGTTGAATCTACGTGGATTGTTTTTTCAGCTCGCTTAAGTTGAAGATCCTTCATTCCATGAATAGAATTCACTAATATTAGGGTTGTATGAGGTAGTAGTCCCCGTGAGAATCAGTCTCCTGGACAGAATCATTTCCAGGAGTAAAAGAGCACCTTACTCGCGTCCAGTTCCCCCTCCAAGAATTTTTGTACTTTCGGTACAATTTGAACCAGTGCTGAATTTAGAGCACACAGTTTTGTCAAAAATATATCAACTTCAGACACACTCACAACTTACAACTTGATTTTAATGTCGCACAAATCCAAATGACTCAATGATGGCTTGCAAAAAATTAAACAAATATAACATTTGTACATTCACTCGACTAGAATCTGACTGAGTCAGTGGCCACGCATATTTTTCCCATAAGAAAAGTGTGGACAGTTGTGCTGTGACGTCAGAAACAGACTGTGTTAGGACCGGGAAATCATTACTACTGATAGAACTACTAAAAAAAGAGTTTACGTATGGATTGGGCACAGCTATGGGGACAATATACTCTGATCTTGATCATGGCGTAACGAAGCAACAAATAAACCAACTTATTTCAAGAAAAACGCGTACAAATACGTACAAATACCTTTTCACATACGTCAATGAATTTCTTGCTTTGCAAACTTCAGACATTACTTGTGAAATCTTATATTTGTATTCGTATGTGCTGACTTTGTAACGGCATCAGTAGGTATAAGCGTGGGCCTCTGGCTCAGTTTCAAGGCCAAAAGGAAAAAATAAAGAAGGATAGAAGAAGTTCTCAATGACATAAGCATGTAATTGATATACGTGGATTGATTCTCCAGCCCTCCAATCCTTGAATGCAGCATTCCAAAGATCTCGAGTTCTTAGCATCTCAATCTAGGCCCCAATATTTATCAATCTCTGTATCTTAATATTCTACTGATGTTCAAACGCGTAGTTAAGGAAGAGATAAATACTCTGGTGATTGCATTTTATTAGCGTATAACAGTTTTAATCTTCTGACATTTCAAAAGAAAAAATTCGCATAACAGAAATAGTTCCAAGCTCTTTTTTGAGGTGGAATATTTCATAGCTTATTCTAGCTGAGAACGGTGCAAAGACTTCTATGGGACCACAATTTAAGCCTACTGATTAGCGGAGATATAAACACAACTTATTTACATTGAATGCTCTTTTGAATGAATTCAATGAATGAAATAAATAAAATAGGATTATATTTCTATATTTAAACTATATTTTCATACTGCACAAATTCATTTATCATGATTAATGAACGGCTACGTGTTAATGCAACTGACGAATAGCCAAAGCCAAATATTGAGAATTGTCAATAAAAAACAGTGAAATCACGAGTAGGGAAAACTGCACAAATATAATATGGAGCACGAGGATTTTGTGGGCTAAAAATATGCTTGGAATTTATCTTATAGAGACAGAATTTTTGCCGGAGGCGGTTCACATATCGAGCTGCGAAGCCTAGGGCTTAGGCCTGCGTAGCAGGCCAAGCGCTAGTCATATATACTGGGTATAAATTTGTCACTTTTTTGGGCACTTCTAGAGCCTCTATTTATTGATGGATTTTTCTGAATTTTTTTTTATTTGATACATCTTCATTAGGACGAGTGCCTTCCGGAGGTCTCATATTTTTGGTGCTTATAGTATTTGCAAGAAAAATTGAAAACGACGAAAATTTGCGTTGATCAGCGTGCCCCTATCTTTTAGTCATCTATTTCACAGGGGTGTACAAAGTCACACGTCATTTTGACATTTCAATTTCGAAAACATTTTTATAAATTTTATTAATTCTGTTACATTTACGTGAATCAGTCATCTAGGCAAAAAGACCTTGAACATCGTGCAAATGCTGTCTTAATTTGACGATGCCTCTGCAAACAAGCTTTACATTGTTGCGACAAATCTTGAGGAACTTCTGAATCCATTAATTTAGAATAGAGTTTTAGTATTTGAGTCACCTTATAGTCGTTTAATCAGCTCAATATGAATAGGGGCTGCATTCTCATTGAAAATTTCAAAATTTAATCGAGAAGTTCATGAATAATGTCTTTATTAAAAGTGTAGCTCTTTTCAAATTGCTAATTATTTTATGTCGTGATAACAATACACCACGGGCGTCGGACATTAAAAGGGCGGCCTTTGTTTTTATTCACTTGAATTTTAAAACATTTTTTTAAAAGTTTTTATCTTCATGAAAAGAGGCGCTGGGGAGAGAAAGTATTGAATAAATGAAATAAATATCATACGTTGTAGAATTTCATTCTTTCTCTCGTAATTCCAACATTTTTTGATTTTATGACAAGATTACTGTAACAAGAAGTAGCACATGAAGAAACGGAGTTCTGTCAGAGCAGAAGCTAATCTGCAATTTTTATGTGCTACCTGTAGATGCCACTTCTTTCTCATACTGTTTTACCGCCCTCTCAGTAATGATTTACACTCCACGTCTTATCTGATAATATTTTTTTGTTATGCCCTTCACTTTGTTTTATATTTTCACCTTCTTTACGACTCCTCTAGATTTATCTTTCATTTGCACGCTTTATTTCGGGCGGAATGGATAGATGACAGCAAAATTTGCTTCTGAAATTTACTGGAAAATAAATAACACTTACTTATGTTAATAAATATTCCGGAACGAGATTTTATCTTGAGAAAAATAGTCCTCAATAATTTTTCGAGTGACAATCTTGAAGCTACGAGAAAAGACAAAAACTGGAATTTTGATCTCAATCCCATAATGCTTCAAGTGTTTTATGATAAACGTGATGTTTGTCATGTTATAATTGTATATGTTGAAAGAGGAATTTGAGCAAAGTTCAGTTAAATTAGAGAATACATTCAACGCATTCCACACATTTTCTCAACAGCTTGCTTCGCTAACTACTCATTAGGATTATACCAAAAACCCCACTTGCTTTCCCTTCAGAATTCAACACTTCTATACATTCTTGAAATGCATTTTTAGCTTCTCAAAGTGAAATTGAGATAGAGCCACTTTTAGGATAGATTCCTGTAAAAATTTCGGTGGGCGCCCATGGCTTCAAAGCTCATCTCTTGTGTAAAATGAAGTATCAGCGGAGTTCATTTGAAAGTAAGCTCAAAGCAATAAATTTCATGTGTAACGGTACATTAGATTCAGTCACGGACTGCTAGCTGTTCGTCGACCAATGTAAATGACTTTTAGATTCAAATTTAATTATTTTTGTTGAAAGATGAGTGCATCATAGAGCATTCAACATCTCGTGAAAAACGGAAGGGCTGCGAATGAATCATCCACCAAACAATACGCGGTTTTTTGCCGCTAGACAAAACAATAGACTACACTTTAAAATGTCGCTAGTGCCATTAATACTAGATATTTTTCTGTTGATGGTCTCACGAGCTAATGCACAAATGATTTTAATATAATCTCAACTATATTACTGACCATCGAATTTGAAAAAGAGTGTCTGATATTCTTGAGAAGCATTTCTGTGCCAGTCATTTGAAAAATGTTGCCATCAAATCATCCAAAACAAGTGAAATCTGTGCAATATTTCTTCTATATTCCATGCTATTAATATCTTCCATCTGTTGCTACGTTTTGTCCTAAGAATCCCCGGCATCTGCGTCTTATTCCTAAAAAAAATCAAATGGTTGGGCTGAGCTATAAAATGTGCGCAATGGCAAATATGACATCTAGTACAAGACGGACTTAGACGTGTCGATTTCGATATCTCAAGCGGATTCATTGGCGAAGAGTGCGCCTATTAAACTTTCCATTATGTTTTATCTTGTCACGGACGCGCAGTATAAAATTATGACTTCTGAAGATCGCTTCATCGTGAAAGAACCCTTCAAGAAACATAGCATCCGGTGGCATCGACAAAAGAATATAAATAAATGAACAACGAGGTTGGACCCAACAATAAATATATATTTATTCCAAAGATACCGCGTACCGCCACACCCTCGAAATTTGAGATTCATACCAATTCGTGATAATTAAAAGATCAAGCAGAAAGGGAAAGTTCACTAATTGATGGTATCTTGTGGCCTCTCCCGCTGTTGCGCTCAAAGCTGCGCACATCTAGTTACGATACAAGTCTGTCTACTAATTCATCGTATGATATATTTGCAGTACCACTAGCATTTGGATTTGCAAATTACCCACTGGGAATTTCATCATGCACATTTGTATCCCTCACTCAACTTGAATCAAGTAGACAGAACATGCGTTGATTCGTGTCCGCGCAGTTTTTTTATATATGTAAAGTAGGCGCAGCATTTTTTTGACGTTGAGACTGTGTTAGGATTGGGTAATCAAAACTACTGATAAAATTTTTATGAGGAAAGCTCGTAAATGGATCGATCACAGCTATGCGGACGACATATTTTGATCTTGATTGTGGATTGTCACTTGAAGTTGCGAAATTATTGAACGTCAGACTCAGGCTGAGAATCAAACGATCCAGTCATGCATATTTAGTATAAGTATTGTTGTGACGTACAGGCTGTGCTAGGACCGATGAATTACAACTACTGACTGAATGAATATACAAGACGCTTAAGTAACATAAACTATAGTTATGTAGACGTTATGCTCAGATCTTGATATTTGAGTGTCATTTGAAATTGCACAACTATTGGACATCATATTCAAGCCGAGGATTTGGGAATTCAATCATATTTTATAAAGGGATAAACTACAGCTATGTCAATGTTATATCTTGATCTTGATCATTGAATGTCACTTGGAGCTGCAAAATTATTGAACATAAAACTTTAGCCAGAAATCAATAGACCTAGTCATGCCTATTCCCGTTTTTCTCTTGACTTGATTCTGATTGTATGAAATATAGCTTGAGCCGTGCTTGCGCAAGTTTTTTCCATGAGAAAAGTAGGCGCAGTTCTGTTGTGACGTACAAGCTGTGCTAGGACTGATGAATAACTACTACTGATAGAATTTGTATGAGGGACGCGTATGTGCAGATAACGCCTGTGCAATTCCCTATCTTAACTGTGTTGCAGAAGTGAAGCCAGAAATGTGATATTGTCAGAGAGAGAAGGTAACTGAGAGATAGGTTGAGGCGGGCCCATGTTTGTATAGAAGCAAATGGCGAATTTCGCTCTATTCAGTATTTTTATGTGGAAATATATTGTGAAATAGGAAGAAAATGTAATAACGTTCGTAAAAAACATGTCAGAGAGGAGGATATTACCTCCCTACAACCCCTATCCGGGTTGATCTCAGCTAGCTCGGTGGAGACAGTGTGCGGTCTACTTTGAGTGATGGAGGAATTTTTATTTGTTGGGCGCCAGGCGATCTGGAAGCTCCTCGGGTCAGTCGATGGTTGATCGCCGAACCTAAGCGGAAGGGGGAAGGAAATAATCAGGGCGCTGATTGAAATATGCGTGATCTCGCGTTGAGTGATTTTATTCACAACCTGGTTAATGGCTACAATAATAGTGGCCTAGAAATTGCCAATCAAACTTTGGTAAGTGTAGGCCAAAGAATTAGGTAGGCCGCGCGAATGGCAAGCACAGTTCCCGCGAGAATCGCGCTCACGACAGCGGTTAGAGTTCAGGCAACCAAATAGCGGTAGAATAAGAACTAAGCGTGTACTGTAACCTACGCGACAGATAGGGGTACCCTCAGTGTTCGTAGTACGCTCGTGACATTAAACTAGACTACCTAACTGCTCTCTAAGAGCTATAATGTCGCACGGTTCGGCATAGAATGCGTCTGCCACCCGTGTGTGGCAATAACACAACGTAAGCAATACTGAATACACACGCAACTTAAATACCCGTTTGATTGGTATTACAAAAGGTTTCACCCAATGTAGCAGTATTATCAAGCAATAAACAAAATCCTTAACGTAATAAATAGAATATTTAATAAATTGGAGCATAAACAAAATGAAAGTTGCTTAGCTTTGCGCCGGAGCGCGAAATCGGGACGATGACGAGATTGCAAGATGGCGGCAAGTCGCTCCTCGAGAAGCACACAGATGTCGAAGATGACGTCACAGACACGGAGATGGACGAAAATGGTCGGTGAATTTGAACGATGGCTCCAAGATGACGAGAACGATGAAAATGGTACAGGAACAGATGGGAATGATGCAACGTAGACGAAAAACCCAACGAAACGGGTACAAAACAAAAAGCCTGAAAGGAATACCAATTAAAGCCCGAAATGCGCTTCGTCGATGGCGGGATTGATTAAGATGATTTTAATTCAATTATTTTTCAATTTGTGATATGTTGAAAGTGTGATTTTAATGATTTTAATGTAGCAAATAAGTTTTAACGTAGAAAATAAATGACTGTAACTTGGATAATTCTTTTACTTAGAGGTGTTGATCGGCTTTTAGCTTGAAGAAATTTATCAAAATAAATCCAGAGAATCTCCGCTAAACTAAGTTCAAAAAAAAACGTTGAGAGTTTAAATCCACAAAAAGTGAGTAAAATTTCGACCCGGTGAGCAATTTAGCACTAAAATTTCATAATAAACTCCCGAACACTATTTGATATCAACTCTTCACTATCTAATTTAAAAGTGGCCGTTAGAAAGACCTTCACAAAGTTAAGTCCATTTTCAAGTTAAGTATGGTTTTTCTAATTATTAGTTTATTAAGAAAAGAAGACGCATTTCAAACTCCAATTCTCATCCACCAAGAACACAGAGACGCTAAAAGGGTTGCAGACGAGACACAATAATACTGGTAACAATAGTATACGCTAGAGGGACATGGTGCATGAACACAACGAAACTGACAGGTGCAGGCCACAGCTGATCGAAAGGCGATGAATTAGGGTCAACAGGTAAGGAATAAATAAACAATTAGAAGAGATGATTGACATTAAATGATTTCAGGTGATGAAGATGAATGTGATGAAAATGAAATGTAACAAGGATATTAGAAAAAAAATGATTGTCTAGAGATGTAAAAGTAAGTGGAAATCAATTTGAAATCATAATAGCAGATCTACTGACAATTCTATGTTAAAAATTAAAAGGTTATATCAATGTTTCAAATTATTAAACGTATTTAACCTAGACTCTGGTGAAAAATTCAACTTCAAGGAAACTTCTAGTCAATAAATTCATTGATCCATAAAACTCATAGATTAACACAGAATTGCAACAATAATTCTTTCACTTTTCATCAATATATAAAAGTTATTGAAAATAAAATTGTCAAACGTGAACAAAGCAAGTGTTCTTGTTGTCAAAAACTGTTACTTTTTGTGAGATCGTGGATGTGTATTGAATATTTGTGGAATTTTTCGTTCATGTTCAACAAACAGAAAATTTTCGCAGAGCAGCATTTTCTATTTTTACTTTTCTCCTTGTGAATGAGCAATTATTTGCGTATATCTTTTCAATTTTATTATGCTCATTGTAATATAGAATATCCATCAAGTTATTCATAAATAATTCAAAACAGAGGACTCGCACCCAAAGAAACGTTTATAAAACATGTTTCATCATGATGCACTAATTTATTGCTGGTTTTAATGAATAGAAATGAGTATTTTCTCACACTTTCCCCTTCCATTATATGGATAATGTAGTATTTAATGTAATGAGAATGAAAAATCTATCTGGCAATTGTATTCTATTGAAAATAACGCAAAGCTGGGCCCGCTCTCGCTATCTCCCTCTCAGCTGCCGCATTAAATTCTAGGCTTCACGTTTCCCAACTGAGTGTCCGCTCCTCTATTATTCTCCTCCGTGGTACAGATCAACTACAGCTATGTAGACGTTATACTTTGACCTTGTTCGTTGAGTGCCACTTGGAATTGCAGAATTATTGAACGTCATATTCCAGCTGAGGATCTGGTGAACTGATCATGCACATTTGTACCCTTGTCTTGACTTCAATCTAGTTGTACAAAATATGGCTACGCACGTTCTTCTGATGAGAGAATTAGTTGAAGTACCGTTGAGACATGATGTCTGTGCTAATATCTTACTACTTATAGTATTTGTTTGAGGGGAGTTGACGTATGAACCATATACAGCTATGTAGACGACACACTCTGAATTTGACCAATAAGTATCAATTGAAACTGCGTTATACTTCAGCTGAGGATCTAGAGATTCAGTCATGCATATTTGTATCTTCCACTTGACTAGAATCTGGCTGGATTGGTTTACTGAGTGTTCTACAAGTATGCACAGACTGCTGTGAGGTCAGAAACAGACTGTGATAGAATTGGGGAATCACTACTACTGATGGAATCAGTATAAGGGAAGCTTACATGTGGATCGACTGAGGTTCTGTAGACTACATACTCTTATCTTGACTATGATATGTTTGGTTGCCTTAAATCTGTCTGGATTCGTAGTTGCGCATGTTTTTCTTATAATAAAAGAAAGTGCAGTATTGTTGTGGCGTACATGCTGTGTTAGAACTGGGGAATCACTACTACTGATAGAATGTATAAGCTATGTGGACGACATTTTTTGATCTAAACGGAGCAACTAACAAACCAACTCATTCTGACAAGAAGGTGTTTGACATTTCAACACACGTTATTAAATTTTTCGTTGCGCAAACTTCAGGCATTCCGACACTTCAAATTACTTGCGAGGTATCTCATATTTGTATTTGTATGTGTTGGCTTCGTTATGGTATTAAAACTTGTCTGCAGTAATACACGACTTACGTAACAGCGAGACGTACAGTTTATTGTAGTTCAAATGTAATGTTGCTCCGGCTAATGAAGTTTGAAACCGCAGTGCTGCTTCCAATCCTTACAAGCGAGAGAAAATTTGAAACGTGCTGTTTGAACCGCAAAGAGTGGGGTAGTTTTCCCAAACAGGCTTAATCAATACGAAGAAGAATAATTATGAATGAAAATAAAAATTGATATCAAAGTAGGAGAGGCTACATTTTCAGGATCGACGTGATAATCGGACAAATTGAGTCGATTTAAGTTATTAGAAATGTTTTTCTTCTGTCAAATTCACAGTCACGAATGTGGTTTGGATAAAAGCCCATAAAGTTCCTATCCAATCAAACTATTTCCGGAATTCATTAAATTCGGAGATTGGAATACTTTTCCAATAAATTTATTGTATTAGATTCTAAATTCATCATTTATCAACCACATTTTCTGCTTGTATCTTCCCGAAATACTTTTTATCATCACGTGATATTTCTGTTCTGTGTGATTTCCATTTTAATTCGCGGCGTGTTTGTTCTGAAAACACGCAGTTTCCCAAGCTGTGTATTTTGCTTTCATGCTATTCCACAATATTTCCTTTGCAGTCACAAAAAAACGTTTTCCGTCACTTGTTCGAATGGACATATATATATCTACACGGGTGTTTGTTTTCTAGATGATACTAAGTTGGATTTCATCACAATTGGTGGGAATTGTTGAAAAAGTGTTCTTAGACGCAAAAATTAGTTCTTACAACGTCAAATTTACTGATTAAAGGGAATTTGCGTTGGGAAGAGCAAAAAGTCAAGATGTTCATCAGTTGGTACTTCGATACAAATGTAATTATATGTATAAGGCTAATAACTATTGATCTGCGAAGCATGTGTCGTTAGTACGTTGCGCTTCTTTCCCAATTTGTATGCCATCGTCGCATCTGCACAACAACTTCGTTTCCTATAATCTTGTTAGCGGCTGTGATCGATGACACTGATTCCGGTATTGCTGGAGAGCTATAACGAAGATATTAGATGAGAAATGGCATCTATTAGGGACGCCTGATTTTCCTCCCTGCATCCTGCGTTGGAGCATTGCTCCCAAAACGACACTTTATAAAATACAGGGCTATATATAGCCTGTTGAACATTTTACTGCAATTTCTCAAGTATTACGGCGTAAGTTCAAGCATTTCGCTAGAAGTTGGATGAAGTTCATTTCATCGAGGCCTCACTAGCGTTTTATTAAGCTTATCAACTTTTTGCCACCTGATAAGTGCTACTAGTTATCGCAGGTAGTTCGTTTGAGAACATTTTGACAAATACCTCCATATCTTCCTACAACGAATAATTACCTCTAGTGGTTTTGCAGTAATTACCATTACTCCAACATTGAGATCATCTTAATCCAAGATGTCTAGCTTTAACTCTAGAGACTAGAGCAGAGTGCAGCTCGAATTGCTAAGACAATGCGAGGCAGGAGATGTCTAGCTAAGGTTAACTCATTTATCGAATGAATTATAACGTAACGTCACCTGAAATTATTAGAATTAATTAGAATACTTCAGGGAACGACAAAAGCAATAATATAATTGACATATACATTTTAATGTGTTGCAGTCCTTTGTCGAATACTCAATGAGAAATTCCATGATATTCAAAAAAAGGGACTACTTTCATGTTTCCCACTTATATCCATTCAAGATATGCCCAATGAGAAGTCCTTGATGGGATTTACCATATTCAACTGTTTTTTACGGTGTGAAAGTGAGTGACCAGAAATTCCATGGTATTCAAAAACAAGGACTTCTTTCATATTTTCTACTTATATCTATTCAAAATATATTTGATAAGAAGACCTTGATGGGATTCATCTCTTCGACCATACTTAACTGATTTTTGCGCCGTTTCCTATTTTGTCCATTTTTGTTTTGCTGCTACTTTCTTGAATACTTCTACATTTGTCTGTTTGGGAATCTTTCCTGTTGGTGCTACTCTACCCTCTATTTCTTGATCCAGCGTACTATTTTTGCTGATGTGACGAATTATGTCCCAAGACTCCGTCACAATTACCCATCCCAGAGCCTTCTGCTACCGCCAAATATTTCAAAGTCCATCAAAACTAGTCCCCATCTTGCACATCCTATGAATCTCAATATCCGTAATTCTATTTAAATATACACCACCGTTTACCTCAATATTATAATTTCATTTTTAATATTTTAGGTTTGAAAATATCTGAAATTTAAGTCAATCTATATTTGTTCGATCCGTATCTATGTCTTGTGCTCACCGTTAATGAATCCTGACTGTAATCAACCGTTGTTCTTTAAATATGTTGTATATTATATTTTGTTTGATTTTCTTTGTGACCTTAGACCATACACGAATAAACATCTGACGTTTGACTGTTGACTGATAGAGAACTTAATCGTAACTACCTTACCGACAGACAAAAAGAATGTAGGATAATTTTAATTTCAAGGAAATATTTACAAGGATGTATTGAGTAGGGAAAGTATATGAAATTTGTTGATATAATGAAATTTGTATTTGTAAAATTATTTCTTCCTTTCATCTGTATGTCTTCTCTACATTATTGATAGCGCTAATAAGAAATTAATTTTAAAACAAGTTTAGTAAGGATTCATCAAAATTTAAGAATAAATAAGGCCTTGAGGCCAATATAAGTCACTTCTTTTGATAGTTAGTTCTCCGAGCCATCTTCCAAAGTTCATACTGTGTTAACCGTTCGACGTCCGTTCGAAATTTTTGTGCTAAGTCCGTTAGCACGATTATCAAGGCAAATTGTGAGTTTGACTGTTTTCTTTTGTTTTTTTCCAAGTCCGTAAAAGGAACTGAGTTTATTTTGCAATTGTTTTGCTGTTTTTGCATGTTTGAATAGCCTAACGTAGAATCACCGCTGGCGAAGACTTGGTTGACTTCACAGTGTTTGAATAATTTAACGTAGAATCACCGCTGGCTCCATTTTCATGTTCAAATAAATATGATAGTAATACTTACATCCTGAATATTATTCTCAAAAATACTCTGAACCTTTCCTCTGAGCTACTTAGCCGTCGACCTTTAGAAACTGCATCAACGACCGCATTGGCGCCCAAGTATACCGCCAGAATTAATAGCCCCGTCATCAGCAAGGTTATCATTACACTAAATACCCCACCTAAATATTTGAATGTCTCCGCTTCTTTTATCTCCTTTCCATGCAGTCTTATATTGGGGCTTTCTACACTATTTATTGCTATATCTACATTCATTATCCTGTTCAATTTCCTTAGCTCTTCGTCCAATATCTGTTATGCTCTAGTTCTTTTTCACTTACTCCGAAAACTACCATTATCGTCTACATATGCTCTTATTGCTACCTCTATTTCCTTCATTTTCCGATTGCCCACTTTGTACGTCTTCAATTTGTTTTTAACCATCTTGCATGCATATACTGTCTTGGTACAACGTAAACAAATACATATTTGCCTTTATTCTACATTCGTGGATTGTTACGGTGTTTAAAGTTACTGGACCAGAAATTCCATGATATTCAAAAATGGGTACTACTTTCAAGTTTTCCACCTACATTTATTCAATATATGTCCAATAAGAAGACCTCAATGGGATTTACCTCATTGACCATATTCAACTGATTTTTATGGTGTTTAAAGACTGAACCATAAATTCCATGATGTTCAAAAATGGGTACTACTTTTATATTCTCTACTTACATCCATTCAATATATGTCCAATAAGAGGACCTTGATGGGACTAGCCCCATTGATTTATTTGACTGATTTTTGCGGTGTTCAAAGGCTGGACTAGAAATTCCATGATATTAAAAAATGAGGACTACTTCTATGTTCTCCACTTATATCTATCCAGAATATGTATAATTTGAAGATCTCGAGGGGATTCATCTCATTGGGCATATTTGAACCTCAACTGGTATGGTACAATTTTTGGAACATCGTTGGTATAGTGTGGTCAGTCAGACCCCAGGCTTAATGCCCCAAAATATATAACATCACAATAACCCAGCGATTTCTTATTGGTACTATATTAATATTCTGGTATATTTGAACGTATGATGTATTTATTTAAATATTAAAAGCATACAAATACCGATAGAGGAAGAGCGGGAAGACCGAACATTCTTTGAATTCATCTGATTATTATGATCTGAACATTTTTAACATAAAATATACATTCAAGTTCTAACAGAAAATTGGGTACAGCCATATTTTTGTGGCCTCACTCACGTGGACACTTAGCACACTTGGCTCATTTCTCTCATTGATTTGCTTTACTTTCTTGTGCTCCACCAACATCCTTTCTCAGAATGAAAACAATATTCTATTTAGAGGAAGAATATTAATTTCCAATTCTTATTTCCATATGGGAAACAACAAGTCGCCTTGCCAGTGCCTTTATAATTATGCTAAAAACCGCAGCTTATCAATTTGCATTCGCTTTTGTGATGAACTTGCCATTAAAACGTCCAGAACGAGAATATTTTGAGTACAAATAATAACTGATAAAAATGACCCAAAAAATCACACTCTACTATTCAAGATGCATTGACTGGAGGACAGCACTGCCGATCAAGAATCATTTTAACTATCAATGAAAATAGAAACGCTGGGGTCTATGAACCCCAACATACCAGTTACGGGCTAACAAGTTTTTACTGGATCATAAATTCCATGATATTCATAAACAGGGACTACTTCCATGTCTCCTATTTATATTCATTCAAAATGTGTCTAATAAGAAGACCTCGATAGGATTTACCTCAATGATCATATTCAATTGATTTTTACGGTGTTTAAAAATTGGACCAGAAATTCCATGATATTTAAAAATGGGGACTACTTCCATATTTCCCTTTAAAATCTATTCAAGGTGTGTCTAGTAAGAAGACTTCGATGGGATCCACCTCATTGATCTCAGTTACCTGATTTTCACGGTGTTCTAAGACTGGACCAGAAATTCCATGATACAAAAATTGGGATGACCCGAATGATTTGTACTTATATCTATCTTGTTTATTTTTGTATCATTTTTTCTGATGAAGACTTTCGGTTAGAGAGTCGGAACGTCAAAAATAAAATCAAATATACAGAATTCGAATCAAAAAAGTCTATTTATTATTCAAAATATGTCAGATGAAAAGATCGCGAAGGGATTTACTTCATTAAAAATATTTAACTAATTTGTACGGTGTTTAAAGATTGGATCAGAAATCTATTCAAGACAAAGAGAATGAAAAGTTCTCGAAGGAATTCACCTCATTGATTTCATTGAACTGATTTTCACAGTGTTGACTGGACCAAAAATTCCATGATATAAATATTGGGATGACCCGAATGATTTACACTTATATCTATTCAAAATGTGTCTAATGAGAAGACCTCGATGGGATTTACTTCATTGAACATATTCAACTAATTTTTCGCTGTTTAAAGATTGGAACAGAAATCTATTCAAGACAAAGATAATGAAAAGTTCTCGATGGAATTCACCTCATTGATTTCATTGAACTGATTTTTACGATGTTCTAAGACTGGACCAGAAATTCCATGATATTTAAAAATGAGTACTACTGTCATGTTTTCCACTTGAATCTATTCAATATATGTCCAATAAGAAGACATCGATGGGATTTACCTCATCGACCTCAATGAACTGATTTTTACTGTGTTTAAAGTTGCTGAATAGAGATTCCATGATATTAAAAAGTGAGGACTACTGTCATGTTTTCTACTTATATCTATTCAAAATGTGTCAAATAAAAAGACCTTGATGGGATTTGACTCATTGACTATATTTAACTGATTTTTCAGTGTTTAAAGTTACTGGGACATCTTAAGTTGAGGAAAAATGGAGCAACATTGGGAACGTTATTATTATTCGATCGGTTGAGTGTCAACGCTTTGCTCACCCATCCTTCTATTGAACAATAAAAGTCACCAATTTCAATAACTCCCAATGTCATCATCATCCAACAATAATTTCTTTCCCTAAATATGATTGTATATCAAGATAATGTGAATCATATTTGTGTCTCTACTAATGATGAGTTACTATATCATTCTGCCCTTAATTATTCGAACAAAATCTCTATTATCTATATCAATGATTCAATATGTTAATGGAACTATGCTGATATATCTTGATGTCATTACTATTCACAAGCTGAGTATAATCAACCTTTTCTTTCATATCAAATATTCACAATCTGAATTACATGACAATAAAAAATATGGTTCAATATATCAAATGAATCTTATATAATTCAGTTGTGTTATTGCATGATTTATCCATTAAATAAATTATTCCATTATATTTATTATATTTACGGACTTCATTAATCTGGAAATGAGTGGCGAATTCCTCCGAGTGTCAAAAAGATTAAATATCCAATATATACTCTTCTCCCCACTAATCCCCCTCTCAACATCATCCCTGTAATCGATCTTATTGGGAATCAGTTGATGTGTACCCTCTTCAGCTGATATCCGGTCGTTTTCGTGGCTCGTGGCTGATTCTAGCGGCCGCTGTGTGGATTAGGACAATCTGTCGACAAGGGTGGCTTGTTTGCATAATGTTGCAACGCCTACTAGAGACCCAGGGTATGGTTTTGGACTTGTAAATGTAGAGGCAAGTTGACACGGGCACACCATACATGGGTAGTGGATGAATAATTATATTGCTGATACATATTCGATGAATCAGGAGGGATGGTTGGCTAACTGAATATTTTAAGATATGTTGAGGATATGTTAGATATAAAGTTGAGGGGTCGATTTTCGAGAATTTTAAAAGCAAGCTCTTGAAATTCTTGTAAACATACCTTTGAAGGGGTGAGAGCAGGAAACAGGAGGGCGATATCCGTGAAAGTGCCAGCGGTCAAATAAACCAACCACTAACGTTTAGCCAGGGAAATACAATCGGGGGTGTCGATAGCTTTATGTTACGATCGTAACAGCTAAGAACGAATTATACAAAAGCAGATGGTGAAAAATTTGGCTGTAATTATGAGTTTGAATAAGTAGAAATGCATTAGGAATCTTGAATTTTAATTTAGCGCGTTATGAAAACTATGAAAGTGCATTAGAGTGGCGTATTTAAATGACAATGGAGCTTTATTTACCACTCTTTTCATAAAATGTGCAGCTCGTGACATAAATCTGATAGAGTACAGAGCTTTAATATACTCCCATTTCAAAGCAGCATAAAATGTCCATGAAAAAGATTTTACATTCTTTTTCATGACGAATAAGTTTTTAATCTGAATGTCCTCATTTCGAGCGAGCAAATTCTTCGAATTCTTCGGTTCGGTTTCATTTGATGCTTGCGAAATTAATAAAAAAGCACGTTTCGGTTGCTATCAGTTGTAAATTTCAAACTTGATGTATTTCCAATTTTAGCAGAACATTATTCAATGCATAAGCGATGCGGCAATATATTGAGATATGAGAACATCAAATATCGCTCGCTTTTTTATGCCCCGCGAATATTAAATAGATTCGCAGGCGCAGATACGAGTCTACTCAAATAGAAAGATTGATATCACGGGAACATCATTTCGAGAGTGTTTATTTACTCAATTCAATTAATCAATCATAATTCGTATTTCAAATAAGAAGGCTCAGTACTGCTTTTGAAGTTTTGCCTTTCCTTAACATCTTCCACGTCTTTTAAAGTAGGTTCTGCCAATGTTTCCTTCTCGGTGTCTTTTAATATTTTGCTTACCTTGTCTTGCCCTGTATCTATTAGCAATTTTTTTGTATTGTATTGTCTCTAGTTTCCTATATGTATAATGATAATGATTAAATTATAAAGAGTAGTGGGTTTGACAAAAGATGAATAATTGGTGATGATTTCATGCTTGAAGGGTTGCTTTGATAAAACTCAAGGGTGACAAACTAAGCACAGTCTAGGGTTGAAACTATAATCAATCTCTAATTTGCGAATTTGTAAAGGGAGTGAAAGTAGAATGCGTATTAATCTAATCGTCAAATGTCAATTACTGCTTCAGTCCAAATTATATCGATCAAGAACATCCCTGCACCAATTCATAATGCAAATGAAGCACTCAATTGTGGACGCCAACACCACGGTATTACAATTTGAATTTGAATTGAGGTATACAGGTTGATTCATAATTGATCAGGACGACTTTAAAGGATCCTCCTGAATTTGCAATTTTTTACTTCTTCTTTGAGCCTTTTAGGCTATTATTGATTTGTAATTAACTGATTTTGAAGTTTCGTTCTAATTTATTGATTTTGTGGAAGATTCAATTTCATTTCATGAGGAGTCAAGTACTCCCGCATCCAATTTTTCCTTCAAAAAGTACTTTCAGATCATCCAATTCTCCGTTGAAAAAGTTTCCTCATTCCATGCATTCTTGTTTGAATTTGCCGCAAGTTAGTCTTCGGACCGAAGTGCTTAAGTCAATATTACAAAAAGTAAAATCCGTGAAGTTGTGCAGTGTATGTGGTGGGATTCGAACGTATTTATTTGATCTTGCAAGCGCAGCTCTTCTTGACGTTTCATTGTATCTGCACAAGAAAGCAAAGAGAGAAAGAAGTGGATTCATTGCGCTCCGGAGAGAACTACATACTAAGCATTTGAAGTCAGTAAATAATTAAGCATGAGATAAAATTCGAGCCAATTGTACACCTGGGTATTATTGGAGTGAATTTATCGATTGAAACTATCTCTGAATAAATTATTGAATTTGCAATGAGAACTATTGCTGAGAATTATTTTGGCTGGCTTTTGCAGTGTTGACTAGAGTTGAACCTCCAACAAAAAACCTATCCCCACAGCAAATACTTTCTGTTTATGCTAGCTCAAAGAATACGCCTTCAAGTAGTAGTAATTTTGATCATTGCCGACCTGTCCCCTCAATGGAAGTCACAATAAATGTACATTAGGCTCTTTGCAATTTCTAATCGCGCTTGAAATGAACACTGCAACAAAATTCTTCCAAAGAACCGTTATCGTATCTCTAATAGTTTCCAGAATATGAATATATCAAGTTGTCCCTAAAGCAGCGACTAGGGAATAATTTGATTTCACCATAGTGTTGTATCTTGTGAATGAGGCTTCTGATTTTCATTTGGTAAAAAGAAATCGAAAGGCATCATTTTAACAACAATTTGTTTCTTTTGGACCGTTTTCGTATCTCTTCCAGTTTTCAAAATATAAATACTGGGATTTTCAATTAGATACAATAATTCGACTTCAGCATGGAGCCTGTTCTAGTGATTGGGGCTTCTGATTTTAATTCAGTAAAAAGAAATAGCTAGAGGCTATTAAAACATGAGTTTTCTTCCAAAGAATCGTTATCGTATCTCTAATAGTTTTCGGAATATGGATATATCAAGTTGTCCCTGAAGCAGCGACAAGGTAGTGATTTGACTTCACCATAGTGTTGTATCTTGTGAATGAGGCTTCTGATATTCATTTGGTAAAAAGAAATCGAAAGGCATCATTTTAACAACAATTTGTTTCTATTGGACCGTTTTCGTATCTCTTCTAGTTTTCAAAATATAAATACTGTGATTTTCAATTAAATACAATAAATCGACTTCAGCATGGGGCCAGTTCTAGTGAATGGGGCTTCTGATTTCAATTCGGTAAAAAGAAATAGTTAGAAGCTATTAAAACATGAGTTCTCTTCCATAGAACCGTTATCGTATCTCTAATAGTTTCCAGAATATGAATATATCAAGTTGTCCCTAAAGCAGCGACAAGGGAATAATTTGATTCCAACATAGTGTTGTATCTTGTGAACGAGGCTTTTGATTTTCATTTTGTAAAAAGAAATCGAGAGGCATTATTTCAACAACAATTTGCTTTCATTGGACCATTCTCGTATAGACTCCTTGTTTATGCTCATTGGAACTATACGCCTTCAAGTAGTAGTAATTTTGATCAATGTCGACTTACCCTCTCGATGAAAGCCACAATAAGTGTATGTTAGTCTAGTGGCTATTTCTAATCGTGCTTGAAATATTCGCTGTCACAAAGTTGCTATAATTAGTACTACTACTTGAAGACGGATACCTTTCGGACTAACTTCAGGCTTCAAAAAGTAATTTCAAGCCAATACTTTCTGTTTATGCTTGCTTGAATAATACGCCCTCAAGTAGTAGTAATTTTGATCAATGTTGACTTGTCTCCTCGATTAAGGCCACAATAAATGTATATTGGACTAGTGGTTATTCCTGTTCGTAATTGAAACAAACACTGCAACAAAATTGCTATAATTGGTAGTACTTATTGAAGTCGGATATCTTTTGGACTAACTTTAGGCTACAAAAAGTTGCTCCAAGCAAATACTCTCTGTCTATGCTTGCTGAAATAATACGCCTTCAAGTGGTAATAAATGATCAATGTCGACCTGTCTATTCGACGGAAACCAAAATAGGTATAAATCAGGCTAATGGCAATATCTTATCGTGTTTAAAATGAACAAAGCAACAAAATTGCTTTATATCATTGCTACTAATTGAAGGCAGATACTTTTCGGACTGACTTCAGGCTGTGAAAAATAATTTCAAGTCAAATTTTTCTGTTTATGCTTGTCGATTTGTCTCCTCAATGAGAGTCACAATAAGTGTAATTCAGGCTATAGGCAATGTATAGTTGTTCTTCAAATGAACGGAGCCATAAAATTGCTATACAATAGTGCTACTACTTGGAGGCGAATACCTTTTGAATCAACTTCAGGCTGTAAAAAGTAGTTCCAAGCCAATACTCTCTGTTTATGGTTACTAGAAGTATATGCCTTCAAGTATTAGCAATTTTGATGATTGTCGATTCTAGTCGTGTTTGAAATGAGCAGAGCCATAAAGTTGCTATATATTAGTACTACTTGAAGGCGGATACCTCTCGGAATAACTTCAGGCTGTGAAAAGTAGTTTGCAAGCAATCTTCTTGTTTATACTTGCTCAAATTATACGCCTTCAAGTAGTGGTAATTTTGATCAATGTCGACTTACCTCCTCGACGGCAACCATAATGAGTATAAATTGGGCTAACTATGCTCGAAATGAACAAAGCAACAAAATTGCTCTATATTAGTACAACCAATCGGAGGCGGATACCTTCAGGATCAACTTAGGGCTGTAAAAAGTAGTTCCAAGCCAATACTTTCAGTTTAGCCTTGCTCCAAGTATACGCCTTCAATTAGTAGTAATTTCAATCAATATCGATGGAAGCCACAATAAGTGTATATAAGGCTAGTAGCAATTTCAAATAGTGCATGAAATGAACAAACCATAAAACTGCTATACAATAGTGCTACTAGTTGAAGGCGGATAACTTTCAGATTAACTTTAGGCCGTAAAAAGTAGGTTCAAGCTGAATCACTCTATTCATGCTTGCTTAAAATATACGCCTTCAACTAGTAGCAATTTGGATAAACGTCGATTTGTCCTCTTGATTGAAGCCGCAATAATTGTATATCAGCTAGTGACAATTCCTAATCGTGCTTGAAATAAACAGAGTCACAGAATTGGTATATATTAGTGCTACTACTTGAAAGCGGATACCTTCTGGACTAACTTCAAGCTGTAAAAAGAATTTGGAAGCCGATACATTCTATTTGTTCTTGCTTAGAGTATTCGCCTTCAAGTAGTAATAATTTTGATCAATGCCGTTTTGTCTCCTCGATGAAAGCCAGAATAAGTTTATTTTAGGCTAGTGGCAATGTCTAGAATCGTGCCTGAATTAAATAATGCCACAAAATTTCTATAATTAGTGGTACTACTAGGAGGCGGATACTATTAGACAAAGTACAGGCTGTAAAATGTAGTTTGAAGCCAATATTTTCTGTTATTGTTTGCTTGAATTATACGCCTTCAAGTAGTAGTAATTTTGATCAATGTCGACTTGTCTTCTAGACGGAAGTCACAATAAGTGTATATTAACCTATTAGCAATTTCTAACCGTGCCAGAAATGAACATTGTCACAATATTGCTATAATTAGTACTACTACTTGGAGGCGGATACCTTTTGGATTAACTTCAGGCTGTAAAAAGTAGTTTAAAGCTGATATTCTCTGTTAATGCTTGCTTGAATAATACGCCTTCAAGTAATAGTAACTCTGATCAATGTCGACTTGTGTCTCTGATAGAAGCCACAATAATCATTTAATGTCAATCATCTCTCCTAATTGTTTATTTGTTCCTAACCTGTAGACCCTAATTCATCGCCTTTCGATCAGCTGTAGCCTTCACCTGTCAGTTTCGTTTGGTTCATGCACCATGTTCCTCTAGCGTATACTATTGTCACCAGTATTATTGTGTCTCGTCTGCAACCCTCTTGGCGTCTCTTTGTTCTTGGTAGATTAGAATTGGAGTTTGAAATGCGTCTTTTTTTCTTATTAAACTAATAATTAGAAAAACCATACCTAACTTGAAGACAGACTTAACTTTGTGAAGGTCTTTCTTACGGCCACTTTTAAATTAGATAGTGAAGAGTTGATATCAGATAGTGTTCGGGAGTTTATTAAAAAATTTCAGTGCCAAATTGCTTACCGGGTCGAGATTTTACTCACTTTTTGTGGATTCAAACTCAATGTTTTTTTGAACTTAGTTAAAATTTCGGCACGGTAAACAATTTGGCACTAAAATTTTTTAATAAATTCCCGAACACTATTTGATATCAACTCTTCACTATCTAATTTAAAAGTGGCCGTTAGAAAAACCTACACAAAGTTGAGTCTGTTTTCAAGTTAAGTATGGTTTTTCTAATTATTAGTTTAATAAGAAAAGGAGACGCATTTCAAACTCCAATTCTCATCCACCAAGAACACAGAGACGCCAAGAGGGTTGCAGACTAGACACAATAATACTGGTAACAATAGTATACGCTAGAGGGACATGGTGCATGAACCAAACGAAACTGACAGGTGAAGGCCACAGCTGATCGAAAGGCGATTAATTAGGGTCAACAGGTAAGGAACACATAAACAATTAGGAGAGATGATTGACATTAAATGATTTCAGGTGATGAAGATGAATGTGATGAAAATGAAATGTAACAGGTAATGTTGAATAAATGTGCATATACTATAACTTCAAGCAAAAAACTTTGAGAGCTGTATGCAATAAATAAATGTAAAAACTGTTGTATATTCAAGAATGTTTGTATTGCTCGAATAAAATGTGATATGCATGTAGCAATGCGATGAAAAACGCCGAACGCTCCGGAAAAATTATAGTTTCTCATCCGATTTCATGGCATTGTAGTCATATCTGCAGTTTATTTTTTACTTACGTTACTGAAATTGCATTAAATCATAACAATACAGGAGAAAGAACGCTATTGGCAGATGCTGTGATCCGAAGTATTTATTTACGAGATAAAGAAGAATTCCGAAAGAAACTTCAATAAAAATGATGTATTTGAAGGCGGGACGCGTTCAGCTATATATTCCAGCTACCAGAAAGTATTCCATGCACTTTATATGAAAGGATTCTTTGAGCAGACTTATTGAAACTTGCTCTGGTGTTTGAGCAGATGTACAGATATGTGCGGTCCGTAATCGATCCCAGTCTGCTGCATATTTTCATATTTACCAGAAAGTTGCATTGAATTCTGAGCACAAGAGACTTTTTCCTCAAATTCATGAAGCAAAATGCATGCCAAAGACGTTAATCCTCAAAAGAAACCAACACCGCGAATTTCATCTACATATCTTGATGTAATTATCTCAGCTAAAGTTCTCATGTTTGGCAACAAACGTCGGCTGCATGATGGAAAATCTTGACGCAATCTGCATTAAGGAATTCATACATTCTTGATTTCATCACAATGTTTGAGTTTGGATCTGCTAAACAACTTAACGATAATGAGTTATCATAATTTTGCATATTACGTTTGCATTGAGTAAGATTCAATTTGAAATTAAAAATTACTAAACTTTTTGTTGAAGATGGCATGTGAGATGCACTTACATGGATTTCTACCACATAATGTAATTGCTTAACCTCTCGGGAGACAGCAGAATAAGAAAAGTTTTTCTTGCAAAAAATGTCGCAACTTTGATCAAGTTTATATTTACTTTAAAGCTTGAACTATCCAAGTTTATTAAAACTAAGATTATTTGATGAAGTTTCAGCTTGAAGACGGTAGAATTGAAATTTCTAGTTTACGTCATTTAAACGGGAGATAACCGTAAAACTTTCTAAAAAGTTTTTGTTGTTTTGTTATTGATGAAAATGGGTATACTATCATGATTCATATTCCCAGGTATTTAAACTCATTTACCCCCTCAAACATGGGGTTACCCATTTTTACTTCTTCTCCAGTCTTGTCTGCTAGTCTGCCAGTCTGCTAAATTGTTGTCTTTTGTGTTTTTCATGCAGTGAATTTTTAATCTCTTTGTCCCTTTTCTTATTGTCTATTCTTTTTTAATATCTGTTATTTTATCATCTTTCCAATTCCTCTTATTTTCTCTTGAAATTTGAAACATTCCTTTTTGATTTTTTGTATTCTTCTACCCCATCATCTGCAGTTTCATTTTATGTTGTAGTTTTCACGTCTTGTGTTTTGTTGTAAACTTTTGATATGTTAGTTCTTTTTTTTTCGTCTATCCTCTTCTTTTTAACGTCTTTTGTTTTTTTTTTTTGGATTTTTTCCTTGTTCTTGTATCTCTTAGTCTGCAGTTTCTTCTAGTATTATAATGTTTACGTCTTGTTGTGGTTCTGTTGAAAGTTTCTTGTAGTATTTTATTCAAACTTTCTTTTATACCCCAACGTCCTCCGTTTGTCCTTTATGCAGTAGATTTTTGCAGAATGATGGTGTTTTTTTGCTTGGGACTTCTGGCTTACCTAAGGATGATCAGTTTTATTTTCCTAGAGACTGATGTATCCTACATTTGTCCTTAATATGTATGCCAAATTTGAAGTTTCAAGAATCCTTTGTTCATCCATAAAATATCAGACTGCATTAAGGGGTATGATAATATTAACACCTATGGGGACTATGCATACATTTCGTGAGCCTACAGCTCATGCATCAATAATTGATAGAACATATTTGAGTGGCTTATATCCACATTTATCCTCAAAACGTATGCTAAATTTGAAGTTTCTACGCTCATAAAATATCAGTTCGTATCAAGAGGTATGGTAATATTATCATCTTTCGGGACTATTTATACAAAAATTTATATGCTTGGGACCTCTGGTTTTTCTGAGGAGTATAATTTTTTTTCCAAGAGGCTAATATACCTACATTTGTCCTCAATACGTATGCAAAATTTCAAGTTATCAAGACTTTTGGTTCACTCATAAAATATCAGTTTGTATTTTGGGGGTAAGATAATATTAACATTTACACAGGGATTACGCATACCAAAATTTGTATGCTTGGGACTTCTGGTTTACTGAAAAATATCAGTTTTTTTTTTCGAAGGGGTTACACCAACAACCCTTATGAGTACGGACACAAAATTCAAGATTCCCAAGACACTTGGTTTACTCACAAAATAATATTTCCAATTAGGTATTGAAGCTCCCATTTCGTCGGCCTACAGCTCATGCATCAATATTGATTGATGAATCATATTTGATGTACATATACCTACATTCATTCCTAATACGTATGCCAAATATAAAGTTTTTGAAACCCTTGGTTCACTCATAAAATATCAGTTTGTATCAAGAGTAATGATAATACTAACATCCATGGGGACTATGAATACAGAAATTTATATGCTTGGGACTTCTGGTTTTTCAACGCAATATTGTTTTTTTCCAAGAGGCTAATATACCTACATCTGTCCGTGATGCGTACGCAAAATTTCAAGTCTCCAAGACCCTTGGCTCACTCATAAAACATCAGTTTGTATTTAGGGGTAAGATGATGTTAACATCCATTGGGACTATGCATACAAAAATTTGTATGCTTGAGACTTCTGGTTTACTGAAGAAATATTAGTTTTTTTTCCAAAGGGTTATACCAACAACCCTTAAGAGTACGGACACAAAATTCAAGGCTCTCAGAACACTTGGTTTACTTGCAATGTAACATTGTCACAAATATGAAATATTTGTAGTAATTTGGTCACATAAACTGTTATCCTAGTCAATATTGACAAAGTCGATGTTCAATTGTTGGACATGATTGACAGGCTATGGTCACTAGATATTCGGTGTTTGTCAGGCAACAACTGTTGGACAATTGAATGTTGGCCCATTGCCGACTTAGGTATATAAGAGCACGAGCTAGGAGAGGGAGTAATTCATTCAGTGATTCAGTACAAGTAACTGTGAGTGATATTGTGATCATTTGAGTTTGTAAAGTAAAGATTAGCACTGTAACCTGTGTGCATAAATTAATCACAATAAAATTTGTGTCATTTTCAATTTTGTATTGAAATTTTTATTTTATAAGTCTACAGCTCATGCATCAATATTGATTGATGAATCATATTTGGTGTACATATACCTACATTTATCCTCAATACGTATGTCAAATTTGAAGTTTCTCAAGCCCTCAGTTCACTCATAAAATATCAGTTTATCTTTAGATGTACGATACTTACAACTAAAGCATTGCTGCCCTTTGTAGGATGATGGTGTTGGAACCGACCCCTAAATTTGCATTTTTGTGAAACTTATAAGATTTTGATTCTATTGAATTTATCAAATTCTGTTTCACGGTCAAACTATAAAGGTCACTTCACAGTTGCATTTCTTTAAAGGGATCATGTATAACAAAAATTTTTTTGCTTGGGACTTCTGGCTTACCTAAGTATGATCAGCTTCTTTTTCCAAGGGGCTAGTATATCCTACATTTATTCCTAATACGTATACCAAATTTGAAATTCCTGAAACCTTTAGTTCACTCATAAAATATCAGTCTATACTTGGAGGTATGATGTACAGCTTGTGCAACAATAACGGTTGGTAGCTAATATCAATTTTGGGTACACTGACATCCATTATGAGTATGAATTCAAAATTAGAGATTTCTAAGAAACCTGGTTTACTCAGAAATATAACTTTTAACTGTATGGTGAAATTTTTATTTTTTTGGACTACAGCTCATGCATCAATGTTGATCGGTGATTTATATTTGATGTGTATATATCTTAATCTATCCCTAATACGTAAACAGAATTTTAAATTTCTGGGACCCTTGGTTTTCTCAGAAAATATCAGTTTGTATTAGGAGGTATGATAATATTAACACCTATAGGGATTTCGTGGGACTACAGCTCATGCATCAATATTTCTCGATGGATTATATTTGATGTGCATATACCTACATTTATCCTCAATACGTATGCCGAATTTGGAGTTTCTAGAACCCTTGATTCACTCATAAAATATCAGCTTGTCTTTAGATGTATAATAATACCTATACTCATTGTTTGCTTGGGACTTCTGGTTTATCTGAGGATGGTAAATTTTTTTCCAAGGAGTTTATATACCCTACATTCGTTCTTAATACGTATGCCAAATCTGAAGTTTCTAAAACCCTCAGTTCACTCATAAAATATCAGTCTGTACATAGGGGTATGATGAATTTAACAACTATCAATTGAAATTTACAATTTTCAAGTGTATTGCTCGTGCTCCAATAACGATTAGTGGCTAATATCAATTTTGTTGTCTATTGTGACTAATATTAATCCTGTGTATAATTTTTCGGTTTCTGTAACAGGTCAAAAACTCATTAACGATTTATTCCTGCGTAATGGGTTATCCCTTTTCTCATCGTCAATGTTGCTCTTTTGATGTTGAAGATCACAGTTTCTCCTCCATCCCTATTTTTCTCCGTGTAATATTTACCCCGGCCACTCATAGTGGGCTCTGGCTATCTGTCCTGTTAACGACATGATCACACGGATACCTCGTAATTAGGTTGCGTCAAAGGATGAAATAACGCAGTTATCAAGTTCTCAAAGCGAAGCTACGCGTAACTCACACAGGACAAAGGAGATCAAGTAATATTTGGGGGCGTGTGTGAGTGTCTCTTGATTTTTAGCGGCAGTGTAGTGGTAGTGACAGCCAGAATTACATATTAGGTTGATCTTGTTAGAGCAGGAAGCGCAGATGTTTTTGTTATCAGATTTTATTTATTGCGAGAGAGAATTAACGAAGTGTGACTCTTTTTCAGACATTTCTTATTAGATGATTGAGAGGTGAGATAGTACCACTTTCCAAGTCGGGCTTTCATATTGTTTATAAGCGTGAATTTTTCTCACGAAAGCACTGCTAATTGCAGGAAAGTTCAATTGGTTCAATTTTTTCGTTGCAGGTCTGTCAGCAATGCACGAAGATAAAACAAATTACTTGAGGTCGACACGAACACTAGACGCTCGATTAAATTGTAATTACGATTTTGTCTCTGGTGGCGGGCACCACCTCACGAGATCTACATCTGAAGCTTTCATACTGGTAATTGGAGACGGACAGATTTGTTAATTAACGGGAAAAATATCACAAAGAGCCACAACTATCTCCAACGGAACTAACAAAACATCAAAAACATCACTGTCTTTGGGCTGCGGAGATTGTACGTCTTATTCTCTTTGAGCGTTGTGAAATTGTACATCCAATTTAATTTTTAAACACAATTTGTCTTTATTTGAAGTCGCTTGGGGGAATAATACTTCATTACTCCTTAATTAACTTATAAAGGAATGCTCAACACCTTTACAGTATTTTTAAAGTTGTATCCTACGGAATAATAAAAAAAAATTATGACGCATTGAACAGGAACAAGGTTTGAACAAGTACGAGTAATTCTCAGCTGACGAAGACGTATGATTATTGGAAATAGCTTCAGGGTTTTTATTTTCCAACAAAACTCCGCTAAAAGCTTCAATTGTAAGATGGGAAAGCAGCAAAGCTGAGGGGTTTAGCCATGACAAACATCCGTCGATAATGGTCAACAAGCATCAGACATTCCACCAATCCAATCCTGTTCAACAAAGAACAATTTGATCGAAAAATGTATGCCTTTCGTAGATTACAAAAAATTGCTTGAAAACTATTCAAATACAGACAAATAAATCACGAATCAATTACAAATAATAATCGGACACAAGGAAGAAGTATTTCGAAGAAATAAAGAAGTACACAATAAAATAATGTAAGAAAGAAAAGTGGCATAATATACAAAGCGGAATGAACGAAGTAGTAAAAAAATTAATAGGAGAAGGGAAAGACAGTGTCACGAAATAGAAATGAGAAAGATAAATGCATTAAAAGAGAAAAAACGAATAGAAACTTGTAACAATTCTATCAGAAAATAAACAAACAAAAAAGAAATAGAAACAAAAAGTTTACTACACGAAAGACCCAATTTATAGTCGTTAATTCATCATACCCCTAAGTACAGACTGATATTTTATGAGTGAACTGAGAGTTTTAGAAACTTCAAATTTGGCATACGTATTGAGGACAAATGTAGGGTATATCAACCCCTTGGAAAAAAAAATTATCATCCTTAGATAAACCAGAAGTCCCAAGCAAATAATGAGTATGAGTATAATCATACATCTAAAGACAAGCTGATATTTTATGAGTAAACCAAGAGTTTTAGGAACTCCAAATTTGACATACGTATTGAGGATAAATGTAGGTACATGCATATCAAATATAATCCATCAATTGAAATTGATGCATGAGCTGTAGTCCCACAAAATTCCTGTATGCATAATCCCTATAGGTGTTAATATTATCATACCCCTTAATACAAACTGATATTTTGTGAGTGGAACAAGGGTTCTGGACACTCCAAATTTGGCATCAAGGATCCAATATGATATATCAATTAATATTAATGCTTGAACCGTAGTCCCAAAAAATGAAAATTTCACTTCACAGTTGAAAATTATATTTCTGAGTAAACCAGTTTTCTAGAAATCTCAAATTTTAAATTCATACTCATAATGAATGTCAGTGTACCCAAAATTGATATTGGCTATCAATCGTTATTGATGCATGAACTATTCACTTGAAAGTTGAAGATTTCAATTGATTGTTGTTAAATTTATCATACCCCCAAGTACAGACTGATATTTTATGAGTGAACCAAGAGTCTTAGGAACTTCAAATTTGGTATACGTATTAGGGACAAATGTAGGATATATCAACCCCTTGGAAAAAAAACTGATCACCCTCAAGTAAGCCAGAAGTCACAAGCAAAAAAAAATTTATATACATAATCCCTATGGTTGTAAGTATCGTACATTTGAGGACAAATTGATATTTTATGAGTGAACTAAGGGTTTGAGAAACTTCAAATTTGACATACGTATTAAGGATAGATGTAGGTATATGTACATCAAATATGATTCATCAATCAATATTGATGCATGAGCTGTAGACTTATAAAATAAAAATTTCAATACAAAATTGAAAATATTGTCACAAATTTTATTGTGATTAATTTACGCACACAGGTTACAGTGCTAATCTTCACTTTACAAACTCAGATGATCAAAATAATTGCTCACAGTTACTCGTACTGAATCACTGAATGAATGACTTCCTCTCCTAGCTTGCGCTCTTATATACCTAAGCCGACAATGGGCCAACATTCAATTGTCCAACAGTTGTTGCCTGACAACCACCGAATATCTTGTGACCATAGCCTGTCAATCATGTCCGACAATTGAACATCGACTTTGTCAATATTAACTAGGATAACAGTTTATTATATTTGTGACAATGTTATATTGCAAGTAAACCAAGTATTCTGAGAGCCTTGAATTCTGTATCCGTACTCATAAGGGTTGTTGGTATAACCCCTTGGAAAAAAAACTGATATCTCTTCAGTAAACCAGAAGTCTCAAGCATACAAATTTTTGTATGCATAATCCCTATGGATGTTAATATCATCTTACCCCTTAATACAAACTGATGTTTTATGAGTGAGCCAAGGGTCTTGGAGACTTGAAATTTTGCGTACGTATCACGGACAGATGTAGGTATATTAGCCTCTTGGAAAAAACAATATTGCGTTGAAAAACCAGAAGTCCCAAGCATATAAATTTCTGTATGCATAGTCCCCATAGATGTTAGTATTATTATTACTCTTGAAACAAACTGATATTTTATGAGTGAACCAAGGGTTTCAAAAACTTTATATTTGGCATACGTATTAAGAATGAATGTAGGTATATGTACATCAAATATAATTTATCAATCAATATTGATGCATGAGCTGCAGGCCGACGAAATGGAAACTTCAATATCCAATTGGAAATATCATTTTGTGAATAGACCAAGTGTTTTGGGGATCTTGAATTTTGGGTCAGTACTCATAAGAGTTGTTGGTGTAACCCCTTGGAAAAAAAACAAACTGATATTTCTCCAGTAAACCAGAGGTCCGAAGCATACAAATTCATGTATGCACAATCCCTATGGATGTTAATATTATCATACCCCTAAATACAAACTGATATTTTATGAGTGAATCAAAGGTCTTTGCATACGTATTAAGGACAGATGTAGGTATATTAGTCTCTCGGAAAAAAACTAATGTTCCTCAGAGAAACCAGAAGCATGGAAATTTTTGTATACATAGTCCCCATAGATACTAATATTATCATACCTCTCAATACAAACTAATATTTGAAGAGTGAACCAAAGGTTTTGGGAACTTTGAATTTGGCATAGGTATGTAGGATGAATGTGGGTATATGCACTCCAAATATGATCCATCAATCAATATTGATACATCTGCTGTAAGCCCACAAAATTTTTGTATGCATTATCTCTATGGATGTTATTATTATCATACCCTTTGATACAAACTGATATTTTATGAGAGAATCAAGGGTCTCAGAAACTTGAAATTTCGTATACGTATTAAGGATGAATGTGGGTATATGCATATCAAATATAAATCATCCGTCAATATTGAGGCATGAGCTGCTGGCCCAACAAATGGTGATTTCACTACATAGTTAAAAATTATATTTCTGAGTGAACCAGGTTCCTAGACAGCTCAAATTTTCAGTTCGTAATTATAATGGATGTCGATATACCCAAAATCAATATCAGCTACTGATCGTTATTGTCACACGGGCTATATACTTGAAAATTGAAGATTTCAATTGATAGTTGATAAATTCATCATACTTCCAAGTACAGACTGATATTTTATGAGTGAACCAAGAGTCTTAGAGACTTAAAATTTGGCATATGTATTGAGGATAGATGTAGGTATATTAACCTCGAAGGAAAAAAAACTAATATATTTTGGGTAAGCCAGAAGTCCTAAGCAAACAAATTTTTGTATACATGCTCCCTATAGTTGTAAGTATCGTACTTCTAAAGACAAACTGATATTTTATGAGTGAACTGAGGGTTCAAGAAACTTCAAATTTGGCATACCTTAAGGATAAATGTAGGTATATGTACAGCAAATATGATTCATCAATAAATATTGATGCATGAACTGTAAGCCGACAAAATGGAAACTTCAATATCCAATTGGAAATATAATTTTGTGAGTAAACCAAGTGTTTTGGAGATCTTGAATTTTGTGTCCGTACTTATAAGGGTATACCCCTTGGAAAAAAAAAACTGATATTTCTTCGATAGACCAAAAGTCCCAAGCGTACAAATTTTTGTATGCATAATCTTCATAGATGTTAATATTATCATACCCCTAAATACAAACTGATATTTTATGAGTGAATTAGGCGTTCAAAAAAAAACAAATTTCGCATACATATTAAGGATAAATGCAGATATATGTACATCAAATATGATTCATCAATCAATATTGATGCATTAGCTGTAGGCTTATAAAATGAAAATTTCAATACAAAATTGAAAATATCATATTGCGAGTAAGTCGAGTGTTCTGGGAGCCTTGAGTTTAATATCTGTACTCATAAGGGTTGATGGTATAGCCCCTTGAAAGAAAAAATTATTATTTCTTGAGTGAACCAAAAGTCCCAAGCGTACAAATTTTTGTATGCATAATCCCTATAGATGTTTATATTACCATACCCCTGAATACAAACTGATATTCTATGAGTGAACCAAGAATCCTAGGAACTTCAAATTTTGCATACGTATCAAGAATAGATGTAGGTATATTAGATCCTCGGAAAAAACAGATACTATCTGGGAATACCAGTAGTCCCAAGCATACAAATTTTTGTATACATAATCCCTATAGATGTCATTTTTATCATACCTCCTAATATAAACTGATATTTTATTAGTGAACCAAGAGTTACAGAAACTTCAAATTTGATATACGTATTCATGATAAATGTTGGTACTCGCAAATTGAATATGATCCATGAACCAATATTGATGCACGAGCTGTAGTCTAACAAAATTTTTGTATGCATGATTCCTATAGGTGTTAATATTATCATACCTTCTAATACAAACTGATATTTTATGAAAGAATCAAGGGTCTTAGAAACTTGAAATTTGGCATACTCATCAAGGAGAAATATAGGTGTATGCTTATTGAATATGATTCATCAATCAATATTTATGCATGAGCTGCTTGCTCAACCAATAAAAATTGTACTACACAGTTGAAAATTATATTTCTGAGTAAACCAGATATCCTACTAATCTCAAATTTTAATCTTGTACTAATAATTATTGTCGGTAAACCCAAAATCAATATTATATTGGCTACCAATCGTTATTGGCGCACGAACTATACACTTGAAAATTGAAGATTTCAGTTGATAGTTGTTAATTCATCATACCTCTAAGTACAGACTGATATTTTATGAATGAACCAAAAGTCATAGAAACCATAAATTTGGCATATGTATTAAGGATAGATGTGGATATATTAAGCTCTTAGAAAAAACACTGATATCCTCTGGGTAAACCAGAAATCCCAAGAAAACTAATTTTTGTATACATGATCCCTATAGATGTTAATATTATCATACCCCTTAATACAAACAAAGAGTTTTAGAGACTTCAAATTTGGCATACGTATTGACGATGAATGTAGGTATATGCACATTGAATATTATACCTCAATGAATATTGATGCATGAGCCGTAGGCCCACGAAATGGAAATTTCAATACACATTAAAAAATATTATTTTGTGAGTAAATCAAGTGTTCTGGGCGTCTTGAAATTTTTTGGGTGAACCAGAAGTTCCACATCTATATTTGTCGATCGAGACTGTGTGAATCCTCGAATTCCCAACTTCCTCTCAAAGATAATTGTGATTATCTCCGCTCGTCAAGCTCATTCGTAAAAAAGAGCTGTGTGCAAACAAGAAATATTCTGTTTCATTTGTGCGCATTGCGTTTTTGCTGCAGGAGCCAGAGATAACAACTGACACATGAAAGAATAGAAGATAACAACGCTCCACTTTCTCCTTTTTCAATTTTTTTTAAATTTTTTTGGTCTGTCAAGGAGTTGATGCAGCCGGAGGAGACTCCAATAATTTTCTGTGGAAAAGTGCAATGGGTTGTCCTGTATGAAAACTTTAACGAATGATGTGGGAATTTGAAGTCTTTTCCATTAGCTTTTTTATAGTATTCTAATCCAATAATGGACTACACTTGTATCACCGTCCAATAACTAAGTTCGGCTTCGAACTTCAATCATTAGAATAGAAGCTAAAGCTTCTTGATATCTCGTTCAATTCAATTGATCCATGAATATTCAAATTAACCGTTTCAAGCAAGCTTTGTTTTTTCGTGAGAGAGCATTTCTTGCCCTTTTGTGATCTTTCATCTAAGGAACAATGAATAAATTGAACACATGAGCAAATACTTATTCCCAAAGACTGAATCATTGGATTGTTCGATTGATAAAGAATGATTGTGAAGGAATCTGAAACTGTCCGAGCTTTTGATAACCTGTCCAATTCAGCATAAAATATATAAATAAGACATCAATCCACCCGTTAATAATGAACCAATAAAAATTCGTTGTGAATTTACCTAATCAAAAATGCTGTTTTGTTTTACAGCTCCTGATATGCATATAAATGAAAAACAAACCAATCAATCCAGAAAAACAGAATAAATTGTTCTGATATCTCGTTATGTATATGGTTAAAATAATTTCAACTGCTTTAACGAATTGACATTGCTTCAAAATGTCATAAACTACTATAATATTATTAAAGAATGAGTTTTGATAGATTTTGTGGGGGGTAGCTTCATCCCGCAAGGGACAAATCATCACTGCACCATTTAAATCGTGCGTGTTGAAACCGCTCGTATAGGTTGTCCATTGATCATGTATCCATGGAGTATCAACAATCGAATTGCAGCTGTTATTTCCCATAATTTGAAATTTGAGCAGCGCGCGAACGTGTTTTGATTAAAAACAATTTCAAACATGCCACGGGAAATTGATTCGAACATTTCATGCGATATGCATAATTTTTAATTATGCGGCAAGATCTCATCAACAATTTGAAAAACGTTACATATATTTCAATTTTAAAATACAATTGGAATAACAAATATTTGAATTTGAAATTTGATGTACAATTTGTATTTTGCACTTATTCCTCCACTTCCTATCTTGCCCGGAAAAACAGTATTTTGTTGCTTGCTTAATATTATTACCCCGTATACAAACTTACTTCATAGGTGTGGTCATCAATAAGCCTAATGCTAATTTTGTAGAAGGAGGAGCCTATGTAGAGAATAAGGGTAACTTCGTAGGAAACGAGAAAGACTTTGTGAGAAACGAGTAAGACTTTGTAAAAAACGGGGAAGACTTTGTGAGAAACAAAGAAACCTTTGTAGGAGACAAGAGAACCTTTGAAGAGAAAAAGAAAAATTTTGTAGGAGGTGGAGCCTATGTAAGAAACAAGAAAATTTTGTGGGAAACGAGGAAGACTGTGAGAAATTAGGAGAACTCTGGAGGAAACGGAAAAGACTTTGTAGGAAACAAGAAAAACTTTGTAGGAAACCAGAAAGACTTTGTAGGTAACAAAGAAAACTTTGTGGGAGACAAGAAAAACTCTGTGGGAGGCGGAGCCTATGTAGGAAGCAAGAAAAACTTTGTGTGAAATGAGGACGTCTTTGTACAAAACAAAAAAAACTCTGTATTGAACAAGAAGAAGCAGCTACCGGAAAATACCTGAACAGACTACCAAACCACCCTAAAAACCGTATCGTGAACCTCTCGGACATCAGTCACTACAAGCAAACATTTTCTAAAGTTTACCTGAACAATAAACCAACCCCCCTAGCATAAAACACTAAGTACCTCGAAATGCCAGTCGAAAAACACATCACAACCAAGAAAAAATAATCTAAAAAGATTTGTAGAAAACGAGAAAAACATTGTAGGAGACATGAAGAATTTTGTAGAAGGCGAAGTCCTTGTAGGAAACAAGAGAAACTTTGTAAGGAGCAAGAAAAATTCAGTAAGAGGCGGAGCCTATGTGAAAAGCGAAGAAACTTTGTGAGAAACGAGAAAGACTATGTGAAAAAAACTGAAAAAACTGTGTAAGAAACAGGAAAGACTTGGTAAGAAAGAAGAAAAATTTTGTAGGAGGTGGAGCCTATGTAGAAAACAAGAAAAACTTCGCAGGGAACGAGGACGACTTTGTAGGAAACAGGAAAAACTTTGTATAGAACAAAAAACATCTTATAGGAGACGGAGCCTATGTAAAAAACGAGAAGACTTGGGAAAAACAAAAAGACAATCTAAGAGACTTAAAAAACTCTGTATGAAACAGGAAAGACATAGTAGGACACGAAAGAAATTTTGTAGGAGGCGGAGCCTATGAAGAGAACAAGAGAAGCTCTGTTGGGAACAAGAAAGACTTTGTGAGGAACAAAAAAAACTGTAGGAAACAAAAAAAATTTAGTGGGAGGCGGAGCTTATGTGTTAAACAAGAAAAATTTTGTAGGAAACAGGAGAGATTTTGTGAGAAACGAGGAAAACATCGTAGGAAACGGAGGAGACTCTGTAGGAAACAAGAAAAACTTTGTAAAAGACGAGAAGAATTTTGTAGAAGGCGGGGCCTATGTAATAACAAGGGAAATTTTGAAGAAAACAAGCATGACCTTGTGAGAACCGTGTAAGACTCTGTAAAAAACGGGGAAGACTTTGTAGGAAACAAGAAAGACTTTGTAGGAAACGAAAAAACCTTGTAAGAAACAAGAAAAACTTTGTAAGAAACAAGAAGAACTTTGTAGGAGGCGGAGCCTATGTGAAAAGCGAGAAAACTTCGTGAGAAACAAGGAGAACTATGTAAAAAGCTAAAAAAAACTCTGTAGGAAACGAGAAAGACTTAGTAGGAAACAAGAGAAATTTTGTAGGAGGTGGAGCCTATGTAGAAAACAAGAAAAACCTCGCAGGGAACGAGGACGGCTTTGTAGGAAACAAGAAAAACTTTGTATAGAACAAAAAACATCTTATAGGAGACGGAGCCTATGTACAAAACCAAAAAACTTGGGAAAAACAAGAAAGACAATCTAAGAGACTTGAAAAACTCTGTAGGAAACAGAAAAGACATAGTAGGACACGAAAGAAATTTTGTAGGAGGCGGAGCCTATGAAGAAAACAAGAGAAGCTCTGTCGGAAACAAGAAAGACTTTAAACTGTAGGAAACGAGGAAAATTTAGTAGGAGGCGGAGCCTATGTGTTAAACAAGAAAAATTTTGTAGGAAACAGGAGAGATTTTGTGAGAAACGAGGAAAACATTGTAGGAAATAGAGGAGACTTTGTAGGAAACAAGGAAAACTTTGTAGGGAACAAGAGAAATGTTGTTGAAGGCGGAGCCTATGTAGCAAACTGGAGAAATTTCGTAGGAAACGAGGGCAATTTCGTGAAGAACAAGAAAATCTTTGCATGAAACAAAAAAATTGTGTAGGAGACTACTTTGCACGAAACAAAATAAATTCTGTACGAGGCGGAGACTATGTGGGAAACACCTCCGTGTAAAAAAAACAAGGAAAACTTTGTAGAAAACAAGAATAATTATGTAGAAATCGAAGTCTCTGTAGGAAACATGACAAACTTTGTAAGAAACAAGTGAGATTTCATAAAAACCAAGAAAAACTTCTTGGGGAACTGAACAAATTTTGTGGGAGGTGGAGCCTAGGAAGGAAAGGAGGGAAACCTTGTAGAAAACAAAGAAGGCTCCGTAGGAAACAATAAAAAAATTCTGGAGACTGAGAAACTTTTGTGGGAAAGCAGAAAACTCTGTAGAAACACAGGATGACTTTGTAGAAAACAGAGAAAACTTTGTAGGAATCAGGAAAAATTCTGTGAGAGGCGGAGTTTGTATAGTCGACAGGCTAAACTTTATAGATAACATAAAAGGAGGAGAACTCTGTAGGAACAGAGGAAGACTTTAAAGAAAGCAAGGAAAGCCTTGGAGAGAACAATAAAATTTCTGTAGGAGGCAGACCCCAAATAGGAAACAAGGAAAGTTAGTAGGAGACAAAAAGGGCTCCGTAGAAAACAAAGAAAACTTTGTGGAAAATTATACAAATTTTTTAGGAGGCGGAGTCTATGTAGAAAAAGAAAACACTTTGTAGAAAATGGAGAAAGCTTTGTAGAAAACTATGTAGCCAACCAGAAATACATTGTAAAAGACATAGACCACTTTGTACATGATGAAAAAAATTTTAAATGTTGCGGAGCTTCTGTAAAACTGTAGGAATTGAGGAAGATATTGTAAGAACATAGAAAACTTTGTGGAGAACAGAGAATACTTTGTAGAAGACAAAGAGTACTTTGGACGAAACGAAAGAAATTTTGTAGGAGGTGGAGCCTATGTGAGAAACAAGGAAAACTCTGAAGAAAACGGAGAAAACCTAGAAGAAAACAAGAAAAATTATGTAGGAGACAGTTCCTATGTGAAAAACATGACAAAGTTTATAGGATACAAAGCAGACTTCGTAGAAAACCAGGACAACTTTTAAGAAAACGAGAAAACGTTAGTAGTAGGCGGAGTCTATCTAGAAGACAAGGAAAACTCCGTGGAGGGCGGGTATGACTTTGTAGAATACAAGGAAAACTTCGTGGAAAACAAACAAGGAAAACTTTGTAGAAAACAAGGAAAACTTAGTAGGGGCAAAAAAAAAATTTTAAGGAGGCGGAGCCTATGTATGAAACGAGGGAACTTTGTACAAAACGAGAAGGATTTCATGAGAAACCAGGAGAGCTTTGAAGGAAACGAGGAAGAATTTGTAGGAGACAAAAAAAACTTAGTATTTAACAAAAAAAAAAAATCAGTGAGAGGCGGAGTCTATGTAGGAAACGAAGAAAACTGGAAAAACTGTATGAGGCAAAAGAAAAGTTTTGTGGAAGACGAACCCTATGTGGGAATCAGAACAACGTTGTAGGAAACGGGGAAAAATTTGTAGAAAACGAGAAAGACTTTGTGGGGAAGAAGAAAAACTTTATAAGAAGCAAGATAAATTTTGTGGGAGGCGGAGCCTATATGGGAACGTAGAAAACTTTTCCGGAAACAAAGAACACCTGGTAGGAAATAGGAAAACCTTGTAGCAAGCGAGTAAAACTTCATAAACAAGGAGAACTTTGTGAGAAACAAAGAAGGCTCTTTAGCAAACAAGGAAAATTCTGTAGGTAGGAAGAAAGATTTAGTCAGAGGCGGAGCTTATGTAGGAGAGAGGAAAAACTTCTTAGGAAACGAGGACAACAAGCTGGTATACATTACATCAAAAAAAGTGACATTATTTTGCAAGGTATACATGAAACCAAACGATTTTCCAGGTCGATTTCAAATCCCGAACACCAAAGTCTCTACAAAAGAGTTACCAGTGTAACAAAAACAGAAAAATTACATAAATTCATGGAGTCAACAACACAGCGCTGTCTCTCCTCTTTTTTCGCAGAATTGTTCGACCAAATTTTCAATTTTGCAACACGAATATTGATCTTTCAAATCCAGCCTAAATCTATTGCAGCGTGAATATTCCGTCGTTTATTTTTGTATGATGGCTCATGGAAGATTCATTCAATAGGAATCAAAAGGGATTATACTGGATATGGATTCGGGAATATAATAGGGATTGTCAGGAATCACTTATGATGGGTGGTATAATACATATTCAACAAAATATCCACCAAACATTTTTCAGTGTATCAAAACATCATCATTGAACTGTCTGGGTTTAAATGTCACTCCAGGTGTTGATTTATAGATGAACTAAATCACAATGCTCTTCCTTTGATTATAGTAGTTGAAGTATCTATCTGAAGCAATCTATAAATGATTGCTATCTTTGATAAATTGCTGTTAACAGAGTCATTCATCCTCTTGAAATTGATTCATAGATTCTATTCAGTAACCGAGCCAATTGTCAACGAAACACTGGTGACCGTTTGCATCAATCTTTTGTTGTACCAAATACAACAACAATTTTTTTAGAAAAGAAATGGAACTGTTCTCGAACCGGTAAATATATCTACTTATCCAATATCATGCAGCCAGATATGATTATTTCATGGCCTGTTATCTTTCAAATTCTATGATAATGGAATAAATTTAGGATAATATAACTGATACTTATTTCTTTTTATCTTTTGAATGTTTCAATCTGGTTGCCATAAAACCTCTTACAAATCGAAACATCTTCCGTCTATAACCAAATAACAGCTGTCAAATTCCATTGGATGTTAGTGTGCACATTGTCTGTGGCGTGTTGTAATGGCTCCAGAGAGTCTCCCAGAGTTAAAATCGACGCGACATGTGAACATGTCGCCTGTAATGAGATAAGAACGTGCTACGTAATGTAAGCAGCGCCAGCTTCGAAACGGTCGTTGCCTATTACATGTCGCTACTGCGATAGGAATGAGAGCTTTTTGTCGGTATCATAATACACAAACATGGACTGCGACCTGGCAACGTATCGACTTTTAGATTGAGTTTTTTGGTAGGGAGAAGGCATTGAGATAGGTCAATTCTAAATGCAAAGCATTTCACCAGCTTCAAAACTAAATTATAAAGCAACTTCATACAAGTCGTTCAATTAGGATGACTATCATACAATACAAGATTATGAAAAACTGTGATTCTTGAATTGCATTATTTTTTGAAGAGCTGCTTATTAAACTATTCTCCTACGTACTGATAAACTATCCATCTAGTGCGGTCACCTTAGTGGTTGACAAAAAGTCAAAAAGGGGTCATTTAATTGGAATGAGCATCATACAATACAGGATTATGAAAAAATTCCAATTCTTGGATGACAATATCTCTTGAACTATTCGCTGTTTGAACATCTACAAATAACAACTGAAACAAGAATCATCACGCGAAGATAGTGGAACACGTAATATGCTTCGAAAAAGAAAGCCACCTTTTGGACGCAAAAATGTGATGAATTATTTTTCAGAAAAATATATAACTGTTGATACAATAGGCTTCCGTTTTTGGAGTCGTGAATAAAGAGTTCCTGAATAATGTTTTAATAAATATTCAAATAAAATTTTCACGGAAAAAAAGTTTTCAATTCAAAATCATCAAATAAATTCACTTGCATAAACATGATAAAAAGTTTATTTCATTTTTTCTATTGAAACTCCGCTTAAATTTGAATAACATTTTTATAACGAGTTATAACTTTGTTGTCCCTACAAACGTCACACAAATTCATGATTTATTCCGTGTTTGCGAAGTTTTTCTAATTTTAGTTGAGAACACAGCTTTAAAGCTCAAAATTTCATAAATTCTTGACGGTTCTATCTGTGGAAAAAATCTATGGGCTGTCTGAGTAGAAATCTCATTTAATTTGGCCTCTAGTCGTTAAATTAATTTGAATAATACGTTTTAGATTTGTCATTGTCCGTTGCGACAGGCCTTCTTGAGAAACATTTGCAATCGAATACTTTGCTGCTCATTGCCCACGACTTCAAAACAATCCTTTGAACGTTATTTGTACTTCCACATCAAACAGGAATTTTTTACCAGAATTTTAATTCTTTCAATTCATTTCAAGCGTTGTATAGTTGTGCAATTGCAACTGTAGTTCTTTTGTAAGCCCTTTGCTTTAATATGTTAACGTTTATGACAAAAATAATTGAAAACAAATTGTGGAAAATGGCAGCAAACGTTTGATCATCAAAAGTGTCCAATGAATCGAATATAACAAACATAAAAAGAAATATAGATGTGCAGATGAAAAGAACTGAATGTTTTCGAGGAACATTTACATGATAAATTATCAGGCAAATTTAATCAAACACAAACTTGTCTTGTTAGCCGCTACCCCGCTCCAGATTGACCCAAGACTTGTGGCTTGGATTGACCCCTGTCTCTCACGCTGATAATTTGACCTTTACATGAAGTAATTGAGTGCATCTACAAGATTAATGGATCAGCAAGTGGCGAAAAGCCTTCAGAATTAATCATTTTCAACAACAACGTTCATGTATGGAAGCTGCAGCCGCTTGAAAATATTTCACTTTGTTGTGTTATCAAATTTCACATTATTACGAATGTATATCAAATGAAGTAGACAAGTAGGGAAATGGCCTAGTGAGATAAGCCCACCCCACTGTCCTACATTGCCTGACATCACTGACATCTCCGCAATTAGGCTTACAACTGACATTTAAATTCATAACACGTCACTCAGATGAGGCTTAATGTGGCAGAGAGGGCCAGACTCCACCAAACGACTCCTACATGTTCGTACTGAATTTTTAAAAACGCCAGATTATAATAGCATTTTATGATGAGAAGTTATGAGAAGATAACTCCGGAGGGAAATGTTCGCTGTTGTATGTATAGTTTGCGCTATGAATTATGAACTAATTGCCACGAAAATTAAATTATGTACTTGAACTCGATTGGGGATCTATGATTACTTACATTTTCAATAATACAATCAGAAATTATCAGAAGATAGAAAAAACCTGGTGAAACTTCACGAAAATGACCGTTCGACCGTTCGACCAATTATTGGGGAGTAGTGCATGGCCTGCAAAACTCTAACTTTCATTTGAAGTTACTCTCAGCTGGAATATTTCTACAGGTAAGGATTGCCCTCTTCTCCCAGATAGACGTTTATTTTCGTGCAATACTCTATCACACATCTAATGCTCGGGCTTGGCGCTCGTTTCCCTCGGTCGAAGATAAAACCAACAAATCCAAGGGTAGACAGCATATAATCTACCGTAAGGCTCTTCCTAGATATTAGGCTCAAGTTTGGTACCTCAAATGACGGTCTGGACGTTCACCCGCAGTTCGATAAGTACGAAACAAATTTCGTGTTACCGTTCGACGGGTCATCGAGGAGTAGTACATGGCCTGCAACACTCTACCTTACATTTAAAGTTACTACCAACTTAAATATATTCACATGTGGAGATTGCCCTCTTATTCCAGATAGTCGTGTATCCTCGTGCAATATTCTACCACACATCTAATGCTCGGGTTTCGTGCCCGTCATCCTTGGCCGAAGAATCAGGTGGTAAAGTCCTCAATTTTAAGGGAAGGCAGCATGTGGTCTATCGTAGGGCTCTTTCTAGATGTTAGGCTCAAGTTTGGTACCTCAAATTACGATTTGGCCGTTTACCCGCATTTTGATAGAGACAAAAGAAATCTCGTGTAGTCGTTCGACTGTTTGACCGTTCGACGAGTCATCAGGGAGTAGCGCATGGCCTGCAACACTCTACCTTTTGTTAAGACTCACTCTCAACTGTAATATTTCTACAGGTGGGGACTGCCTTTCTCCCAGATAATCGTGTATCTTCGTGCAATACTCTACGACTCATCTAATGATTTGGTGTTGCGCTTGTTACTTTTGACTAAAGGATTAGGTGGTTAGACCAACAATTCTAAGGGTAGACAGTATGTGGTCGGCTACAGGACTTTTCCTAGATACTAGGCCCAAGTTTAGTACCTCAAATGACGATCTGGTCGTTTACCCGCAGTTCGATATAGGCAAAAAAATCTCATGAGATCGTTCGACCGTTTGACCGTTCGACGAGTTATTGGGGAGTAGTACACAGCCTGCAACACTCTATCTATCATTCTGAAATATCTTCACAGTTGGAGATTGCCCTCTTCTCCCAGATAGTCCTTCATCCTTCTGCAATACTCTGAAATACATTTAATGCTGGGGCTTCGCGTCCTCCAATTTGTGGTAAAATCCACAATTCTAAGGGCAGACAGCACGTGGTCTACTGCAGGATTCTTCCGGAATGTCAGGCTCAAGTTAAATGACGATCTGGCCATTCACCCGCATTTCGATAGTGACCGTTCGACCGTTCGACGAGTTATCGGGAAGTAGTACCTACCTTTCATTTAGTGCTGCGGTTTTGCGTTCGTTACTCTCAACTGAAATATTTTTACAAGTGGGGCTTGCCTTCTGCCCTTTGATAGTCCTGTATCCTCGTGCAATACTCTTCCACACATCTTATTCTTGGGCTTGGCGCCCGTTTCCCTCAGTCGAAGGATTAGATGGTAAGACCAACAATTCCAAAGGTAGATAGCATGTAGTCTACCGTAGGGCTCTTCCTAGACACTAGGCTCAAGTTTGGTACCTCGAATGACAATCTGGCCTTTTATCCGCATTTTGATAGGGACAAAAAAATCTCTTGTGACTGTTCGATTGTTCGACCGTTTGACCGTTCGACGAGTTATTGGGAAAAAGTACACAGTCTGCAGCACTTTACCTTTCATTTAAAGCTACTCCCAACTAGAACATTCTTACAGATGGGCATTGCCCTCTTCTCCCAGATAATCAGGTACCCTCGTGCAATATTCCACCACACGCGTTTGGCGCCCGTTACTTTCGACCGAAGGATTAGGTAATTCTGAAAGTAGACAGCATGTGGTCTACCGTAGGGCTCTTCCTAGATGTTAGGCCCAAGTTTGGTACCTCAAATGACGATCTGGCCGTTTACCCGAAATTCGAAAGGAACGAGAGGAATCACCGTTCGACCGTTCGACCATTCGACGAGTTACCAGAGAGTAATACACAGCCTACAACACTCTACTTTTCATTTAGTAATGCGGTTCTGCGTTCGGTACTCTCGAATGGAAGATTGGGTGGTCTTCAAAAGTAGACGAAACTTGGCCTACCTAAGGATTTTATTGGGGACTGGACTTGAGGTTTGTATTGAAGGCCGAAACATTATTTAAGACTTGTATAATAGTTTGGCCATTCACCCACAGTTCAATAGGGACAAGAAACGTCGTGTGATCGTTCGACCGTTTGACCGTTCGACAAGTTTCACTTAGTGCTGCGGTCTTCGTCCGTTACTCTTGGCTGAGAGTTTACAGACTTCAAGACTAGATGAAGTGTATCCACCACAGGACTATTTATGGATATTGGGCCAATCTTGAACGACTGTCTGAACGTCTACCCGCAATTCGATAGACTCACAAGGTATCTACTCGCGTAGCCCTATCATTCAACTAGTGTTGCAGTTTAAGCTTGTTGCCTACGACTCTATGGTTGATGGCGTGAGATCTCCCACTGGTCCAGTTTCAAAATCAACGGCTCCTCAAACGATCGTCTGTCCTTTTATCTACTGTTCGCGGTACACACTTAATTTGGATCTCACGTCAAATTGACTTGCAAGTGACTTGGTCCCTGCAGACAAGGCTTAGAAGTGGTAAGGACAATCATCATCTAGGTGACCAGTTAATGCCACTTCCTCAAGCTTTAATGACAAACTTGATGTTGTCTACGATTGAAAGATCGGGTACCTTATGGTTAACGACGTGAGGTCCAGTTTTGAACGACTGCCTGTCCGTACACTTGTTTGGACTTCAAATTAACGACTCGTTGAATGACCGCTTGTCCGTTTTTCACGGTTCTCGGTACACATTCCTCTTGGATCTTACAACAAATTGATTTGCAAGTGACTGGTCTTTGCAGGCAAGGCTGAGAGGTAATTGAGGACAATCTTCGTCTGGGTGACCTTTTATTGCCTTTTCCTCAAGCTTTAATGACAAACTTGAGGGTCTACATTGATGTTGTCTACGATTAAAAGATTGGGTACTTAATGGTTGATGGCGTGAGGTCTCCCACAGGTCCAGTTTCGAACGACTGTCTGTCCGTACACTTGAGGACTCACTTGTTTTGGACCTCAAATCAAAGACTCCTTGAACGACCGCCTGTTTGTTTTTTACGGTTCTCGGCACACACTCCTCTTGGATCTTACATCAAATTGATTTGCAAGGGTTGTGGTCTTTGCAGACAAGGCTCAGACGTGGTAAAGACAATCATCGTCTAGGTGACCTGTTAATGACACTTCCTCAAGTTCCAATGACAAACTTGAGGGTCTATATTGATGTTGTCTACGATTGAGGGATCGGGTACTTAGTGGTTGACGGTGTGAGGTTTCTCACAGGTCAAGTTTTGAACGACTGTCAGTCCGTACTAGTTTTGGAATTCAAATCAGCGACTCCTTGAACGACCTCCTGTCCTTTCATTCACAGTTCTTGGTACAGACTCCCCTTGGATTTCACATCAAATTGATTTGCAGATAAGGCTGAGAGGTAATTGAGGACAATCTTCGTCTGGGCGACCTGTTATTGCCACTTCCTCTAGTTTTATTGAGAAACTTGAAGGTCCACATTGATACTGCCTACGATTGAGGGATCGGGTACTTGATGGTTGACGGCTTGAGGTCTCCCACAGGTCCAGTTTTGAACGACTGTCTGTCCGTACACTTGAGGACTCACTCGTCTTGGATTTGAGGTCAACGATTCCTTGAACGACCGCCTGTCCATTTTCTACTGTTCCCGGTACACATTCCTCTTGGATCATACATGAAATTGATTTTCAAGTGTTGTGGTCTTTGCAGGAATCGGTTGACGGCTTGAGGTCTTCCATAAGTCAAGTTTTGAACGACTGTCTGTCCGTACTAGTCTTGGACTTCAAATCAACGACTCCTTGAACGACCGCCTGTCTGTCTACTTTCGGTTCTCGGGACAGACTCCTCTTGGATCTCACAAAAAATTGATTTGCAAGTGACACGGTCTTTGCAGACAAGGCTGGGAGGAGATTGAAGACAATTATCGTCTAGGTGACCTGTTGATGCCACTTCCTCAATCTCTAATGACAAATTTGAGGGTTTATATTGATGTTGTCTACGATTGAGGGATCGGGTACTTAATGGTTGAAGGTGTGAGGTTCCCACAGGTCAAGTTTTGAACGACTGTATGTCCGTACTAGTTTTGGACTCCAAATCAACGACTCCTTGAACGACCGCCTGTCCATTTTTTATAGTTCTCGGTACAGACTCCTCTTGGATTTTACATCAAATTGATTTGCAAGTGACGTGGTCTTTACAGACAAGGCTCAGAAGTGATTGAGGACAATCCTTGTCTGGGTGCCCTGTTATGGCCACTTCCACTAGCTAAAATGAGAAACTTGAGGGTCTACATTGATGTTGCCTACGATTAAGGGATCGGGTACTTGATGGTTGATGGCGTGAGGTCTCCCACACGTCCAGTTTTGAACGACTGTCTGTCCGTACTAGTTTTGGACTTCAATTCAACGACTCCTTGAACGACCGCCTGTCCGTTTTCTACGGTTCTCGGTACACACTCCTCTTGGATCTTACATCAAATTGATTTGCAAGTGACTTGGTCTTTGAAGACAAGGCTGACAGGTGATTGACGACCAGTTAATGCCATTTCCTCTGGACTGTCGAATGGCAACGAAAAGTCGTCCAAGAGGTTGGCTTCGAATAGTAACACTCCTGGGCACAAAAGCTCGTTCCAAAAATTGCAGTTGAGGATAGATAAATCGTCGGGCAAAGAAAGAAAATCTTCTTTTTGAAAGTTTAATAAAGGTTTGACGTTACACGTCAAACCTCTCTTTCTATTCCTGGAAGTTTTCCACCGCCGAAGGCGGAAAATGAATTTTGTCCTTAGTATCACAAAGACATATATATATCTACAGCCCAAATTTTTCTAGTAGTTGTATCGACTTTTAGGGTTGCTAACCAGTACTAGAGCTTCTAAAATGAGAATAATGTTCCTAAATATCAATGCCATCATGTGGTTTAGTTGCGTAATCCTTCTTGTAGGGAAACATCCTGTGAAAATAACATTCACTATAATCTGAAATGCGATAAGAAGGTTCAAGATCAGCCTAAGTTGTCCTGAGAAATATGGAATGAAATCCGATAGTAATGCGCGTTTTATTATGACGTAAAATAGTTGAATTATATTTTAACTTGATGTGTTTCCCATGTTTCCATATTTTTCAATCAAACCGAGATATTAAAGTTTAAATTATTGCTTTTATGTTCCATGCTGCATGTTCTAAAGCCATTTTAATAATACATTTGTATTTTAGACAGGTTTTGCAAACATAAAAGTCGTAGCTAACTAAATGAATAAGCATAAAATTTTATGCCGTCTCATACATTATTGCTCCGAAATAAAATTTTTGTTGGAATATCCCACTTTTGATGTTTTGTCTATGAGGGATAACAGTTCCAGATTTAACAAAAAAAACTGCAGGAGGGAGAGAAGCAAAGAGACTTCAAGGAAAATCTGATATGACACGTAGAATGACTGACTCTAATTACAAAAGAGCTTTTTATTTTCCAGATAAATTCTGTTTGTCAACAAAATCTTGTTACGCAGTAATTTGACAAGGGAAATTTTCATGATGAAAACGTGCACCTTGTGTGGTTAGAGACGGATTTATTCCTCAGAAATTTTGCTTCATAATTAATACATGTTTCAATAATTAATCAGTTTGATTAATTCTGCTCCGGTATCGGTTGGTTTTGTTAGGGGGTCATTCATAAATATGCTAATGAGTTACTAATTAGATTGTAATCAATACAATAGAATATGGATTAAGTTGTTGAAATTAATCAATACAATTTATGTACATTGTTTGACTGCTGTGTATTTTGATTTCAAAATAAGCTCTCTTCTTTGTTGAAAAACCTGACACGTTAAGAATCCTCTCAAAGTGAATACCTCTTCCTCAGCTTGTCTCTCTAGCATTCTAGAACACTCTAGCCCACTTGTACCCATCTGTAAACCTCTTTGACCTGCTGTTGACCTGCGGTTTGCTGTGGAGCATCGTCGCGTCTCTCAGCGCCTCTAATTGGACTTACAGCTGTCTCCGCATCAGGTGACAAAGTTGTAAGAGTCTTAGCGCATTGTCCAAGTTTCCTCAAGTCTTCTGTCGAGTGCACGAGGAATTCGCTTCTATTACAAACTCAAGATAGAATGCAGAATGTTTGCTTTGTGAAACGAGGAGATACTGAGGAAGTGAATAGGGATTCTAATCAGCCAGCGTGTAATGAAATACAGAATACATTCATAAACAAAGTCTTACGAAAATTCCTCCAAAATAAATAAAAAAATAAATCTGAGGTGACTTACCTACGTCTTGAAGGCCACTTGAGGTAGGTGACTTGGTATCAAATATAAGCGGCTGCTGCTTACGTAGCGTAAAATAACATAACAGCACTTAAAATACACAAATACAATCTCCATGTATAATGAAAAACACTCAAGCGTACCAAAAGAGCTTCATTAAGAGAATTTAAAACATAACAATCAAAACAACCAAGTTTCTAATCTGTTTTCTCAGTAAAAAAGTTGCTAATATAATTATCTGCTAAGTAAATGGATAAAAGAACATCAAAAGGAGAGATTTATGCGGAAAAATTAGGTCGCCCCTTTGATACTGTTGTTTTCTTGTTTAATTCAACAAACTTAAAGTCATAATTTTATGAGACTTATTTTTACTGTTCACGTTAAGATAAATAAATTATTCATCAAAAACCGTAAGGAATTCGACAAGTTTTGTTGGTGAATCGAGTGATAAATTGCAGAGTTATTTTCAAGCGTCTGCATACCCGGCTCAGGTGGTGTCTCGCCGGTCGCTAAATAAGCTTACTGACCAAGTATTTACAATATGATACTGTGTGGAAGGTTCACAAAAGGCCAGCTTACTCTCAAAGCACTTGCCTTTGTACAATATGAAGATAAGCCTTCGAAGGATTTGATTGTTCAGCTGAAATTGTAGTGTTGTCCGTTGTTTTTCAGTGGAGCTTCAAATGCGTGTCCAATATCTGTTATACTTTTCTTTGGAATATATTGGTTAATGATTGAAATCGCCTCTTGATTTCACATTAAATTGCTTATTGAAAAGCTTCAAATTGATGATCCCCAAGGACAAGCTTCTCCGTTTTCGTCATGATTTCTGGCATGACTGCTTCCACCGGCCTTCCAGTGCACGGATCATCTTCAGCTAATTGACGAAGCAACAGTTTTGACAATACTACACAAACATGTACTACCCTTAGTCATCAACAAATTTCCGTGCAGGATTGTCAAAACTGATGCTTCCATATTAGCTGATGATGATCCGTACAGTGGAAATATTTACGTCAGGAATCATGACGAAAGTACAGAAGCTTGCCATTGAGGACCATCGACTGCAAGCTTCTCAATTAGCTACAGAATATGGTACTTTAGAAGTATTCGATGATTACCCAGGCTATTGCAAGTTAGGCTCCAAAACTGACGGTTTTTGTGATTTGGAACAAAAAATTTGGACCTGTTTGACTGAGGTAGTGATTTTTTTGGCCAAAATCGTAACGGATAATAAGTCATGGAATAATCACTGAGATGCCGCATTCCGCAGCTAATTGACAAGCTTGAAAAATGGTCGCCAAAGGAAAGCTGCCCTATTTTCGTCATGGTTTCTGACGTGACTGCTTTCACTGGTCTTTTACTGTGCGGATTATCTTTAGTTAATTGATAAATATCTACACGAACAGTTATCATGAAATTATCGTGCAGGATTGTCAAAATTGATGATCCGTACAGTGAAACACCGATGAAAACAGTGATGAAAACAGTGATGCCAAAGATCATGACGAAAGTACATTGGACCTTTCATTGTCAGCTTCTCAATTAGATACAAAAGAAGCATTCCAAAAGTGTTAGTTTTGGAAATCCTGCACGAAAATTTCATGATGACTGAGGTTGAAACAAGTTGGATGCCAAGAAAGCTGACGCCTTTTGTGTACTGAACAAAAAATCTAGACCTGTCTAATTGAGATACTGATTTTTTGAGCTCATATTGTAGCAGGTGATTAATCATGGATTCATTATTGAAATGCCACATTTTGTAGCTAATTGATAAGCCTGAGAAAATGATCGTCAAGGGCAAGCTTCTTAATTTTCGTCATGGTTACTGGCGTGGCTGCTTCCACCGGTTTTTTACTGTGCGAATTATCTTTTTTCAATCGAAAAGTATCTGCACGAACACTCATAGAAAAATTTTCGTGCAGGATTATAAGCTTAAGATAATCCGCACAGTAGAATCAGTCGCAGTAGAAATCATGACGAAAGCAGAGAGGACCATCGATTGTCAGCTTCTTGATTAAATATAAAATGTAGCATTTCAAAATCAGTTTTGGAAATCTTGAAGGAACATTTGATGACGACTGAGGCTAGTATAAGTTCGGTGCCAAAAAAGCTGACGCCTTTCGTGTACTGAACAAAAAATTGGGACCTATTCAATGGAGGTAGTGATTTTGTTCTGGATAAATCGTAACGGGTGATAAATTATGAGCTCATCATTGAAATGCCACATTTTGTAGCCAATCAAGAAGCCTAAAAAAAATTGTTGGCAAGGGCAAGCTATCCCATTTTCGTCATGGTCTCTGGATTTAATACTTCCACCGGTCTTCCACAGTGCGGATCATCTTTAGTTTACTGAGAAACATCTGTACGAACAGTTATCATAATATTTTTGAGCAGGATTGTCAAAACTGATGCTCCTCACTTAGCTGAAGATGATCCGTACAATGGAAGACCGGTGAAAACAGTCACGCCAAAAATCATGACAAAAGAAGAGAGGATTGTAGATTGCAGCCTTCCCAATTAGATTAAAAATGTGGCATTTCCAAAGCATTAGTTTTAAGAATCTTGACTGAGGTTAATACAAGATGGGTGCCCGAAGAGCTAACGCCTTTTGTTTTCTGAACCGAAAATTTGGACTTTTTCGAAGGAGGTAATGAGTTTCTGGCTAAAATCGTAACGGGTGATCAATAATGGAATCATTATTGAAATGCCACATTTTATAGCTAATTGAGAAGCCTACAAAAATTGTCGGCAATGGCAAGCTACCTCACTTTCGTCATGGTCTCTGGCCTGACTACTTCCACCGGTCTTTCACAGTGCGGATCATCTTTAGTTAACTGAGAAACATCTGTACGAACAGTTATCATAGTATTTTTGAGCAGGATTGTCAAAACTGATGCTTCTCACTCAGCTGAAGATGATCCGTACAATGGAAGACCGGTGGAGACAGTTACGCCAGAATTCATGACGAAAGTAGAAGGGACCATCGATTGCAAGCTCCTGAATTAGATACAAAATGTAGCATTTCAGAAGCATCAGTTTAAAGAGTACTGCACAATCGTTTGATGATGGCTGAGGTCAGTACAAGTTAGGTGTCAAAAGAGCTGATGCCCTTCCTGTTCTGAACAAAAATTTGGATCTATTCAATGCATGCAGTAGTTTTTCTGGGCTAAAATCGTAACGCGTGGTAAAACATGGAATAAATATTGAAATGCCACTTTCTGCAATTAATTGACAAGCTTGAAAAATTGTCGTCATTGGCAAACTACTCCACTTTCGTCAGGGTTCCTAGCGTGACCGCTTCCACCGGTCTTTCACTGTTCGGATCATCTTTATTCAACTGAGAAGCATCTGCACGAACAGTCATCATGAAATTTTTGTGCAGGATTGTCAAAATTGATAATCCGTACAGTGGAAGACCGGTGAAAACAGTTATGCCAAAGACCATGACGAAAGTAGAGAGAGCTTTTAATTGCCAGCTTCTCAATTAGATACAAAAAGTAGCATTCCAAACGTATCAATTTTAAGAATCCGGCCTGAAAATTTGATGATGACTGAAGCTTGTACATGCTAGGTTCCAGAAAAGCTGACACCTCTCGTGTACTGAATAGAAAATTTGGTCCTATTTAACGGAGGTTATTTTTCCAGCTAAAATCGTAACGAGTGATGAATTATGCAGTCATAATTGAAATTCCGCATTCTGCAGTTAATTGAAAAGCTCGAAATAATGGTCAATGATGGCAAGCTACCTCACTTTCGTCAAGGTTACTGGCGTGACTGCTTCCACCGGTATTTCACAGTGCGGATCATCTTCACTTGATTAAGAAGCATCTGCACGAACAGTCATCATGAAATTTTTGAGCAGGATTTTCAAAACTGATAATACGTACAGTGGAAGACCGGTGAAAACAGTTATGCCAAAGATCATGACGAAAGTAGAGAGAACCATCGAATACAAGCTTCTTAATCAGATACAAAATGTGGCATACCAAAAGCATCAGCTTTGAGAATCCTGTGTGAACATTTGATAATGACTGAGGCTTGTACAAGTTAGGTGCCAGGAAATTTGACGCTTTTCGTGTTCCGAACAGAAAGTTGGGACCTGTTCAATGAAGCAGTGATTTTTTTGCCTTAAATCGTAACAGGTGATGAATCATGGTTTGATCATTGAGATGCCGCAACTTGCAGCTGATTGACAAGCTTGAAAAAGTGGTTGTCAGTGGCAAGCCACTTGACTTTCGTCATGGTCTTTGGACTGACTACTCCAAGCGATCTTTCACTGCGCGGATCAACTCCAATTATTTGAGAAGCATCTGCACGAACAGACCTCATGAAATTTGCATGCAGACCTATCAAAACTGATGTTTCCTAGTTAGCAAAAGATAATCCGTTCAATAGAAGACCGGTGAAAACAGTTATGCCAGAGATCATGACGAAAGCTTTTCAATTAGATACAAAATGTGGCATTCCAGAATCAGTTTTGAGAATCTTGCAGGAATATTTGATGACGACTGAGATCAGTACAAGTTGGGTGCCAGAGCAGCTGTCGCCTCTCGTGTTCCGAACAAAAACTTTGGGCCTGTTGAATTGAGGTAGTGATTTTTTGGGCTAAATTAATCATGGAATCATTTTTGGAATGCCACATTTTGTAGCTAATTGACAAGCTTGAAATAATGGCAAGCTACCCCACTTTCGTCATGACTTCAGACAAGACTGCTTCCACTGTGCGGATCATCTTTAGCTAGTTAAGATGCATCAGTTTTGACAATACTGCACGGACATAATGCTTCTCAATGAGCTGAAGATGATCCGCACTGTAAAAAACCGGTGGAAATATTTACGTCAGGTATCATGACGATAGTACAGAAGCTTGCCATTGAGGACCATCGATTGCAAGATTCTCAATTAGCTACAGATTATGGCATTTCAGTACAAGTTGAGTGCCAAGAAAGCTGACGCCTTTTGTGCTCTGAACGGAAAATTTGGACCTTTTTTGATTGAAATCGTAGCTGAAAATCAAACATGAAATCATAATTGGAATGCTACATTCTGTAGCTGATTGAAATTTCTAATCAACGGTCCTCAAGGAGATGTTTTTTACTTTCGTCATGATTTATGGTCTTCTATTGTACGGATTGTTGCCAATGGATTTTGTGATGTGATAGGAAGGTGAAATTTCAAGCATTGATTGAAAAGTCGTTACTTTAGATGTGCCATCACTTTAACGAATGATAAGCAAATGAACCAAGGACTAGTTGGCCGACAAGTAGGGACATTCAAGTTACCCTATTATTAGGGTAGATTACTCACGAATCAGTCATCAAATATATCAAATATGTATATTATTGAGACACAATGTCTGTATCTCGTTATTATGTTTACATCATTTGCCACAATGTATCATTCTCTCATATTTGTATCAGCTTCCATCCAGTATTGTGGACCCTTGTCAACCTCCATTATTATATTGTTAATAATTATTCTGTCTGTTTCAGGTACGTGGCAGCATTGTTAACCTCCAATAACACCCCCCACATCCAAATGTGAGTCAATTTTTTATTAATTCAAGAAATTTATGAACGTTCTCAATAAAAAAATAATAATTTACAACTGTGTGATTCTCTAAATGACCGACAAATCTGAAATAATCTAGGTTAATGTCCAATACGCGTTGCAACTTGTTTATCTAGAGACAAGAAATATGATAGTGGAGCTACCCCCGAAATAAGTTTGTCCTAAGCGATTTTGTATTTCTTTTTTCCTGAAGTTTGAAAGCGCTATATTTCAAGACACTTGCTGGTAACTTTTCGTGTTGACAGTCTTCTGTTTCTTGAAATTATGACCAGAAGTCGCACAACTTTAAATCAGTTATCTTGTGACCTGAAATTTAGTGCTGCTTTTTCCGTTCGACGTTGTTATTGAATAGAGATCTCAACCAATAAATTTTTTGGGAGATTGACTGGTGCAAAGGGCATTCGTCCCTTAACTACCTTCATACATTGTACCACAACCGCTGTTAACGAAAAATAACGACTTACTAGGAAAAGCTTTTATCCAAATTTCAACGTCACCGTTCTTAATTAACGCCGCTTCATCCTCAAGCCGGGCCTGTACCATCTCTTGTTCATTAATCAAATTCGGCAGACCTCCCGGACATTTTCATATCTTCCAGTTTTTAATTTTGAGCAAAGGTTTGAATTGACTTCTCCAAAATCAATTCGCTTGAGATCATTAATATTTTTTTTTAATAAAATCTGCAGACAAGTATGTAATTTCGTTCTTGTCATCAGAGAACAAATTTCTTCAACTTTCAGTTGTCATATTTTATCTTGAATGAGTGGAAGGAGACTTATAAAATCGAAAAGGAATGACACAACCAGGTGTGCTTCTTAATCGATGAAAGAATATTATTTATTTCCGTCATCTAACTGCGGTACTTCTCATAGTACTTATAAATTTAATAACGAATGATATACACTCTCCACAAAGCAAAAATTTTTTCCTGGAGCAAAGGTGCGCAGAACTGATTTCCAGCCACAAAGGAGTGGCTTGGAACCGCTAAAACCCAACTACTTCTGCGGAAGCAGCTTGTGTCGAATTGTAGTGATGTAATTGACTTCTGTTTGATTGATGACAGTCTTAAAATCAGTTCAGTTCACTTGAAAATTGTTATTAATGTGCCTGAATCAATTAAAACCATTCAGTGAACGATTGAAGCCTGTCGGAATTTATTTACACGCAAAAGCTGCATGTATTTAATTGTGGGCATCAAAAATCAAATTGAGGCACTGCGAAACAAGTCATAACTACTTGGACTACCCTTAAAACGTTTCTAAATTGATTTTGAGCAATTCAAACAGTTTTTGAATGCCCAAATCTATTTTAGCTATTTTAAAATGGCAGAACCATACTCAGGCACTTCTAAACGTTAAAAAAGCACCTTAAGATAGTTATAGGCACTAGAAAACGTTTATTAATAGTTTAATGTTGAATTATGCACTTTAATAGGATATTAAATTGATTTAGAGCTCTTCACTACGGAAATGAATCATTTGTGGGTTATTTATGATGTCTGAATCAATTTGAGACACTTCTAAACGTTGAAAAATTATCTTGAAACACTTATAGGCATTTTGAAACGTTTATTAATTGTACAGTATTGGATTGAGCACTTCAACAGAGTAATAAATTAATTTGAGGCCCTTCTCTACGACAGTAGATAACTTCAGAGTTATTTGTGATATCTGAATCAATTTTAGGCACTTTTAGACGTTAAAAATCACTTTAAAACAGTTTAAGACGCTTAAAAACGTTTATTGATGAATTATTGTTGATCTGAAAACTTCAACAAAATGATAAATCAAATTAAATGCCTTTAACTACGAGCAAAAATCATTCAAAAGTTATTCATGATGTCTGAATCTGTTTTAGGCACTACTAAACGTTAAAACATCACCTTAAAACAGTTATAAGCACTTAGGAACATTTATTTGGTGATAATTTTGAATTAAGCACTTCAACAGGACAATGAATCGATTTGGAACCCTTCAGTATGAGAATATATCATTTTGAGGTTGTTGTGATGTCTGAATTAATTTTAGGCACTTTTAAACGTTAAAAATGACTTCTAAATGGTTGTAGGCACTCAAAGACATTTATTGATTGTTTAATGTTGATTCGAATGTTTCAGCAGAATGATAAATCAGTTTGGAGCCCTTTGCTACAAAAATAAATCGTTCCGGGGCTATTCATGATGTTTGAATCTATTTTAGGCACTATTAAACGTTAAGAAATCGCCTTGAGAACAGTTGTAAGCACTCGAAAACATTTAACAACTGTTTAATTTTGGATTAAGCACTTTTACAGGATGATAAATCAATTTGCAGCCCTTCATTACGGAAATAAACAATTTCGGGGTAATTTGTGATGTCCAAATCAGTTTTAGGCACTTCTAAACGTCAAAAAATAACCTTGAAAACGTTAAATAATAAATAATTGTTTGATATTGAATTGAGCACTTAAACAGAGCAATGAATCAATTTGTAGCCCTCCAGTATGAACATGAATCATTTCGGGGCTATTTATGATGTCTGAATGAATCTTAGGCACATTTAAACGTTAAAAGGTCACCTTGGAATAGTTGTAGGCACTTGATTACATTTTTTAATACTTTAATATTGATTTGAGCAATTTGAATCCGTTCACTACAAAATTAAATAATTTAGAAATTATTTGTGATGTCTGATGATTTTTAGGCACTTATAAATGATAAAAAATAATCTTCAAACAGTTGTGGGTACCTGAAAAGGTTCAATAATTGTTTAATATCGAATTGAGCACTTTAGCGGGATATTAAATCAATTTGGAGCTCTTCACTACCAAAATAAACAATTTTGGGATTATTTTGATGTCTGAATCAATTTTAGGCATTTCTAAACGTTGAAAAACAACCTTAAAAACGTATATTAATTGTTTGGAATTGAATTGAACACTGTAACAATGCAATAAATCAATTTGAAGCCTTCCAGCATGAACATGATTCATTTCGGGGCTACTTATGATGTCTGAATGAATGTTAGGCACTTTTAAACGTTAAAAGGTCACCTCGGAGCAGTTATAGGCACTTGAAAACGTTTATCAACAGTTTGATATTAAATTAATTATTCCGGAGTTATTTGTGAAAACTCACATTGAAATAATTGTAGACACAATAAAACGTTTTCGTATAATTTATATTCAAATTGAGCATTTTAACAAGATGATTTATCAATTTGAAACATTTTCCTTCAGAAATGAATAATTTTGAGGTAATTAGAAATGTCTGCTGAAATTTAGGCAATTCTAAACGTTGAAAAATAACTTTAATTCAATTGTAGGTACATAAAAACGTTCGATTATTGTTTAATATCGAATAAAACATTTTGACAGGATACTCAATCAATTTGGAGCTCTTCACTACAAAGATAAATCATTTTAGAGTTATTCATGATGTCTGAATCAGTTTTAGGCACTTCTAAACGTTGAAAAATCATCTTGAAACAGTTTAAGATATTTAAAAACGTTTTTGCATAGTTAAATTTAGGGTTGAGCACTCCAGAAGCATAATAATTTAATCAGGAGCCCTTCACTAATAAAATAAATATTTTTGGGGTTATTCGAGCTGTCAGAATAAATTTTAGGCACTTCACAACGTTTAAAAAACCCTAGAAACGTTTATCACTTGTTTATGATTGAATTGAACAATTTAACAGAGTAATAAATCAATTTGGAGGCTTTCACTACAAGAATATATAATTTCGGAGTTAATTTGAAATAATTCTAGGCACTTCTAAACGTTCAGAAATCACCTTGAAAGAGCTGTAGGCACTCAAAAATATCGATCATTCATTTAATATTGAATTCAGGACTTGAGCAGAGATTCAAATCAATTTGGAGTCTTTTACTACTAAAATCAATAATTTTTTGGCCATTTGTGATGTTTGGATCAATTTTCGACACTTCTAAACGTTAAAAAATCACCTTGAACAATTGTAGGCACTTAAAAACGTTTATAATAGGTTAATAAAGAATTGAGCACTTCAGCAGCATGATAAATTATTTTGGAGCCCTCCGCTGGATGAATAAATAACTTAGGTGCTACTTTTGATGTCTGGAACAATTCTAGGCACCTCTAAACGTTGAAAAATATTTTTAAGAAGTGTATCAACTGTTTGATATTGAATTGAACACTTTAACAGAATAATAAATCAATTTGGAGCCTTCTACTACAACAATAAATCATTTCGGGGTCAGTTATCTGTCTGGATCAATTCTAGGCATCTCTTAACGTTCGAAATTCACCTTGAAAGAGTTGTAGGCACTCAAAACCATCAATTATTTGTTCAATATTGAATTTAGGACTTCAACAGAAAATCAAATCAATTTGGAGCCTTTTACTACAAGAATAATTAATTTTGGGACCATTTGTGATGTTCCAATCAATTTCAGGCATTTCTAAACGTTGAAAAATTACCTTAAACTGTTTTAGGCACTTGAGAACCTTTATAAATTGTTAGATATTGAATTTGCGCACAGTAGCAGTATAATAAAAAAATGTAGAGCCCTGCCTTTTGGGAATAAATCATTTTGAGGTTGCTTGCTATGTCTGAATCAAATTTAGGCACTTCTAAACGTTGAAAAGTCATCTTGAAACAGTTATGGGTGCCTGAAAACGTTTATTGACAGTTTAGTATTAAATTGAGCATTTTGGTAGCATAATAAATCATTTTGGAGCTAATCATTATAAAAATAAATTACTTTGGGTCATTTGTGATGCCTTAATCAATTTTAGGCACTTCTAAACGTTGATTAATAGCTTCACAAACGTTTATCAATTGTTTAATATGAGATTAAACATTTTTACAGAACAATAAATAAAATTGGGGCCCTTCACCATAAACATGAATCATTTCGGGGCTATTTATGATGTCTGAATGAATTTTAGGCACTTTTATACGTTAAAATGTCACCTTGAAACAGTTGTAGACACTTGAATACGTCTATTGATTGTTTAATATTGGATTCAGCACATCAACATAATAATAAATCAATTTGGTGCCCTCCACTATAAAAAAAGATGATTTCAAAGTTATTTGTGATGTCTGATCGAGTTCTAGGCACTTCTTAACGTTAAAAAATCACGTTGATACAGTCTTAGGCTTGCTGGAACGTTTTATAATTGTTCAATATCAAGTTGAGCTCTTGTTACACTATGATAAATCAATTTGTAGCAGTTCATTCCAAAAATAAATAATTTAGGAGATACTAGAGACGTCTGAATCAATTTAGGCACTTCTAAACGTTGAAAAATGATCTTAATATAGTTGCTGGTATTCAAAAACGTTTAATATTGAATTTAACACTGCAACAGAATCAAAAATCAATTATGGAGCTCTTCACTACGATTTTTGATGTCTGATTGAAATTTAGGCACTTCTAAACGTTGAAAACTCACCTTGAAACAGTTGTAGGCACTCAAAAACGTTTATGTGTTGTTTATTATTGACTTGAGCACTCTTACAGCATGATAAATCAATTTGGAGCCCCTCATTCCAAAAATAAATCAATTCGGAGCTATTTATGATGACTGAATTTATTTTAGGCACTTTTAAACGTTTAAAAGTCACCTTGAAGCATTTTTAGGCACTTGGAAACGTTCAATTATTGTTTTATGTTGAAGTGAGTACTTTAGCAGAACAATAGATCAATTTGAGGCCCTTCACTACAAAAATTATATAATTTAGGGGTTATTTGTAACGTATGAATCAATTTTAGACGTTTGAATGTTAAAAAATCACCTTAAAACAGTTGCAGGCACTCAAAAACGTTTTTAAGCGGAAGGGTTGGAGAATTTCAATTGATTTGTATTCTAGGCATTGTTATTTTCGTAATAAAATGCTAACGATTATTACTAATGAAATATGGGAACATATTCAATTCACATTTCTGAAAAATAAATTCAAAGCCTCTATTGCTTTTAGCAATTGTATCACGTCTGTTTTTATTATTAAATTGTGGGAGTTGTGTGTTCTGGGCCAGCATTAAATTAACACGAAATAAAAACAAGAAAGTTGACAAAGAGAGGGATTCATCACGTTCATGAGCCCTGTACGTGCGTGATTTTGTGTGCGTGGATGCGTGAGCATACATACGCACCGTTTTCGTCAATCTGACGGAGATATCTATGTGATAGGAGGTAATTAGCAATGAACGCGCGTTGCTGGGAGCTGGGGAGAATGTGTCCGCTTTATGATTGTGTTATATTGTTTGCATGTCGATAAATTAGAGCGCGTTATTATGAATTGTACCTTCTGAATAATTAGCCAATTATTACGATTTTGGATGAGCGGCGCGCCAATCGAATTTGCTTATAATTAGACTTGTAATTGAATTACAGTTACTGAATATGAAACCTTTCGATTCGTTTAAATCTTGTTGAGTTATCTCGTTATTCAATATGTTTTATCGACTCTCAAGTTGAAAACTTTGATTGTTCCGCACAGTTGAATCGAACGAAATGTTAAATGCCCAGAAGATTTAATACTATGGTAAAAAATAAATTAAAAGTTTAAATTACCTACTGAATTGTTTTCGTTTGTAATTTTCAAGTATTCTCATTGAATAAACTTCAATTTCAGTTTGTGGTAGAAATATAATGAAAGCAATCGATCGATATAGATTGGAACATTTGCATAGGCAATCTACTTTTAGATCGCGATGGGGGGTGGCGGTTTGTTGAAGCTCTCAACTGCGACATGCACCTACTTTCAAACTAAATAAGTTAATTTCAAATTCCCGCTTTTTAAACTAAATTAAAATACTGTTCTTTGTAAATAAAGTCCATTTAGATTTAATCAGAACGCAGTTGGAAAATGTTATTTTCAATGTTATTACTTTAAGAAATATATTTGCTTTTAACCTTTATTTACTTCAATTTTCTTCAACTGCACTCAATTCTATTCAATAGCAGGAGAAAATTTACATTTCTATTGTGGAATTCCAGTGGCCATTGAAGGAAGTGACAGAACATTCCATTCAGACGACTGTCACAGAAATTGATTAACTTCAATTGAATGCATTGACCAAATGAACCAAAATTTGAAAGCTCAGTCCTTCTAAGCTTGTTTATTACTAAAACCAGTCCATTCAAGTCCATCCCGTCTACTTAAGCTTTCTACCTGCAGCCCGGATAATTTCAAGGCCGACTATTCTAAGTTTCAGTCCATTGCAGTCCAACCCGGACCGGATAATTTCACGGCCCGGCTCAACCTGACCTGTAGAATTTGAAGGCTTGGTTCAGGCTGGCCCATCAATTCCAACCTCTTGATTTTTATTTCTGTAGCCCAAATCAGCTCGAATGATTTCAAGGTCTTGCCCAACTCAGCCCAATAATTCAAAGGCTTGATTCAGTCCGGTCCTCACATGCCTGACTTTCTTAAAGTTCGTTCCATTCATCAGAATCTGTTTCCATTGAAAGACCCGATTTAAAAATTCGACAAAGCCAACCTTGCCTGAAAAATTTTGATGCCTGACAAAGATTGGCTCTTCCAAGCTTAGTTTCTCTAGGGTTTGGTCCATCAAAGCCAATTGGTACCAGAAAAATCCATCCATTTCAACTTCCAAAGCTTTTTACCTGCAGTCCAACCGAGCCCGGATGATTTCATGGCCTGGCCCAACCTGACCTGGGATATTTGGAGGCCTGATTGAGTCTGGACCGTCCTGAGTTCGACTGATCTGAATTTCAATCCATTCAAGCCCGTTTCCCACAAATGGTCTGTTCTTTCAAGTCTTTAAAGTTATATACCTGCAGTCCAACTCGGTCCGGGTATTTTCAAGGCCCGGCTTAACCCGACCTGTAGAATTCGAAGGTTTGGCTCAGTCTGGTCCTTCCAATTTCGACTATTCTAAAGTTTGGTCCAACCAAGCCTATTGCCTCCAGAAGACCCATTCATTCCAACCTCTAGATTCTTATTTCTGTAGTCAAAATCCGCTCGGATGATTTCAAGGTCTTGCTCAACTTTGCCCAACAATTCAAATGCTTAATTCAGTCCGTTTCCTACATGCCTAACTATTTTAAAGTTTGTTCCGTTCATCAAAATCTGTTTTCATTAGAAGACTCGATTTGAAAGTCCGACAAAACCAACCTTGCCTGAAGAATTTTGATGCCTGACACAGATTGGCTCTTTCAAATCCAACTCCTCTTAGGTTTTGTCCATCAAAGCCAATTGGTGCCAGAAAAAACCGTCCATTTCAACCTCCAGAGCTTTCAACCTGCGGTCCAAACAAAGCCGGATGATTTTATGGCCTGGCCCAATCTGACCTGGGATATTTGGAGGCCTGATTAAGTCTGGTCCTTCCTTAGTTCAACTATACCAAGTTTCAGTCCATTCAATCCCCTAGCTCACAAAACGCCTGTTCATTCAAGTTTTCAAAGTTATATACCTGCAGTCCAACTCGGTCCAGGTATTTTCAAGGCCCGGCTCGACCCGACCTGTAGAATTTGAAGGTTTGGCTCAGTCTAGCCCTTCCAATTTTGACTATTCCAAGGTTTGGTCCAATCAAGTCTATTGCCATTAGAAGACCCAACCATTCCACTCAATAGATTTTTTTCTGTAGTCCAAATCAGCTCGAATGATTCCAAAGTCTTGCTCAACTTGGCCCAGAAATTCAAAAGCTTGATTCAGTCTGGTCCTCACTTGCGTGACTATTTTAAGGTTCGTTTCGTCCATCCAAATCTGTTTCATTGAAAGACCCGATTTGAAAGTCCGACAAAATAAACTTCGCCTGTAAAATTTTGAGGCCTGATACAGATTGGCTCTTCCAAGTCCAACTCATCTTAGGTTTGGTCCATCAAAGCCAGCTGAAACCAGAAAAAACCATCCATTTCAACCTGCAGAGCTTTTTACATGCAGTCCAACCGAACCCAGATGATTTCATGACTCAATCTTTGGGAATTTAAAGATAGGCTTGCTCCTGGCCCAATCTGATCTGGTAGTAATTTGGATTGATCTCTTCATATTCTGATTGTATGGACCTCAGTCTATACGAAAATATACTTTTCATCCCTTAAAACGCCCAATTAGAGGGTCAAATATAGCAATAAATATGATATGGAATTTGCCTACAAATGACATTTGAAATGCGAATTATGCAAGAACTAGAGCATTTATTCAATTTTGGATTGTAGATTTGGATTCTAGAGGGTCGAATTAAAGGGATGACAGGCGTAACACATTTTTTTATATTTTTATCAATCATTTCAAAACACCAAGACTATAGTCTTGGTGTTTTTTCAAGCAAAAAAGGACTTTTTCTCTGATTCTGTTCAAATTCTGTATACAAGCTCTCTAAGGATCTATCCTCTGAGAAATAGAGTCAAATCAATTTAAAAAAATCATTCAAGGGATGAAACACCCCTTCGAAATATTAATAGGCGCATATTCTACAAACTATCAGGTAATTTGGATTGATCTCTCCATATTCTGATTGTATGGACCTTAGTCTATACGAAAATATACTTTTCATCCCTTAAAACGCCTAATTAGAGGGTCAAATATAGCAATAAATATGATATGGAAATTGCCTAAAAATGACATTTGAAATGCGAATTATGCAAGAACTAGAGCATTTATTCAATTTTGGATTGTAGATTTGGATTCTAGAGGGTCGAATTAAGGGGATGACTTGCGTAACACATTTTTTTATATTTTTATCATTCATTTCAAAACACCAAGACTATAGTCTTGGTGTTTTTTCAAGCAAAAGAGGACTTTCTCTTTGATTTTGTCCAAATTCCGTATACAAGCTCTCTAAGGATCTATCATTTGATAAATAGAGTGAAATCAATTTAAAAAAATTATTCAAGGGATGAAACACCCCTTCGAAATATTAATAGGCGCATATTCTAGAAACTATCAGGTAATTTGGATTGATCTCTCCATATTCTGATTGTATGGACCTTAGTCTATACGAAAATATACTTTTCATCCCTTAAAACGCCTAATTAGAGGGTCAAATATAGCAATAAATATGATATGGAAATTGCCTAAAAATGACATTTGAAATGCGAATTATGCAAGAACTAGAGCATTTATTCAATTTTGGATTGTAGATTTGGATTCTAGAGGGTCGCATTAAGGGGATGACTTGCGTAACACATTTTTTTATATTTTTATCATTCATTTCAAAACACCAAGACTATAGTCTTGGTGTTTTTTCAAGCAAAAGAGGGCTTTCTCTTTGATTCTGTCCAAATTCCGTATACAAGCTCTCTAAGGATCTATCATTTGATAAATAGAGTGAAATCAATTTAAAAAAATTATTCAAGGGATGAAACACCCCTTCGAAATATTAATAGGCGCATATTCTAGAAACTATCAGGTAATTTGGATTGATCTCTCCATATTCTGATTGTATGGATCTTAGTCTATACGAAAATATACTTTTCATCCCTTAAAACGCCTAATTAGAGGGTCAAATATAGCAATAAATATGATATGGAAATTGCCTAAAAATGACATTTGAAATGCGAATTATGCAAGAACTAGAGCATTTATTCAATTTTGGATTGTAGATTTGGATTCTAGAGGGTCGAATTAAGGGGATGATTTGCGTAACACATTTTTTTATATTTTTATCATTCATTTCAAAACACCAAGACTATAGTCTTGGTGTTTTTTCAAGCAAAAGAGGACTTTCTCTTTGATTCTGTCCAAATTCCGTATACAAGCTCTCTAAGGATCTATCATTTGATAAATAGAGTGAAATCAATTTAAAAAAATTATTCAAGGGATGAAACACCCCTTCGAAATATTAATAGGCGCATATTCTAGAAACTATCAGGTAATTTGGATTGATCTCTCCATATTCTGATTGTATGGACCTTAGTCTATACGAAAATATACTTTTCATCCCTTAAAACGCCTAATTAGAGGGTCAAATATAGCAATAAATATGATATGGAAATTGCCTAAAAATGACATTTGAAATGCGAATTATGCAAGAACTAGAGCATTTATTCAATTTTGGATTGTAGATTTGGATTCTAGAGGGTCGAATTAAGGGGATGACTTGCGTAACACATTTTTTTATATTTTTATCATTCATTTCAAAACACCAAGACTATATATAGTCTTGGTGTTTTTTCAAGCAAAAGAGGACTTTCTCTTTGATTCTGTCCAAATTCCGTATACAAGCTCTCTAAGGGTCTATCATTTGATAAATAGAGTGAAATCAATTTAAAAAAATTATTCAAGGGATGAAACACCCCTTCGAAATATTAATAGGCGCATATTCTAGAAACTATCAGGTAATTTGGATTGATCTCTCCATATTCTGATTGTATGGACCTTAGTCTATACGAAAATATACTTTTCATCCCTTAAAACGCCTAATTAGAGGGTCAAATATAGCAATAAATATGATATGGAAATTGCCTAAAAATGACATTTGAAATGCGAATTATGCAAGAACTAGAGCATTTATTCAATTTTGGATTGTAGATTTGGATTCTAGAGGGTCGAATCAAGGGGATGGCTTGCGTAACACATTTTTTTATATTTTTATCATTCATTTCAAAACACCAAGACTATAGTCTTGGTGTTTTTTCAAGCAAAAGAGGACTTTCTCTTTGATTCTGTCCAAATTCCGTATACAAGCTCTCTAAGGATCTATCATTTGATAAATAGAGTGAAATCAATTTAAAAAAATTATTCAAGGGATGAAACACCCCTTCGAAATATTAATAGGCGCATATTCTAGAAACTATCAGGTAATTTGGATTGATCTCTCCATATTCTGATTGTATGGACCTTAGTCTATACGAAAATATACTTTTCATCCCTTAAAACGCCTAATTAGAGGGTCAAATATAGCAATAAATATGATATGGAAATTGCCTAAAAATGACATTTGAAATGCGAATTATGCAAGAACTAGAGCATTTATTCAATTTTGGATTGTAGATTTGGATTCTAGAGGGTCGAATTAAGGGGATGACTTGCGTAACACATTTTTTTATATTTTTATCATTCATTTCAAAACACCAAGACTATATATAGTCTTGGTGTTTTTTCAAGCAAAAGAGGACTTTCTCTTTGATTCTGTCCAAATTCCGTATACAAGCTCTCTAAGGGTCTATCATTTGATAAATAGAGTGAAATCAATTTAAAAAAATTATTCAAGGGATGAAACACTCCTTCGAAATATTAATAGGCGCATATTCTAGAAACTATCAGGTAATTTGGATTGATCTCTCCATATTCTGATTGTATGGACCTTAGTCTATACGAAAATATACTTTTCATCCCTTAAAACGCCTAATTAGAGGGTCAAATATAGCAATAAATATGATATGGAAATTGCCTAAAAATGACATTTGAAATGCGAATTATGCAAGAACTAGAGCATTTATTCAATTTTGGATTGTAGATTTGGATTCTAGAGGGTCGAATTAAGGGGATGATTTGCGTAACACATTTTTTTATATTTTTATCATTCATTTCAAAACACCAAGACTATAGTCTTGGTGTTTTTTCAAGCAAAAGAGGACTTTCTCTTTGATTCTGTCCAAATTCCGTATACAAGCTCTCTAAGGATCTATCATTTGATAAATAGACTGAAATCAATTTAAAAAAATTATTCAAGGGATGAAACACCCCTTCGAAATATTAATAGGCGCATATTCTAGAAACTATCAGGTAATTTGGATTGATCTCTCCATATTCTGATTGTATGGACCTTAGTCTATACGAAAATATACTTTTCATCCCTTAAAACGCCTAATTAGAGGGTCAAATATAGCAATAAATATGATATGGAAATTGCCTAAAAATGACATTTGAAATGCGAATTATGCAAGAACTAGAGCATTTATTCAATTTTGGATTGTAGATTTGGATTCTAGAGGGTCGAATTAAGGGGATGACTTGCGTAACACATTTTTTTATATTTTTATCATTCATTTCAAAACACCAAGACTATAGTCTTGGTGTTTTTTCAAGCAAAAGAGGACTTTCTCTTTGATTCTGTCCAAATTCCGTATACAAGCTCTCTAAGGATCTATCATTTGATAAATAGAGTTAAATCAATTTAAAAAAATTATTCAAGGGATGAAACACCCCTTCGAAATATTAATAGGCGCATATTCTAGAAACTATCAGGTAATTTGGATTGATCTCTCCATATTCTGATTGTATGGACCTTAGTCTATACGAAAATATACTTTTCATCTCTTAAAACGCCTAATTAGAGGGTCAAATATAGCAATAAATATGATATGGAAATTGCCTAAAAATGACATTTGAAATGCGAATTATGCAAGAACTAGAGCATTTATTCAATTTTGGATTGTAGATTTGGATTCTAGAGGGTCGAATTAAGGGGATGACTTGCGTAACACATTTTTTTATATTTTTATCATTCATTTCAAAACACCAAGACTATAGTCTTGGTGTTTTTTCAAGCAAAAGAGGACTTTCTCTTTGATTCTGTCCAAATTCCGTATACAAGCTCTCTAAGGGTCTATCATTTGATAAATAGAGTGAAATCAATTTAAAAAAATTATTCAAGGGATGAAACACCCCTTCGAAATATTAATAGGCGCATATTCTAGGAACTATCAGGTAATTTGGATTGATCTCTCCATATTCTGATTGTATGGACCTTAGTCTATACGAAAATATACTTTTCATCCCTTAAAACGCCTAATTAGAGGGTCAAATATAGCAATAAATATGATATGGAAATTGCCTAAAAATGACATTTGAAATGCGAATTATGCAAGAACTAGAGCATTTATTCAATTTTGGATTGTAGATTTGGATTCTAGAGGGTCGAATTAAGGGGATGATTTGCGTAACACATTTTTTTATATTTTTATCATTCATTTCAAAACACCAAGACTATAGTCTTGGTGTTTTTTCAAGCAAAAGAGGACTTTCTCTTTGATTCTGTTCAAATTCCGTATACAAGCTCTCTAAGGATCTATCATTTGATAAATAGAGTGAAATCAATTTAAAAAAATTATTCAAGGGATGAAACACCCCTTCGAAATATTAATAGGCGCATATTCTAGAAACTATCAGGTAATTTGGATTGATCTCTCCATATTCTGATTGTATGGACCTTAGTCTATACGAAAATATACTTTTCATCCCTTAAAACGCCTAATTAGAGGGTCAAATATAGCAATAAATATGATATGGAAATTGCCTAAAAATGACATTTGAAATGCGAATTATGCAAGAACTAGAGCATTTATTCAATTTTGGATTGTAGATTTGGATTCTAGAGGGTCGAATTAAGGGGATGACTTGCGTAACACATTTTTTTATATTTTTATCATTCATTTCAAAACACCAAGACTATAGTCTTGGTGTTTTTTCAAGCAAAAGAGGACTTTCTCTTTGATTTTGTCCAAATTCCGTATACAAGCTCTCTAAGGATCTATCATTTGATAAATAGAGTGAAATCAATTTAAAAAAATTATTCAAGGGATGAAACACCCCTTCGAAATATTAATAGGCGCATATTCTAGAAACTATCAGGTAATTTGGATTGATCTCTCCATATTCTGATTGTATGGACCTTAGTCTATACGAAAATATACTTTTCATCCCTTAAAACGCCTAATTAGAGGGTCAAATATAGCAATAAATATGATATGGAAATTGCCTAAAAATGACATTTGAAATGCGAATTATGCAAGAACTAGAGCATTTATTCAATTTTGGATTGTAGATTTGGATTCTAGAGGGTCGAATTAAGGGGATGACTTGCGTAACACATTTTTTTATATTTTTATCATTCATTTCAAAACACCAAGACTATATATAGTCTTGGTGTTTTTTCAAGCAAAAGAGGACTTTCTCTTTGATTCTGTCCAAATTCCGTATACAAGCTCTCTAAGGGTCTATCATTTGATAAATAGAGTGAAATCAATTTAAAAAAATTATTCAAGGGATGAAACACTCCTTCGAAATATTAATAGGCGCATATTCTAGAAACTATCAGGTAATTTGGATTGATCTCTCCATATTCTGATTGTATGGACCTTAGTCTATACGAAAATATACTTTTCATCCCTTAAAACGCCTAATTAGAGGGTCAAATATAGCAATAAATATGATATGGAAATTGCCTAAAAATGACATTTGAAATGCGAATTATGCAAGAACTAGAGCATTTATTCAATTTTGGATTGTAGATTTGGATTCTAGAGGGTCGAATTAAGGGGATGACTTGCGTAACACATTTTTTTATATTTTTATCATTCATTTCAAAACACCAAGACTATATATAGTCTTGGTGTTTTTTCAAGCAAAAGAGGACTTTCTCTTTGATTCTGTCCAAATTCCGTATACAAGCTCTCTAAGGGTCTATCATTTGATAAATAGAGTGAAATCAATTTAAAAAAATTATTCAAGGGATGAAACACCCCTTCGAAATATTAATAGGCGCATATTCTAGAAACTATCAGGTGATTTGGATTGATCTCTCCATATTCTGATTGTATGGACCTTAGTCTATACGAAAATATACTTTTCATCTCTTAAAACGCCTAATTAGAGGGTCAAATATAGCAATAAATATGATATGGAAATTGCCTAAAAATGACATTTGAAATGCGAATTATGCAAGAACTAGAGCATTTATTCAATTTTGGATTGTAGATTTGGATTCTAGAGGGTCGAATTAAGGGGATGACTTGCGTAACACATTTTTTTATATTTTTATCATTCATTTCAAAACACCAAGACTATAGTCTTGGTGTTTTTTCAAGCAAAAGAGGACTTTCTCTTTGATTCTGTCCAAATTCCGTATACAAGCTCTCTAAGGGTCTATCATTTGATAAATAGAGTGAAATCAATTTAAAAAAATTATTCAAGGGATGAAACACCCCTTCGAAATATTAATAGGCGCATATTCTAGGAACTATCAGGTAATTTGGATTGATCTCTCCATATTCTGATTGTATGGACCTTAGTCTATACGAAAATATACTTTTCATCCCTTAAACGCCTAATTAGAGGGTCAAATATAGCAATAAATATGATATGGAAATTGCCTAAAAATGACATTTGAAATGCGAATTATGCAAGAACTAGAGCATTTATTCAATTTTGGATTGTAGATTTGGATTCTAGAGGGTCGAATTAAGGGGATGGCTTGCGTAACACATTTTTTTATATTTTTATCATTCATTTCAAAACACCAAGACTATAGTCTTGGTGTTTTTTCAAGCAAAAGAGGACTTTCTCTTTGATTCTGTCCAAATTCCGTATACAAGCTCTCTAAGGATCTATCATTCGATAAATAGAGTGAAATCAATTTAAAAAAATTATTCAAGGGATGAAACACCCCTTCGAAATATTAATAGGCGCATATTCTAGAAACTATCAGGTAATTTGGATTGATCTCTCCATATTCTGATTGTATGGACCTTAGTCTATACGAAAATATACTTTTCATCCCTTAAAACGCCTAATTAGAGGGTCAAAATATAGCAATAAATATGATATGGAAATTGCCTAAAAATGACATTTGAAATGCGAATTATGCAAGAACTAGAGCATTTATTCAATTTTGGATTGTAGATTTGGATTCTAGAGGGTCGGAATTAAGGGGATGACTTGCGTAACACATTTTTTTATATTTTTATCATTCATTTCAAAACACCAAGACTATATATAGTCTTGGTGTTTTTTCAAGCAAAAGAGGACTTTCTCTTTGATTCTGTCCAAATTCCGTATACAAGCTCTCTAAGGGTCTATCATTTGATAAATAGAGTGAAATCATTTAAAAAATTATTCAAGGGATGAAACACTCCTTCGAAATATTAATAGGGCGCATATTCTAGAAACTATCAGGTAATTTGGATTGATCTCTCCATATTCTGATTGTATGGACCTTAGTCTATACGAAAATATACTTTTCATCCCTTAAAACGCCTAATTAGAGGGTCAAATATAGCAATAAATATGATATGGAAATTGCCTAAAAATGACATTTGAAATGCGAATTATGCAAGAACTAGAGCATTTATTCAATTTTGGATTGTAGATTTGGATTCTAGAGGGTCGAATTAAGGGGGATGACTTGCGTAACACATTTTTTTATATTTTTATCATTCATTTCAAAACACCAAGACTATATATAGTCTTGGTGTTTTTTCAAGCAAAAGAGGACTTTCTCTTTGATTCTGTCCAAATTCCGTATACAAGCTCTCTAAGGGTCTATCATTTGATAAATAGAGTGAAATCAATTTAAAAAATTATTCAAGGGATGAAACACCCCTTCGAAATATTAATAGGCGCATATTCTAGAAACTATCAGGTGATTTGGATTGATCTCTCCATATTCTGATTGTATGGACCTTAGTCTATACGAAAATATACTTTTCATCTCTTAAAACGCCTAATTAGAGGGTCAAATATAGCAATAAATATGATATGGAAATTGCCTAAAAATGACATTTGAAATGCGAATATGCAAGAACTAGAGCATTTATTCAATTTTGGATTGTAGATTTGGATTCTAGAGGGTCGAATTAAGGGGATGACTTGCGTAACACATTTTTTTATATTTTTATCATTCATTTCAAAACACCAAGACTATAGTCTTGGTGTTTTTTCAAGCAAAAGAGGACTTTCTCTTTGATTTTGTCCAAATTCCGTATACAAGCTCTCTAAGGATCTATCATTTGATAAATAGAGTGAAATCAATTAAAAAAATTATTCAAGGGATGAAACACCCCTTCGAAATATTAATAGGCGCATATTCTAGAAACTATCAGGTAATTTGGATTGATCTCTCCATATTCTGATTGTATGGACCTTAGTCTATACGAAAATATACTTTTCATCCCTTAAAACGCCTAATTAGAGGGTCAAATATAGCAATAAATATGATATGGAAATTGCCTAAAAATGACATTTGAAATGCGAATTATGCAAGAACTAGAGCATTTATTCAATTTTGGATTGTAGATTTGGATCTAGAGGGTCGAATTAAGGGGATGACTTGCGTAACACATTTTTTTATATTTTTATCATTCATTTCAAAACACCAAGACTATATATAGTCTTGGTGTTGTTTTTTCAAGCAAAAGAGGACTTTCTCTTTGATTCTGTCCAAATTCTGTATACAAGCTCTCTAAGGGTCTATCATTTGATAAATAGAGTGAAATCAATTTAAAAAAATTATTCAAGGGATGAAACACCCCTTCGAAATATTAATAGGCGCATATTCTAGAAACTATCAGGTAATTTGGATTGATCTCTCCATATTCTGATTGTATGGACCTTAGTCTATACGAAAATATACTTTTCATCCCTTAAAACGCCTAATTAGAGGGTCAAATATAGCAATAAATATGATATGGAAATTGCCTAAAAATGACATTTGAAATGCGAATTATGCAAGAACTAGAGCATTTATTCAATTTTGGATTGTAGATTTGGATTCTAGAGGGTCGAATTAAGGGGATGACTTGCGTAACACATTTTTTTATATTTTTATCATTCATTTCAAAACACCAAGACTATAGTCTTGGTGTTTTTTCAAGCAAAAGAGGACTTTCTCTTTGATTCTGTCCAAATTCCGTATACAAGCTCTCTAAGGATCTATCATTTGATAAATAGAGTTAAATCAATTTAAAAAAATTATTCAAGGGATGAAACACCCCTTCGAAATATTAATAGGCGCATATTCTAGAAACTATCAGGTAATTTGGATTGATCTCTCCATATTCTGATTGTATGGACCTTAATCTATACTAAAATATACTTTTCATCCCTTAAAACGCCTAATTAGAGGGTCAAATATAGCAATAAATATGATATGGAAATTGCCTAAAAATGACATTTGAAATGCGAATTATGCAAGAACTAGAGCATTTATTCAATTTTGGATTGTAGATTTGGATTCTAGAGGGTCGAATCAAGGGGATGGCTTGCGTAACACATTTTTTTATATTTTTATCATTCATTTCAAAACACCAAGACTATAGTCTTGGTGTTTTTTCAAGCAAAAGAGGACTTTCTCTTTGATTCTGTCCAAATTCCGTATACAAGCTCTCTAAGGATCTATCATTTGATAAATAGAGTGAAATCAATTTAAAAAAAATTATTCAAGGGATGAAACACCCCTTCGAAATATTAATAGGCGCATATTCTAGAAACTATCAGGTAATTTGGATTGATCTCTCCATATTCTGATTGTATGGACCTTAGTCTATACGAAAATATACTTTTCATCCCTTAAAACGCCTAATTAGAGGGTCAAATATAGCAATAAATATGATATGGAAATTGCCTAAAAATGACATTTGAAATGCGAATTATGCAAGAACTAGAGCATTTATTCAATTTTGGATTGTAGATTTGGATTCTAGAGGGTCGAATTAAGGGGATGACTTGCGTAACACATTTTTTTATATTTTTATCATTCATTTCAAACACCAAGACTATAGTCTTGGTGTTTTTTCAAGCAAAAGAGGACTTTCTCTCTGATTCTGTCCAAATTCCATATACAAGCTCTCTAAGGATCTATCATTTGATAAATAGAGTGAAATCAATTTAAAAAAATTATTCAAGGGATGAAACACCCCTTCGAAATATTAATAGGCGCATATTCTAGAAACTATCAGGTAATTTGGATTGATCTCTCCATATTCTGATTGTATGGACCTTAGTCTATACGAAAATATACTTTTCATCCCTTAAAAACGCCTAATTAGAGGGTCAAATATAGCAATAAATATGATATGGAAATTGCCTAAAAATGACATTTGAAATGCGAATTATGCAAGAACTAGAGCATTTATTCAATTTTGGATTGTAGATTTGGATTCTAGAGGGTCGAATTAAGGGGATGACTTGCGTAACACTTTTTTTATATTTTTATCATTCATTTCAAAACACCAAGACTATAGTCTTGGTGTTTTTTCAAGCAAAAGAGGACTTTCTCTCTGATTCTGTCCAAATTCCGTATACAAGCTCTCTAAGGATCTATCATTTGATAAATAGAGTGAAATCAATTTAAAAAAATTATTCAAGGGATGAAACACCCCTTCGAAATATTAATAGGCGCATATTCTAGAAACTATCAGGTAATTTGGATTGATCTCTCCATATTCTGATTGTATGGGACCTTAGTCTATACGAAAATATACTTTTCATCCCTTAAAACGCCTAATTAGAGGGTCAAATATAGCAATAAATATGATATGGAAATTGCCTAAAAATGACATTTGAAATGCGAATTATGCAAGAACTAGAGCATTTATTCAATTTTGGATTGTAGATTTGGATTCTAGAGGGTCGAATTAAGGGGATGACTTGCGTAACACATTTTTTTTATATTTTTATCATTCATTTCAAAACACCAAGACTATAGTCTTGGTGTTTTTTCAAGCAAAAGAGGACTTTCTCTTTGATTCTGTCCAAATTCCGTATACAAGCTCTCTAAGGATCTATCATTTGATAAATAGAGTGAAATCAATTTAAAAAAAAATATTCAAGGGATGAAACACCCCTTCGAAATATTAATAGGCGCATATTCTAGAAACTATCAGGTAATTTGCATTGATCTCTCCATATTCTGATTGTATGGACCTTAGTCTATACGAAAATATACTTTTCATCCCTTAAAACGCCTAATTAGAGGGTCAAATATAGCAATAAATATGATATGGAAATTGCCTAAAAATGACATTTGAAATGCGAATTATGCAAGAACTAGAGCATTTATTCAATTTTGGATTGTAGATTTGGATTCTAGAGGGTCGAATTAAGGGGATGACTTGCGTAACACATTTTTTTATATTTTTATCATTCATTTTCAAACACCAAGACTATAGTCTTGGTGTTTTTTCAAGCAAAAGAGGACTTTCTCTTTGATTCTGTCCAAATTCCGTATACAAGCTCTCTAAGGATCTATCATTTGATAAATAGAGTGAAATCAATTTAAAAAAATTATTCAAGGGATGAAACACCCCTTCGAAATATTAGTAGGCGCATATTCTAGAAACTATCAGGTAATTTGGATTGATCTCTCCATATTCTGATTGTATGGACCTTAGTCTATACGAAAATATACTTTTCATCCCTTAAAACGCCTAATTAGAGGGTCAATATAGCAATAAATATGATATGGAAATTGCCTAAAAATGACATTTGAAATGCGAATTATGCAAGAACTAGAGCATTTATTCAATTTTGGATTGTAGATTTGGATTCTAGAGGGTCGAATTAAGGGGATGACTTGCGTAACACATTTTTTTATATTTTTATCATTCATTTCAAAACACCAAGACTATAGTCTTGGTGTTTTTTCAAGCAAAAGAGGACTTTCTCTCTGATTCTGTCCAAATTCCGTATACAAGCTCTCTAAGGATCTATCATTTGATAAATAGAGTGAAATCAATTTAAAAAAAATTATTCAAGGGATGAAACACCCCTTCGAAATATTAATAGGCGCATATTCTAGAAACTATCAGGTAATTTGGATTGATCTCTCCATATTCTGATTGTATGGACCTTAGTCTATACGAAAATATACTTTTCATCCCTTAAAACGCCTAATTAGAGGGTCAAATATAGCAATAAATATGATATGGAAATTGCCTAAAAATGACATTTGAAATGCGAATTATGCAAGAACTAGAGCATTTATTCAATTTGGATTGTAGATTTGGATTCTAGAGGGTCGAATTAAGGGGATGACTTGCGTAACACATTTTTTTATATTTTTATCATTCATTTCAAAACACCAAGACTATAGTCTTGGTGTTTTTTCAAGCAAAAGAGGACTTTCTCTTTGATTCTGTCCAAATTCCGTATACAAGCTCTCTAAGGATCTATCATTTGATAAATAGAGTGAAATCAATTTAAAAAAATTATTCAAGGGATGAAACACCCCTTCGAAATATTAGTAGGCGCATATTCTAGAAACTATCAGGTAATTTGGATTGATCTCTCCATATTCTGATTGTATGGACCTTAGTCTATACGAAAATATACTTTTCATCCCTTAAAACGCCTAATTAGAGGGTCAAATATAGCAATAAATATGATATGGAAATTGCCTAAAAATGACATTTGAAATGCGAATTATGCAAGAACTAGAGCATTTATTCAATTTTGGATTGTAGATTTGGATTCTAGAGGGTCGAATTAAGGGGATGACTTGCGTAACACATTTTTTTATATTTTTATCATTCATTTCAAAACACCAAGACTATAGTCTTGGTGTTTTTTCAAGCAAAAGAGGACTTTCTCTCTGATTCTGTCCAAATTCCGTATACAAGCTCTCTAAGGATCTATCATTTGATAAATAGAGTGAAATCAATTTAAAAAAAATTATTCAAGGGATGAAACACCCCTTCGAAATATTAATAGGCGCATATTCTAGAAACTATCAGGTAATTTGGATTGATCTCTCCATATTCTGATTGTATGGACCTTAGTCTATACGAAAATATACTTTTCATCCCTTAAAACGCCTAATTAGAGGGTCAAATATAGCAATAAATATGATATGGAAATTGCCTAAAAAATGACATTTGAAATGCGAATTATGCAAGAACTAGAGCATTTATTCAATTTTGGATTGTAGATTTGGATTCTAGAGGGTCGAATTAAGGGGATGACTTGCGTAACACATTTTTTATATTTTTATCATTCATTTCAAAACACCAAGACTATAGTCTTGGTGTTTTTTCAAGCAAAAGAGGACTTTCTCTCTGATTCTGTCCAAATTCCGTATACAAGCTCTCTAAGGATCTATCATTTGATAAATAGAGTGAAATCAATTTAAAAAAATTATTCAAGGGATGAAACACCCCTTCGAAATATTAATAGGCGCATATTCTAGAAACTATCAGGTAATTTGGATTGATCTCTCCATATTCTGATTGTATGGACCTTAGTCTATACGAAAATATACTTTTCATCCCTTAAAACGCCTAATTAGAGGGTCAAATATAGCAATAAATATGATATGGAAATTGCCTAAAAATGACATTTGAAATGCGAATTATGCAAGAACTAGAGCATTTATTCAATTTTGGATTGTAGATTTGGATTCTAGAGGGTCGAATTAAGGGGATGACTTGCGTAACACATTTTTTTATATTTTTATCATTCATTTCAAAACACCAAGACTATAGTCTTGGTGTTTTTTCAAGCAAAAGAGGACTTTCTCTCTGATTCTGTTCAAATTCCGTATACAAGCTCTCTAAGGATCTATCATTTGATAAATAGAGTGAAATCAATTTAAAAAAATTATTCAAGGGATGAAACACCCCTTCGAAATATTAATAGGCGCATATTCTAGAAACTATCAGGTAATTTGGATTGATCTCTCCATATTCTGATTGTATGGACCTTAGTCTATACGAAAATATACTTTTTCATCCCTTAAAACGCCTAATTAGAGGGTCAAATATAGCAATAAATATGATATGGAAATTGCCTAAAAATGACATTTGAAATGCGAATTATGCAAGAACTAGAGCATTTATTCAATTTTGGATTGTAGATTTGGATTCTAGAGGGTCGAATTAAGGGATGACTTGCGTAACACATTTTTTTATATTTTTATCATTCATTTCAAAACACCAAGACTATAGTCTTGGTGTTTTTTCAAGCAAAAAGAGGACTTTCTCTCTGATTCTGTCCAAATTCCGTATACAAGCTCTCTAAGGATCTATCATTTGATAAATAGAGTGAAATCAATTTAAAAAAATTATTCAAGGGATGAAACACCCCTTCGAAATATTAATAGGCGCATATTCTAGAAACTATCAGGTAATTTGGATTGATCTCTCCATATTCTGATTGTATGGACCTTAGTCTATACGAAAATATACTTTTCATCCCTTAAAACGCCTAATTAGAGGGTCAAATATAGCAATAAATATGATATGGAAATTGCCTAAAAATGACATTTGAAATGCGAATTATGCAAGAACTAGAGCATTTATTCAATTTTGGATTGTAGATTTGGATTCTAGAGGGTCGAATTAAGGGGATGACTTGCGTAACACATTTTTTTATATTTTTATCATTCATTTCAAAACACCAAGACTATAGTCTTGGTGTTTTTTCAAGCAAAAGAGGACTTTCTCTTTGATTCTGTCCAAATTCCGTATACAAGCTCTCTAAGGATCTATCATTTGATAAATAGAGTGAAATCAATTTAAAAAAAATATTCAAGGGATGAAACACCCCTTCGAAATATTAATAGGCGCATATTCTAGAAACTATCAGGTAATTTGCATTGATCTCTCCATATTCTGATTGTATGGACCTTAGTCTATACGAAAATATACTTTTCATCCCTTAAAACGCCTAATTAGAGGGTCAAATATAGCAATAAATATGATATGGAAATTGCCTAAAAATGACATTTGAAATGCGAATTATGCAAGAACTAGAGCATTTATTCAATTTTGGATTGTAGATT